>OX155980.1:52486194-52494375 GCA_944548615.1 Micropterix aruncella
TAACACATAGGCTATAATTTATAAAGATATAGTGTGAATAATCTAAAATATAACGATAAATGTCAAGTAAGTAGGAAACATCTAAGAAATTGATATTCGAAATTTAAATTCTAAGCGTCAACATATATTTTGAAAATTTTCTCAACAATCCTACTTCCTACTAATATTATAAACGCGAAAGTTTGTAACGATTGCGCGACGTTACTATGGCGACGATTGCGTGACGTTACTATGGCGACGTCATTGACAGCTGTGTCCATAATGTGTCCGTAATTAATGTTATCATCGTAATCGTAAATTAATTATTACTTACAATAAAACAACAAAAGCGTAATTTGTTTGTGGTTAGTAGGTAATTATAGAAATTACGTCGTTTTTATCTCCATTGCATAGGTAAAAAGCATGATTTTGTTTCACAATTAGCAGATTAGAAATATTTTTTGACTATTAATTAGTATGTTGCTGTAATTTTCATTGAATAAGCAGGTATTGTATTTTTTAGGAAGAGTAGAAAAAGTCGCCAGCGTACATAGAAAGATCAGAGATTCCCGAGTGCGACAAGGCCTTCTTTCAGAAGGATAGTTTGAACCGCCACGTGATCACGATGCACAGGCGACTCAAAGCGTTCCCCTGTCACGAAAGCGACGGATCGTTCGCAGCGAAGGGCGACTTCGAGACGCACTTCAAGCGGTGCATCTCAAATCCAAGCAGTTCGAGTGCCCGCATTGCGACAGCTCCTTCACCGGGAGGGCCCTGCTCAACACTCACATCGATGCTTCGCATCTTAAACTGCCCGATTAACAGTGTCCTGAATGCCGCAATAACTTCACCACCAGAAGAAACCTGACGCAATACATCAAGGCTGTGCATCTGAAGATAAAGCTGTTCGTCTGAGCGGAATTTCGCTTACAATAGCGACTTTAAGGAACACATGGCTACTACGAAGTGTAACTCGAGGAAATGACGTCATAGGAAAGTTTCATTTAATAATTCGGACGCAACGCAACAACCGCTGGAACAATTTGAACAATTATGATATAATCAGCGGAAGTGTATTTTAATACCTACTATAAACGCGAAATTTTACTCAAAAGTTTGTAAGAATGTATTTTTGTAAGGTATTGTATTTTTTGGAACAGTAGAAAAAGTACTTACTAAGAATTATGCCTCGAAAGAGTAAGTCTAATCTTTCCCAAAGCTCTAATAAAACTCGAGGTATGAAAGTAGCTAAACTTAACGAGACGTTTTAACAAGCCGAACTGCGAAGGCTTGAACAGGCGGAGCGTGGGGCAGCTCACAGAACTGTTGAGACACCAGATCAGTCCCAAGATCGGCGTCGACAGCATGCTGAGTATCTGGCATCTCAACGAGCTAATGAGACTCCAGAGCAGTACCAAGCTCGGCGCTAACACAACGTTGAGTATGTGGCATCTCAAAGGGCTGCTGAGACACCAGATCAGTCCCGAGATCGGCGTCGACAGAATCCTGAGTATCTGGCATCTCAACGGGCTGCTGAGACACCCGAACAGACCCAAGCTCAGCGTCTTCAGAAGGCAACTTACATGGCGTCCTAAAGAGCAACAGAAACAGTTGAAGCAGCGGCATCTCGCAGACGCGCTGTTGCTGAAAGGGCACAACAGCGACGTCTAATATTCACAAGAAACACGTGGGGGGTATTCGATGAAGCTGCATTTGAGTACGACGAGACTCTTGATTACGAAAGCCACAACCTTATGAAAATAGAAGCGATGAATAAATAATGCAGATTTTGCTGTGCTCTTAAATGGAAAGAGGAAGCTACAGGCATGTGTTGTTCGGGAGGCAAAGTAGCCCTTCCTTCAATAGACGAGCCAGTTGAACCTCTTAAAGAACTTTTCTCTCATGAAACAGATGAGTCTCGCCGTTTTCTAAAAAACATAAGGAAATACAATACATGCTTCCATATGACATCTTTTGGGCGGATAACATTGTTTCGATGCCAGGATTTTGCCCGACTTTTACAATCCAAGGGCAAATATACCACACAATTGGCTCTTTGCTTCCTGCTATCAATACGCAACCAAAATTTTTGCAAGTTTATTTCATGGGCGATAAGGAAGCACAAGTTAATAGGCGTTCTGATTATGTCCAAGGTGTGGAAAGAAACACGGTTCAAAAAATACAAGAAGTTCTACATGATCACAATATTTTAGTGCATGAATTCAAAATGGCTAAAGATAGAGTGACTACCGATAGTTACAAGGTTGTCATACACCCAGATCGGTTACCACGTGGTGAACACGAACGACGATTCAATGCCCCGACCACAAATGAAATAGCTGCCGTGGTAGTTGGTAGTGAACAAACTGCGTCTCGAGACATCGTTATTCAGGCGCACCGGTTCCAGACACTCCGGTTCCAGACACTCATAGATTTTATGATGCTCTCGAGTATCCGATAATTTTTTGGAAAGGTCTAGAGGGGTACAGTTTTGATATTCCTCAGACAAACCCAGCTACAAAACAACCCACACCAAACAAACATGTGTCCTGCAAAGACTTTTATGCTTATCATATGATGGTACGACGCAACAATTTTAATTTATTGCTTCGGTGTCGACTTCTCCTACATCAATTTTTGGTGGACATGTACGTCAAAGTGGAGAGTGAGCGCTTAAGGTTTATTGCCTTGAACCAAACGAAACTGCGAGCAGAAAATTATATACATTTACAAGACGCGATAAGGAATGATGCGGATTTAGATCCAAATAACTTGGGTCAAATGGTAATTCTCCTGTCATCATTTGTAAATAGCCCGAGATATCTTCACGAATACACCCAGGATGCGTTCACATACGTGCGTAACTACGGGAGGCCTGATATGTTCATTACAATGTCATGTAATCCCGCCTGGCCAGAAATCAATAAAGAGCTCATTCCAGGTCAAAATTCAACGGACAGACATGACTTAACAGCCAGAGTATTTAAAATAAAAGTTCAAAAATTAGTTGCTCTACTTGCAAAAGGTAAAATATTTGGTGATATGAAGTGCTTCATGTACTCGATCGAGTGGCAGAAAAGAGGCTTGCCTCACGTGCACTTACTGCTGTGGTTGATGGATAAATTACGCCCTAACCAAATTGATGAAGTCATAAATGCAGAGATACCCAACGCCGAAACTGATCGAAAGCTCTATGATACTGTGACCAAAAATATGATTCACGGTCCCTGTGGTGCACTAAATCCGTCATCACCATGCATGAAGGAAGGCAAATGTACCAAAAAGTATCCAAGGGCGCTTTTAAAAGATACTCAAACCAACGACAAGGGCTATCCTCTGTACAGGCGTAGAGCACCAGAAGATGGCGGCCGTACGATAACTCAAAAATCAGAGGTGGAACACAGGAAGTATTGGTTGACAATAGCTGGATAGTACCATATTCTCCTCTTCTCATAAAGATTTTTAATTGCCATATAAATGTAGAGTTCTGCAATACGGTACAGGCTATAAAATATATTTGTAAATATATTAACAAAGGTAGTGATCAGGGTATTTTTAACATACGACAGCAAGGGAATGTTCACATTGACCCGAGAGATGAGGTGCAAACATTTCGAACCGGTCGATATGTTAGTAGTAACGAAGCAGCGTGGCGGATTTTGGGTCTGCCTCTGCATGAGAGACATCCAACAGTCACTCATCTTGCGGTACATCTGTTCAATGGCCAGCGGATTTATTTCACTGAAAACAATTTTAGAGAGAGAATGGCCGCACCACCTAAGACGACACTAACTGCATTCTTCCTTCTTTGCCAAAATGACGCATTTGCAAAAACATTACTTTATGTTGACGTACCCCGCTACTATACTTGGAACGTGTCGTTGAAAGAATGGAAACGTCGTTTACAAGGAACATCTGTCGACGGCTGGCCAGGTGTGAAAGCAGGAGATGCTCTTCGGCGCATTTACACAGTGCACGTTAGTAACTTCGAATGTTACTGTTTGCGAATGCTGCTAAATTTAATACAGGGCCCCACTAACTTCTCGGATCTAAAAACAGTTGACGGCCAAGAACTTGAAACTTTTCGACAAGCGTGTGAGAAGTTGGGGTTGTTGGAAGATGACAACCACTGGGATGCCACAATGGAAGAGGCCGTGCTGTGTCGCTCTCCTTCGCAAATAAGGGAGCTATTTGCAATATTGATATGCACTTGCGGTTTATCAAATCCTCTTCAACTATGGGATAAGTATAAAACTTCATTATCAGAAGATATCTTGCACAGATTTGGAAGGATGGATCAAGTCAACAATAATCTTTGTTTGAATGAAGCACTGAGACTTATAGAGGACAAAATAATATCAATTTCCGGAAAGAAATTGTCCGACTTAGGTATGCCCATACCACAGCGTCGAGGAGAGCTGTCGATCGATGTCATCAAAGAGCTAAGACTATTGACGACGTTGCAGTATTCCACATTGATGTGCGCCTCAAAAAGCCTTAGACATATTGGAAAATATGAGACAATCCAACGATTGTCCACGTTTACATCTTGCCTTTTGACCTTCATAACTGCAGATCGCCCATTGTCTGCAACTGATCGGCGACGATACAACGGGTATCCGTCATTGCCTGTGATGGTGTTAGCAATTAGGTCTCTCGGGTATCGCTTGAAAACTTACCATCGATGACACAGGGCGAGACGTCGTTAAAAACTTCGCGAGGTCCGTGGATGATATTCTTAGGCACCAATGCAAGCAATTTCGAATTAACAGTTTTATCTGGTATTTCGGCCGAGATGGTTGCATGTGAAGTAGTTCGAAACACATTTGACTGACTTCGACGACCTATGTTAGCTCTTCTTCTCGACGTTGATAAAAAAGGATAGTGAATACAAACACGAATTATCAGATTAGATTTCGTTAAAGCGAATTTAATTGCATTTTACGAAAATTCATTTTGGTCAGCCATTCTATTAAAGTAAATAGACTATGCAGGCTTAAATATAACCACGAATTTGGACTTAGGTTGGGGATTTAAATATTGTAAAGTTCTCAAGGAAAGTTCGACCGATTTGAGTGAGTGTGAAAACAATTCCGTGTTGTTTTACAGTATCCATTACAACGTCGAGAAGAAGAGCTAACATAGGTCGTCGAAGTCAGTCAAATGTGTTTCGAACTACTTCACATGCAACCATCTCGGCCGAAATACCAGATAAAACTGTTAATTCGAAATTGCTTGCATTGGTGCCTAAGAATATCATCCACGGACCTCGCGAAGTTTTTAACGACGTCTCGCCCTGTGTCATCGATGGTAAGTTTTCAAGCGATACCCGAGAGACCTAATTGCTAACACCATCACAGGCAATGACGGATACCCGTTGTATAGTCGCCGATCAGTTGCAGACAATGGGCGATCTGCAGTTATGAAGGTCAAAAGGCAAGATGTAAACGTGGACAATCGTTGGATTGTCTCATATTTTCCAATATGTCTAAGGCTTTTTGAGGCGCACATCAATGTGGAATACTGCAACGTCGTCAATATGCAAATACGTGAACAAAGGTATATGCTATATATGCATTGCTATATGGCTGTTTTCGCTGTGACTAATGCAAACGAGGAAGTATATCAGTATCAGACACTCTAAAGTTGTACATTTGGCAGTAAATCTGGAAAAAGGAAACCGAGTGTATTTCAATCCAGCGAACGCAGCGGACAGAGCGGCATGGCCACCGTAGACAACATTGGCAAACCTCTTCTCAGTTTGTCAAGCTGATGCTTTCACTCGCAATTTGCTGTATGCTGTAATGGTACGGTACTACACATGGAATGCGTCATATATAACGTTTCAGCGTCGGAAACAAATAACATCAGTTGAAGGACATCCAAATGTATTTACTCCAGACGCTCTGGGTCTCATCTACGGCTGTGCATCCATATAACGACGAAATTTCCTGATCCGACGTCGTTTCAAATCCCAACGGCTTACCGTTAGGCGTGTCAACTATTACAGCTGCTCGAAAAATATTCTCATTAGGACAATACGCCCAAATATTCCGTCATATCTCCATCACCGCATCAAATTCGCACATTTTTTGCGGTTATCATATTAACGTGTTTCCCTTCGAATCCTTAAATTCACCAAATTTGTGGCAACATGTGAAGACGATTGACAACTAACATGCGAGTGTTTTTGCAAAAAGATCGAAATGCAGATGTGATTTCGAAGCAATCGTTGTTTATCGGTAATAGGAAAGTGGCAGTTGACATCTCGGCCGGATTTATCACATTGTCCACTGATTTCTGTCAGTGGACCAAATCGAAGGAGAATCTCTTTAGGCGTGCTTTTCCGAACGTAGCGCAGAAGTTCAAAAACAATAATTAGCTGACCGAACGAGCCATATTAGGAGTAAAAACAAAAATGTCGATGATCTTAACGCGACCATTCAAAATTTAATTCAGAGACAGTTGTTTGCATTTAAATCGATTGACACAATAACCAGCCAGTATGAGTTAATCAACTACACCACAGGTTTTTTGAATTCGCTGGGATTGCCTGGATTACTACCTCACATTCGCAATCGAAAGTAGGCTCAGTCATCATCATGTTGCGTAACATCATTCAACCTCGACTATGCAATAGAACGAGACTGGCTGTGAAAAAGCTTATAAACAACAAAAATTGAGGCGGTGGTTATCAAGGAAAAGTACAAAGGAGAGGATGTTTTGATTCCGCGCATGATTCCTACGGACTTGCCATTTAATTTTAAATGGCTGCAATTTCACGTGCCAAGGCTAGTCGTTAGAAGTTTTTGCAGAATTGACTTGGAGTTTCCGTGTTTCGCGCATGGCCAACTGTATGTCGCCTGTTCGCGGGTCGGAAAGCCATCATATTTGTTAATTTACGCGCCGGAAGACAAAACAAAAAATATCGTATACCAGAAAGTTGAATGATTTATGAAATGTTAAATTATAAAATCAAAATAGATCAAAATAATTCAATTTGAAATAATATTTTCAAATACACATATATATATATATATATATATATATATATATATATATATATATATATATATATATATATATATATATATATATATATATATATATATATATATATATATATATATATATATATATATATATATATATATATATATATATATATATATATATATATATATATATATATATATATATATATATATATATATATATAAATAATAAATACAAACGGAGCTGCCATGGAATTCACCGACCGGAGTCGGGCCCATCATAATACTATTTTTTTTACACTTCTGGGGGGTGAGCAGTGGATTCCGGACTTACGAACCGGCTGTGGTAGGTTTAGGACAGCTGTCTTGCCACATGTGAGCGTTCACCTTGCCACCCATTCACTCCCCCTTCGAAGCCATAGAATTTGAGATGCGCAAATCGCAGTTTTAGATAATTTTTCTAAGAAAGAGTTGATTATTTTTCTGGAAAGGCCAAGATCTTTAAAGAGGTGAAATAGAGATTTAGCTGGCAGGCCACGAGCGCCAACTTCCACCGCGTGAAGGTGAACAGTGAAGCCGTTCCGGGTTACGGCATTTGCAAGATCATGGTATTTATTTAATTTGTACTCGTGGTCTTTTGTGATATTTGATTCCCATGGAACAGTTAATTCTACGATAAGAGCCACCTTCCGAGATAGAGAGTAAAGAGTTATATCTGGACGGAGGGCTGTGCATCCGAGACTTTCAGGGAATTTATACTGCTTAGAGACCGAATCAACCTCCAGAAACCAATCTGTAGCTTTCTCGATTATTGAGAAAGGTTTTGTAGTTAAATGTTTTTTGCCTTTAGAGCCATCCCGCACAAACTGTATTGGGGGTTTGGAGGATACTGTCAAACCCTTGTTGGCACGAGCCACTGAGAGACTAATTACCTCGCGAATAACAGCGAGAACTTTGTCATGGCGGTAAGTGTACCGTCCTTGATCTAAGGCCACCTTGCAGCCAGCTAGAATGTGTCTAGCTGTGCAAGGGGTATTGCTACAGAGGGGACAAGAACTATCCTCGGCAAAGCTCCAACGAGCGAGGTTACTGGGGTCTGGAAGTGTATGCTGAAAGGCATTCAAATAAAATTTCTATATATATATATATATATATATATTTGATTGTAAATGTGTAAATTATTATTTTTTCAAATTGAAATTATGTT
>OX155980.1:52494575-52547075 GCA_944548615.1 Micropterix aruncella
GAACACGGGACATACAGTTTTCCATGCGCGAAATACGGAAATTCCAAGTTAATTCCGCAAACTTCCAATACGCGTGGTTTGTCATCGTGAAGGCCAGTCGCACGGGGAATCTAAATTCCGCTTTCCAGAATTACCAAGTGTACAACTGTAGATTGTCTTTCGTATGTCGCAAAGGTAAAGATGCGCCAAATCGCTTCGTTGCTGCTGACATAGCGACACGTCTGATACTGAAATACACCTCGTTTGAATTCCTCACAGCGGAAACAGCCATATCGCTTTATTTTACGTATTTGCATATGTAATTTATCGAGTTGATGAAGTTGCAGTATTCCACATTGATTTGCGCTTTAGCCTTGGACAATAAGGCACAATCTAACGATTGACCACATTTACATCTTGCCCTTTGACCTTCACAACTGCAGATCGCCCATCGTCCGCAACTGATCGGCGACGATACAGTGGGTATCCGTCATTGTCTGTGATGGTGTTAGCAATCAGGTCTCTCGGGTAACGCCTGGAACAGTTACTATCGAGCATACAGGGCGAGATGTTGTTATAAACTTTGCGAAGTCCATAGATCATATTCTTCGATCTTGGCAGGCATACCACTTCGATCTTGATCAGGCACCACTGCAAGCAATTTCGGATTCATCTTGTATTTCGGCCGAGATGATGGAATCATCAGTCGGTCCGGTTTGCACTTGAAGTAGCTTGTCGCACATTTGACTGACTTCATCGACCTATGTTATCTCTTCTTGTCGACATTGTAATGTACACTGTAAAACGACATTGTAATGTACACTGTAATGTACACTGTCACTCAAATCGATCGAAATTTCCATGAGCTCTTTACAGTATTGAAATCCCCAAACTAAGTCCAAATTCGTGGTTATATCATTAAAAAAACGGTTGTGTTACCCCAAGACTTTCCTGTCAAGTAGCCAGGAACGTAATTCATCTGAATATTAATATAATTAATCCTACAACAACAACCCCCCCCCACCCCCAACCTAGTGACTCCCTTTAAAACTCGAAAATCGAAATCGAAATCGACTTTGACTTCGACTTCGACTTTTCGACTTTGCCGACTTTTTCGACTTTTACTTTTTCGACTTTTTCGATTATTTCTACTTTTTCGACTTTTCCGACTTTTGAAGGCCAGACGCAAGGGGTATCTAAATTCCACTTTCCAGAATTACCAAGTGTACAACTGTATATTGTCTTTTGTATGTCGCAAAGGAAAAGATGCGCCAAATCGCCTCGTTGCTGCTGACATAGCGACACGTCTGATACTGAGATACACCTCGTTTGAATTCCAACAGCGAAAACAGCCATATCGCTTAAGTTACGTATTTGCATATGTAATTTATCGAGTTGATGAAGTTGCAGTATTCCACATTGATTTGCGCTTTAGAAGCCTTAGAAAATAAGGCACAATCTAACGATTGATCACATTTACATCTTGCCCTTTGACCTTTACAACTGCAGATCGCCCATTGTCCGCAACTGATCGGCGACGATACAATGGGTATCCGTCATTGCCTGTTATGTTGTTAGCAATCAGGTCTCTCGGGTAACGCCTGGAACAGTTACTATCGAGCATACAGGGCGAGATGTTGTTATAAACTTCGCGAAGTCCATAGATCATATTCTTAGGCACCACTGCAAGCAATTTCGGATTCATCTTGTATTTCGGCCGAGATGATGGAATCATCAGTCGGTCCGGTTTGCACTTGAAGTAGCTTGCCGCACATTTGACTGACTTCGTCGACCTATGTTATCTCTTCTTCTCGACATTGTAATGGACACTGTAAAACGACACGGAATTGTTTTCACGCTCACTCTAATCGATCGAAATTTCCATGAGGTCTTTACAGTATTGAAATCACCAAACTAAGTCCAAATTCGTGGTTATGTCATAAAAAAAAACGGTTGTCACCCTAAGACTTTCCTGTTAAGTAATTCACCAGGAACGTAAGCCAGGAACGTAATTCATATGAATATTAATATCATTATTCCTACAACAACCCCCCACCCCACCCCCAACCTAGCGACACCCTTTAAAAATCGAAAATCGAAATCGAAATTGACTTTGAATTCGACTTCGAAGTCGAATTTTCCGTCGTCTTTTCGATTTTTCCGTCTTTTTCTACTTTTTCGACTTTTTTACTTTTTCGATTTTTTTTGACTTTTTCGACTTTTTTGACTTTTTTGGGTTTTTCGACTTTTTCGACTTTTTCTACTTTTTGACCTTTTCGACTTTTTCGACTTTTCCGACTTTTTCGACTTTTTCGACTTATTCGACTTTTTTAACTTTTGCCGCTTTTCCGACATTTTCGACTTTTTTTACTCTTTTGACTTTTTAACTTTTTCGACTTTTTCGACTTTTTGACTCTTGACTTTTTCGACTTTTACGACTTTTTCCACTTTTTAGACCCTTTTGACTTTTTTTACTTTTTTTGACTTTTTTTGTTTTTTTTTACTTTTATGACTTTAGACTTTTTTGACTTTTTCGCCTTGTTCGCCTTTTTTGACTTTTTCGGGTTTTTTTGACTTTTTTGACTTTTCCGACCGTTTCGACTTCTTCGACTTTTCCGAATTACGACTTTATCAACTTTATCGACTTTTTCGACTTTTTTGACTTTTGAGACTTTTCCGACTTTTTTGACTTTTTCGACTTTTTGGGCTTTCGCATTATTTGACTTTTCGACTTTTTGAAATTTTACACATTGTACGGAATGAATAACAGTTATGGATGGCGCAGCTGTTAAACAATACGATCTCCGCGATAGCCATCTAGAAAGTGGCCAATGTTCCCAAAATGACCAATTTCGATTTTTTCGATTTTCAGTTGTTTCTTTGAGTTTTTCCTAAATATTTTTTTTTTGTAAACCACCCCTGAATCAAGCCAAACAAAATAAAAGAAAAATAATTCAAATCGGTCGAGTCATTTCCGAGATCCTGCGAGACTAACGCACGGCGATTCATTTTTATATATAAGATAACTTGATATTTTTACAGTTTAGGTACCCTATGGCACTCAGGAGGACATAACGTTCCTAATAATACCAATACCTCTAAATCGTTTTGAGCGTTTAGAAGTTATGGAGGAATAAAGAAACTAAAAACATACATAGAATAACCTTGAACACATTACACTCCTTTTTTGTTAGGCAGTCGTGTAAAAAGGTTATTTTTACGGCAATAATTTTTCTAGGTCAAATTTTAAAATTCCACCAAGGAAACCGGCGCTATCATACGCTATACTTATCATATTTTAAATAATCGGTTGTGTCACCCTAAGACTTTCCCGGCAAGTAGCAAAGGACTGGTTTCATCTGAATATTAATTTCATAAATAAAATAAATGTGCTACATTGCGACGTTTAAGTTCCGTTGCGACGCCTCAGGCGGTATATGATTAGTGCGTCCCTTGGTGGACCGATTTCAAGGACGATCTTTTCAACTCTTGCTATCGCTAAATGATGTTTACATACTAATTTTCATCTTTGTGATATATTTACCTAAATTTTCTTTGTTGTTTACCAAACAGTGACGGCAAATGGACAATAAATAGGGAACGGATCTTTTAGTGTGAAAAAAATGGCAGCTCTCAAAGTGTAGATATTGTTCTTTATCAGTAAGTTTTATTGTTTTACTGTTAATAAAAATATAATAGTTTTTTGAACACCTATTTTTAAAATATTAGTGTAATATATAATACAAGCAAGATAATACAATCATGTAATAATAATCGGAATTATAATTATTTATTCGTCAAATTTTCTACCCATGGCAGCACTGCTTTCATATAGTTCATTCAAATGGGAGTAGATTTTCATTCCCTCTCACGTTCTGTCGCTTATACCGCATGGTTTTACCTCTCCCTATTTATCCACGTTATTTCAAAACAATTCACCTAAAATAACTGAAAGTTTGTCCTGGTCCAATATTTTTAGTATAAACCTCGCATATATAGAATTTATTCTATATTAAAAATGATTATGCAGCGTGTATTTTCTTTATATGTACAGTCAGAGTTGGTCATTGTTGAAACCGCTATAATGGCTAAGCAACAAGAAAAGCGTCCGTGCACAACGGACGTGACAAGGATGACAGCTTTTAAAGTGTATATATTGTTTTTTTTCAGTAAGTTTTATATGAATCGCGGTTTTAATTGTACTATCGGAAAATGTTAATTCAAAATCTATCAAAGTGTTTTGGGATTAAGAGATGGTATGAGTGAAATTTAAATGTCCGAAATTATTTAAGTCTTATCCGTGAGGCCAAATCATTATGTCACCAATAAACCTATACTACATATAATATGAGTTTTATTTTTTGTTTAAAGAAAATTTTCATGTTATACTTCCTTGTCATACGAAGGTGAAATTCGAGTGCCCAGAGCAGACCCTGTAGTTTGAAGGTAAATTTCATCTTCAAAAGAGAAAGTATTTCACGTTAACACGAATTCTGCTAACTCGCAAAGAATATCTGTAAAAGGAATTTGAGGTTAGCCTTTCATCTAGAAAATGAGAAATAGCTTCCAGTCCTAAATCATGTGGAATATTATGACAGTGATACTGCTACATTATCTACAAATAAAAAGTCGACTGACTTCAAAATTAGGGTTTTAAAAAAATATAAATAAAAATATTTTTATTTTATTTGTTTCTTTATTTTTCGTATCAACATTACACCAACATTACAGTAAAACCAAGGCATTTCAAAGTAAAATTAATAAAAATATCACCGTAAGAATGACACTTAGGTAAAAATATCAAAATATGGTGCAATCGAGTGAATTTCATTTAAGCGCCGCAAAGCACGCGCCAACAAGTTCCACCTCGTAAGGTTAGTGCGCGAGAACGGCTCCGCGAAAAGATGGTGCGATCGAGCACGAAGATGATTATTTGGTACGAAAAGATTCACCTTGGTTAGTAAGCTAGGGTTATCAATTTTACCACGAATTAGATTTAAAACATAGGACATGGTCAACATTTTTCTTCTGAGACAGAGATAATTATTAAAGTTTAACTGGTGGTCGAAAAAGCTCCCAAGTCCTTGACTTCAGTCACTCTGGGAAGTACACATCCAGCGATGGAGTAATCCTACATCAGATGAGCAAGCGATCTTGTGTATGTCATCACTGAACATTTGTTAATATTAAAATGAAGGTTACGAGCTTGGCTCCATGCATAAACTGCATTAATATCAAGAGCTCGCAGGCCTCAGCACTTCCAGTAGATAAAAATAATTTGACGTCATCAGCAAACTGGTGGGGACCAGCAGTTCGCTGACTACGGACATATTCCCAAAAGCGTGAACTATGTTCCTGGATAGGCGTCTCAATATTGTACATGCACAAATAGAGTTTTTTATTTTATGTTTTATTATAGCCGTCTTTAATATGAGAACTTAGACTTTACATATGGTTGTAAAAAATAATCCACAAAGCTGAAATTCTTTCTGTCGGTGAGTTAAAGCTTATGATCATTGGCCGTCCAGGATTATTGTGCTTGTAAATTTTTGGTAAAACCAGAAACACTGAAAAAATGTATCACGACTACGATGTTCCGTCTCATTTCACTAACTTTATTAGTTAACTGCTAGAAAATATAAAATTCACCCTGAATAAAAATTGAGGCAAGGCGTCCCGAAATATTATCTTTAAAGGAAATTTAGGATAAATTTTTTTGTATGAAAAATATTACTGAAATATTAATTAAGACACACGACCCGGTGACATAGTGGTTAGGTCGCCTGATGTTCCATTGTAAGGTTCCGGATTCGATTCCAGGCTGGGTCATCATTTTCAATAAGGATAAAAATAACGGTAACGGCTCCGTAAGGACAAAAGTATTGTTGACAGTAAACGAGCAAGTAGTCATAGTTGAATGCTGTCATAGGACAATGCTGATAAATTAGGGAAGATATTAAATTCGCTCTGTCGATATTTCTCTAAGAATCTATAGAAATCCGTCGTCTATTCGCGGTGCACGGAAACCCTAGAAGATATAATTTTTCGCTATTTATATTGTCACCCCTCCCCTCCTAGGGCACCTTTTACACCCAAGGGGGTGTTATCTCCCACTTTAAGAAATACTGTCATAGCGGGGTTGCAACATCGTCGAAATATCGGGTGCTATAAACTTGACGCGGTAAATTTACAAACTGGCATCGTGACTTACGGCGCAAGCATTGCAATCGAGGGTATTCTCTGGAAGTTAAGGATAGTTAGTCTCACAATAGAGGTTTGTACTTTATCGGCTTTTTCATAAATTCATACTATGTATCTCTTTTATCAACCTTTTCTGAGTGTCCCATGTAACATAGAGCGGGCTGCATTTAGCAGGGGCTGGGGGCGCAGCGTGGCGGCGTAGGCGTCGTCAGTCATCGTATGGTACCTGTGGCGCCATTTCAATAAATTTCAGTTACGTCGGGGCGTTCGAGTCTGGCGCGCGTTAACCGAGCTGTCACAATACGCTGAGCCGCATTTCCACCAAGGCACTTGTTGCTTCCGCGAATCTTGTTGGCGTTTGCATCTCTCTATTACCAGTCCGAGAAAAAATTACGGGTAAGATACACTTCACAATTTGTCGATTTATAACTATTTACAGTGATTCAAATAAATTATTCATCTTGCCTTCATAAATATAAAAAAACGGTTGTGCCACCCCAATACTTTCCCGGCAAATAGCCAAGGACTGATTTTATCTGAATATTAATTTCATAAATAAAATCGATGAGCCCTCCCTCTGCCGTTGAACGAACCCGGTTGGGTTCCATTGCGATGCCTCAGGCGGTGCAGTTCATTTGTTGGCGCAGGGGCCGGGTTGGGCCAAGCGTCAACAGATAGATGTAATATGTAATAAAAATAAATGGCGGAACTTAAATATTACTAGTTTAGCGTATATATTAGATATTTCAACCAAAATTTAACATTGCAATTTCGGCCCAACAATTCATTTGTGTACCAAATTTCAAGTCTCTAAGTCCGATATTTCGAGATAAATATACGACTAGTGCACCCCCAGGTGGACCGATTTCAACTACAATCTTTTCAACTCGTACCATGACCTAATGATATCTGCATACCAAATTTCAGTTCAATCGGAGTAACAGTTTAAGCGCTATCGTAGAGGAATACACGACAGATAGACATTCAGCCAGACGCAGTCAGAGTTAAATCTGGAAATGGTCCTAATCTACTCAGGGGGGGGGGGGGGGGGGGGGGGAGGGGGAGGGGATCAAAATGGATATTTACATCTTTATCTCGATTTTTTTATTGCGTTCACAATACTTTCCGTCCTTGTTGGTTGGTGGGCCGGAAAAAAAATCAATATACTTAACATTTTAGATTAAAAATTATATTTTTTCAGAAAATTTAAAATATACCCCGTAAGAGATTTAAAATATAATTTAATTATAATGCTGCGTGTTTATTAAATAAGGCATTTGCGTATCTATTTATGCGAAACTAATTTTAAAAGCCAGCGGAGAACTACTTTGGCGTTCAATGAAATGTGATAATAAGCATGGCAAAGTCAACTTTTATTGAATGTCTTTTATTTCTCGGCATAGTATGCCATAGTCACTCGATAAATCTTCTTTCCGGGGCGTTATATTGGTGAAACAGAATAATTTTAGCTAGTTTGCATTAGCGTATTTTTAAAAAAATTGTTCAGCGTATACAGCAGCCGTTATAGTAGCTTCTTGATCAAGGTATTCAGTCATTAATTTGTTCAGCGTATACAGCAGCCGTTATAGTAGCTTCTTGATCAAGGTATTCAGTCATCACGACTGTCCCAGAAAAGCCCATGAACTTACCGGCGGATGAAATGGCCTTGAATCACTTAGGAGTTAGAGATGATTGTCCTTCTAGGTTATAGACTATTCTTTTGTTTAAGGATCGTAATAGCAAGGTTAGGCTTCATCCATAGTTATGAATATGATCCTGTTGTAACAAATGTCAGGAGCTTTGCGAAATTTTCAGTTTAGTTTTTTTCTGCTCGTTCGTGAGCATTATGGGTAACCTGCGTGCAGATACCCTTTTTCATCCCTCAGATATCATGCAAAATACTATGAGCACTACCTATCGAAATCTTCACTTCTTCAGCAATAAAACGAACCATGGCACGAATATTTGCCTAAACAATTTTTCCCACTTTTTTCCAATTTTTCCGTGACCACCGTCATAGGGCGACCCCAGCGAGGGTCATTGTTAGTTGAAGTTCTTCAACGCCTAAACCCAGAACACTTACGTTCATTCTCATAAATTTTGAAATACCCGCTTGTTTTTTTTTTATTTTATCCGGTATATAAATGTTTTGGCAAAATAATTATTTGATGCTAAGGTATTTTAAATTCTGGAGAGGTGTATGACCCTTGATTTTTGATTATTTTGTTTTATACTTAGCATGAACGTCTAAACCATCCGGATTTTCGGTTCGTAAAAGTTAAAAACTTCCTTGCAATGCATGCATCCACAAAATAATGAAACAACAAGGGTATATACCTCATATACGTTTGACATTCCATGACTAACAAAATATTTTTGCAAAAACAACTCGGGCCAAATATAAGCTGGACAAATTTTGAATCCACTTTTCACAGTCAACATAATAAAGAATTGTGAATATTTTTACTGTGGATATAATACTTTTTAATTATAACGATTATTATTAATCACAAAGCGACTCTAATTTAAAAAAATAAAAAACGGGATTTATATTTTCTAGGTTTATTAATTGTATTTTTTTTATAAAGTTTCAAAAAACTTCTCAAAGAATCGGCATTCATATCTTGCTGGTAATCGGCACTAAAATTCACGGTGTTTTTAACGGCATTAATAACGCACCTGAAATCCAACCCATTTCGCACGTATTGACACGGGCGCATCTGTAAAACAACTTCCTGGTTGATCTAGCTATCCTTTTTCCATATCATCATACGTATCGTACTAAGTATTATCAGGAAATATTAGTGACCTATTTTCAGCAAACGAGTAACTAATATAACTGATATTTATATAATAAACATGGAAAAAATGAACAACAACGCATATTAACGGTCATTAGCGATACCGTAGGTAATAAACGACCATTTCCCGTTTTCCAAAAATTCAAACGATTATTCTTATACTTTTTAACCTAGTCTATACAGTTTAAATGGCTTTACGCCAAATTTTATTTTTATTATAATTTACAATAATCTACATTAAAATGAAAAACATGTACAATTAAACTATTATAGGCAAAAATCCAGTAGCATGACATTGATAACATGATATGCCAACAACTGTTGGTAGTAATCCTATTAAATGTCACGTACTAGGGCTAGTTTAGAAATATAAATTGTTATATATACGTGTATAAACGTATATGAAAACTAAGTAAAGAACGATATTATAAGTGTTTTTTTCCAAGGCAGGTTAGGTTAGGTTAGGCAAGGCAGGTATGCTATTATTCATTAGAAACTTGAATGAACGGAACAGTTTGGAATGTTGTGATCATTTCATTATTTTTTTGACAATTATGCCGGCTTAAATTACATCAACTATATTATATATTAGTTTTTAGTAAAAATGCTAGATATTCCATAGCGCCTACGAAGTCGCGCTATGTCGAACGCATCCTTTAATCCAACAGGATGTGTTTTGCGGGCCAGAAAGATTATTGCTGACATCGCCTGGGAATTAAGTTGTTACACGCATATTAATGAGAAAATCGTTTTGACGTAAACCCATCGATGTGGCTTCGAGCAAATGCATATGACGTCAGCGGAGTGTCACTTGGCAGCAAGCGGTGGCACACTATTAAACATTTGCAAATATGAAATCGATTGGTTTGAAGCTTAGACCCTCGCGGTATTTCGAGGAAAATGCAATGGTTGCCACGCAAATGTTGCCGATAAAAGTGTTATTTCGAATCATTGTCTACTTGCCGCTTATCGAAGGGCTTTATAGCCTGCTATTACTAGCGCCATCTAAGAAAGTTGCGGTTTGAGTATAGGCGGGTCTGGTCGGGCTATTGACGGATACTACGCGATCCTGCGACTCCAGGGAGTTATAACGACATCGTGCCATTCTCTCATCCATGGAGTAAAAGTAATGACTTAATGGACAATATAATCCACAGTCAAGCTCTACCAACAGCTCGCAAGAGTAAAACGCTTTATCGCGAGACATTGGGATGTATACAGCGGGCCATCTTCGCTTCCTTACAACCAGATTTGGATGATTTTCTTCGTCTCCAGAGGTCACGGATTCGAGATCGCTTGCGCGGCCTCTACGTAACGTATCGAATTTATCGCGATTCCCAAGCGCCACTTGCCCGTCGAAATCACTCGGGATCGGGTGAACAACGTTACGAAGGCTAGGTCAACAGCTACTCTTGCTCCTTAGGAAACATATGTCTCCAGACATCCCCGGTTATTTGCCAGATTGCACAGGCTAGGTTGGCACACTTGGAGATGTCAATAACAACGGACGAACACATCTACCCAGGAAGTTTTAACAAAGATATTGATCATTCTGTCTCCCGTGAGCTACGATGATACAGTTTGGTGTGCAAACTGCCCAGCTCCGCCCAGGTGTTCCGATCCGTACTTCGGATCCCGTCTGACTTCGACTGCAGGTTGCAGCCGCTGGCAGAGTTCACGGCGGCCCTTCCAAGTTAAGTCTTTCTTCGGGGAGGCTATATAATCAATGGTGCACGCAAGGTCCCCGTTTTACTCTTTTCACGAAAGTCTAAAAATGGCTATACTCGTAAAAATACTGACCACGGCCAAACACTGGTATATTTTCGTGAAGGACAATCTGCGCGTGTTACATTTACATCGGCTAATGGCTTGGTCACTCACTACCTTGGCAGTATCCTGGCAAACCCTCCACGCCACTACCAGCCGTTCAAGTGACTCGGGTAGCACATATATAATGCAATAGAAGAATATCGTGGTCTTTTGACATTAGTATTCAAAATCCTAAGAATACGGGTTGGCTTTTTTGTCTATTAGAGCTCACGCTATGCTACTTATAATAATACTGACATTTTAAATAGCCCAGTTTGGCGTGGTCTATTCTAAAATTGCAAACTATACCATATATGTTATGATACGTTAAATCATACAATATGTTAAATGTGTTATATCATATCAGTATCAAAGGGTGAGCAACATTTTATCCAGAAGTCAGGTATTAAATAAAAGATTGTGCTAGAAGAATTATCTTGATATCTTCCAAATTGTTTTATCTTATATTATTTAATTTTGAGTAATATTTTAGAATTTACAGCTGCTTTCTCCATTACTTTTAATCATACTTTTTAAATTTCAATAAAAAAATAAAATTTTAATTTATTGGGATCATCAAATCACTATTATTTCGTAGGCTTATTTCTATTATTATTATTTGACTATTTTTTCTTGGTATCATACACTGCGTCCCCGATTTTAAATCAAATATTAAGTAATGGACTCGTCTACACCAATTTGCAATCAGGAAAGACATTTTTTTTTTGTATTTTCGTTTCTGAAGTATTGATAAAAAAGTATTGATAAAAAAGTTTTTTTTTATATTAGCCGATTTTTAATTACATCGGATTATTTTTCCCTTTAAAACTAAGTGAAAATAATACAAAACTTTTGATTAGGGCCTTTGTTATCGAGATTTTTTTTAATCAGAAAGTTAAACAAAAATATCTTTTTTCATCGATAACAAAGGTCTAAAACAAAAAAAAAATGTAGAAGATTTTTAACACAGTTTTGTCAAGTAGATTAATCTTCTGTAATGGGTAATCTCCTGATATTCAATTACATTTTTAAATGAAAAAAGACAAAATCCAAAAAAATGATTTTTAATTTTTCTTCATTTATTTAATTTTCTTTATTTATTTAATTTTCTTCATTTCATACGAGCTACGGTTTCAGTTTTTGGTTTTAGATCGGGGACACGGTGTAAATAAACGTAAGGAAGATTTTGAGCGTGATGTATCTTCGGAAAGGAGGTTTTGACCTGTCTAATTGGAATAGTCGGCGACGAATGCAGGGAGTGAGATTGAAAAATAGTTCGATTTATAATATACTGACCGGTAAAATTTCAATGTCATGACTGTTCAAAATGGCATTTGTGTACAAAATTTCAAGTCTATAAGTCCAATATCTAGAAATTGAAATATAACTAGTGCGCCCCTAGGCCCCTATTTTTTATAACTAGTGGTGGACTGATTTCAACCACAAGCTTTTCAACTCTTGCTATGACCAAATAATGCCTGCATGGCAAATTTCAGGTTAATGGGATTAAGCTTTTGGGCGATTTTGTGGAGCAATACACATAGAGACACAGACACACAGACAGACTTCCATCTGGAAATAGTACGTCTCCGAGCTACCGACTGCTTCCGCCGTTGAACGGTGCCCCTATTTTGTGGAGGTCAGTCGGAGTCAATGGGGTGACACAACCGATTTTTACTTTTTAATAATAAAAAACTCTTTATTCGTACGAAAAGGCGAGCTTATTGCCTGCAGGCAATATTTTAGAGCTAACCTATAACCTATCATGTTATATTTACAAAAAAAAAATGCTTACCTTTATTATGACGTGTATAATGATATGAATATGGTTCGGGGAGCTGCAGTATTTCGTCATAAAATGCTGTGACTTGTATTCCCAAGATACTGTTATACGAAAAATCTTCCCATTTTCGACTAGCACATCGATTAGAATGTACGTACTTGTTGTACTTTATTATTCGTTCTTTAATGTACTTAATAACGTACATTAAAATGAAAATAATTTTATTTGATTATTGACTTTGATACGGGGAAATGCGCTCCGCAGGCGACTGCCCGTTTTCCCGACATACTCGGCGAAGTAGCGGAAAGATGCATTTATCCAGAGAAGCGGCTCAACGCCTCGCGGGCAAAGGGCCGCCAAGTCCTCCGAATCGCCCGCGCCTGCCGTCCACGGCGTCCTCTCGCATATCGTCGTGGACACTGAGCTCGCTATCGTCTACGCAGTTTTGGCACATGTCGACGCCAAGCTCACTGCAGCGCCGCGGACTCCACGAGAGACCCTCCACTTCTTTTGGTCGGCTGGTCTCAACTGCATGTCGTAGACTATCGAACCTCTGCTGTACTGGTAAGTAGGTACATACCTAAATTGAGGGCCTTTTTCTATAAATGATGCATCAGCAAAAATCTTTTTTTACTGGTTTTCTAGAAATGTATTTATTCTGATATCTCCAGCTCAGATAGACATGGTACATGAAACCATTAGAAACTAATTTTTGAAAAAAGGCCTGAAGTAAAGCTTTAAGAAAATGGTCCTCAATTATGTTTTGACGTAAGAAACCTTGAGAGTAGGCCGTTATCTATATAATCGCCGTTTTTGTACACTGGTTCCTTGCAGCTTAGGCCTGGTGCCTGACTGTGTTTCGGCCCAACTCATGGTTCAGCTTCTATCCGGTAGCCTCGCCGAAAAGGCGCTTAGACTGGAAGAGCCGCTGTGAAGTCTGCATGTGGCTGCAAACTGCAGTCGTAATGGGATCTGAAAAGCGGATCCGGTAGAAAACCTCGGGCGAAACTGGGCGGTTTGCATACCAGGCTGTGCCAGCCACTCTTACGAAATCTGGCGAATAACCGTGGAAGTCTAGAAACGTTCGTTTTATATAAGTACATCGGGGGTAGTTGTTGACCTGTCGTCATCTGAGAACCGATCTTATTCGATCCTAACGAATTTGAACTGCATTACCGCTAACGCCAGGTAGAGGCTGTGCAAGCATCCTCGAATCTGTAAACAGATTGGAGGACGTAGAAATCCGGCCGAATCAGGTAGTGAGAGCGTGAGGTCGGCCTGCTGTTTTTACTTCCAAACACCTGGCGGTAAAGCGTTGTACTTACTTGTAGCTTGACTATGGATTATATTGCCCTGTTATTGTCTGTTGATTGTATGTTTTACATTCACTGCATGGGAGAAAGAATTACCTTTTATCGTTATAACTTCCTGGGGTGACGGGTTTGCCCGTTGTAATTGCCATATCAATTGCTACTTTGCACATGGATCACTTCTAAGTTCAAAAACAGAATTCTAAGTTCATTAAAAAAAAGGTGAGGAGCCGAATACCAAATAATATTCGGGTAAACCCTTTACATCTATTATACTAGTACGCTGGACTTACAACATGACAGGTAATTATTGTGCAGAACTAAATTTCATGTAATTCAATATAATTATTTTTTATGGAAATCGCATTTTTATAGCCGTCGACATAACCTTTTTAGATGGGGGTTGACCAAGGTGTTTGTCAATAATACTTATCGATCTTTAGCCACACTGGCATAGTGACCAATTTGAACTTTGATAACTTCTATTAGAATTGGACTTCCATACTTAAAAAAAATAATATTAGCAATATTAAATCATTTATCTTTTAATTTATTTCTTTATAACTTTTTCAAAGGCTGTTGTTCTGTTAACTTTTTCAAAGACAATCGGATTGTTGTATGCGACGATAAATGGATCATGATAACCGTAAGCGTTCATCGCAGTGGTTGAATATAGGTTATCCAAAAATATAATATCCAAAACGCTGGATTATGTTGTTAGTCTGGTTGTCCTGTGCCAATGTTATCAATGACAGCGTCTTGCGGTCTGGAAATGTGTACTGTCAAAAAATGCAAACTATGATAGAGAGACTCGCGATTAAACAACCAAACCTGGCCAATCGCTCCACACTGCTGCTTTTGCAAGACAGAGCCAGACCACACACTACACACCGTGCTCACCAAATGCTGCTGCAACAGACTTCTACTGTTTTTCGGAATTTGGATATTTTTTAAAGAGGAATAATCAACTTCGAAGAGGTAGTAGAAAACGCCTTCAAAACGTTTCACAAAGTCTGAGGCAATAACCAATTATTTAATATATATTTTTCATAGAAAACTTTTGGTATAAAAGTTCCCTCGGAGAGCAGTATCCAAATATGTAAGGACCATATGTTTATGCAGCCATATTCAATGAAACATGAACGGGAGTAGATAATTTTATTATCTTTCTCTAATCATGGTTAATATTTACTCGCGCCTAGTCTTTGTTTATTAACAAACGACAAAGGCGCGTAACAACGACGCAACAAACGAAATGCAAAGCTGAACAGTTTACCTTATAAACTAGTCCAAGAACTTACTGCAGTTAGAAAGACTGTTAGAAAAAAAAATAAACGAAAGAAATGAAACATTGTCAACTTTAGTTGTACATTTTAAAAAATCGATTCGTACACTACTTACATCTCTTTCTCAGTGTCTTTTTTATATATTTAGACAAACCAGTTGATAGGGTTCTTACACTTGGTAATCAGAATAAACTTAGAAGGCGTTACTTTAGTTTCATAGATAGAGAAAGTAGCATGCGCAGAAAGAACGTCGAAGTACATTACGATTTAAAAAAAAATACAATCAAATACAATAATGCCGGACAAAATAAACTAATTAATTACAAAACGGATAAATAGTCGTATTTTGTCGTAAATTATCAGATATAATCAATAAAAAAAAGACTTATTTCACCAATCGTAGGTAAAAATAATAAGAATAAAATACATATCAATTTTTAGAAAATTAGTAATAACAGTGCCGATAGTTAGAATAAAACAAATAATTATATAATAGTCTGAATAAAAATTAATAATTATTTAATAATATAATAATAGAAAGAAGGAAGTCAAAAGAACTGGGGAAATTCGATATTGTTAAAATCCTTAACGTTGCAAATTAAGTTTTAAAATAATATCCTATACTTTTTTATTAAAGTAAACTTACCCAAGGCCCCTGGATGCAAAGTAGAAGAGGTGGAGTTTATGGTACTTGATGTTAGATATAGCATATAGTAGACATTTTACAATCTATTTAGCAGTGAAGGTTAATGTTTGAAGGGTGTTTCGCGGGATTCTCCTGCAATTCGTATGCGTATTCAAAATTTCGTGTCTGTGCTGTTGACCGCTGAGGAGCTCCCTCGTGGGAAGCCAATACTGAGTGCCGCAGTCCTGTCTTTGTAAAACTTAGAACGGATTGTCGTAATTGAATGCATATACAAAATTTCGTGTCTCTGCTGTTGACCGTTGAGGAGTACCCTCGTCAGGACCCAACCCTAAGTGTAGCAGCCATGTCATGGTGAAACTTAGAACGGGCTATCTTAACTGAGTGCGCATACAAAATTTCGTGTCTGTGCTGTTGACCGTTAAGGAGTCCCCTCTTCGTGGGCCAACCCTGGGTGTAGAATCGGGTCATGCTTACCATTAAAAAATGCATTGTCTTCGGAACTGAACCAACATGTAAATTTTCAACTTCATATAATAATATTTGAGGAGTTTCCTCAATTCCTCATAAATCCCATCATCAGAACAGGATTTTGATAAAAATGGGACCAATCTGGAAGTAAATCCTTTCAAATAAAACAAGAATGTTCCAAATCAGTTCATAATCGACGAAGTTCTGAGGTAACAAACATTTAAAAAAATACAACCTCAATTAGGTTGTATTTTTAGGGGTGGCATTTAAAAAAAACTTCTAGGTGCTTACCTCTACTATCAAATAAAGCCCTGTGCAAAATTTTGAGTTTCCAGATTCAACGAATTAAGTATCTCCATACAACATTTCATCCCTTTAATTACCCCCAAGGGTTGATTTTAAAAACACAGAAAATGTTTTCATTTGTAGCTTAAATATAAATTTTGATGTCAGTGGCTTCAACGGTTTCGATTTTCCATACTACAGTATTTCTCTTTTTTTACCCCTTAGGGTTTGAATTTCCCAAAACCTCTTCTTAGTACTCGCCTACATTATGAAAGGAAACCTTGTGCAAAATTTCAATTTCCTAACCCCAGCGGTTTAGGCTGTGCGCTGATATGTCAGTGAGTCAGTAAGTCAGTTTCTTCTTTTATATATATAGAAGTCGCCGCCCGCGCTTCAAACGCATGCCACAATACTACGCTACATTATTTGTATATCTAAGCATTAAAAAAACAATACCAAAGAAATAACGATAGGCTTAGAGTTGTTAGTGGTAGTAATTTGAAATGTTGAAATAATCTGGATTTTCAATATTCTATAAACAAAATGGCACACAGTGTATAAAGTTGAATAATATAGTTAGTAATTGCAGTGAGCTCACTGACGGTTATAAGACAAATAACTAATAATTGGTAATATTTGCTATGACGTATGAATGCATTTGTTATGTAACTTTAAATTGTAGCATTATCGCCACACAAATACAATCGTGATTTTATATGTAACCTAGAAATCCGCGTGCTGACTCTATTCATTATTGTGATAAAATACTTACCTATTGTTTTATTAACCTACTTAATAAAATTACACCAATTCAATTAATAAAATATCTCAGGGTACAAAAAGATGCAAAAATAAACCATGCGACTGTGCCGTTATCCATATTAAGGTAATTGGGTGTTTGAGACGATGTGCGTTGTTAGTTTTCAACCCCAGTTTTTAGACTTTTTGCTTTTAAAATAGTCTTACGTGATGAGACGTTTGTCTAGCAGTACGTTCGCTCCTGGTTCTCAGAAACTATAAGTCGTAGAGAAAAATGATTAATGGCAAACCTGCTTTCCCGCTCCCTATTATGTATTTTTTATTTATTTATTTTTGATACATTTCTTTAATTTTTGGCCCTCATAAAAAATATAATTTAAATGACAGTCGTGTTGGCCTTTGTTAAATTCTCCCGCTATAGCGCGAGCTAGCCAGCGAGCGGTAGCGTTGAAATAAGTAAAAATTTAATTGTATTTGTACGGCTACTTTGGCAAAGTTTTATGATGTACAATCGAAACATATATCGATTAGATCGTACATTGTACAAAATAGTTACGTAACACTTTATTTCTTGAAGAATTCGTGAAATGTGAAAAAATAGGGTTACCACTTTTTTACGACTTTTTATACTGCTCAAGATTTCATCAGGATATTCCTGGCAACGCTGGCATGTAACTTACGCTGTGCATCCGCCAGGCTCCGGAACTGCATACAAATCGCCACCGCGTGGCGTTAAAAATATATTCTAAATATATCAGAATATATGAAGTTGCTAAATGTAAAAAATGTCATCACGCTGCGTGATGTTCTTTCCAACCCTGTTTTTTAAATACTTAAGTATATTTTAGTGATATCAAATGGGTGTTCAAATTTAAAAATATGCAGGAATAACTCAGAACACTAATTTATTTTTTTCCAATGTTAAGTGTTGGAATTTCAATGTATTTTATTTTATACTTGTTTATTTAATTATTATATGTATACTTTTTACAAAAAAATAGGTCTTCTCCTTCCAAGAAGCCAATATGTGAAGTTTGTTTGAAGTTTCTTTGAAGAATTAGCCGAAGTGGGCCTTAACCCTATCCCTATGTTACGTAAGGTTTTATTTCAGATGTATTATGACTTATTGTACGAAATAAACAGGATAGCGCTCAGGATTCTCTGGATCGAAACCAGGACTCAGATAACGAAATGGGCGGACCAGACAGCTTATTGGCATCGGACGAGCGGAGACCGGACTCACAGTGCCGGAGCCGCGTGAGCTGCCTAGGATGTGCCGGCTACGGCGCAACTATGAGGATATGATAGACGAACGCTCGTATTTCCAGAGATATAAGGTTGCAAATTGACGAGCCAGGCGTACGATATCCTGGGCCGTCGTCTGTTGTGACGTCACAATTCATATCAGGCCGCGTTTTTATACGACTGCCCACAAAAAAGGAGTGTAATGTGTTTAGGGTTCATATACTTATGTATGTTTTGCGTTTCTTTATTCCATCATAACTTGAACCTGAAACTTCAACTTGAAATGCTTGAACCGATTTAAAAGTGTGTGGTAATGTTAGAATCGCTCTGTCATCCCGAGTGTCATAGGGTACTTGCGACGACACCTTGCTCTCATGTAAGGAGAAAGCAGAGTCTTCGATATAAATCGCCGTATTATGTGTTGGTTGTGTTGTGACAGTCATCATTTGACTTTTTTGTTGTTTTTCTTCTTCGCGACCGCCTGGAATAAAACCTGTAGGGCCCAGTAATGAATAAAAGTTTTTTAATATTAATTTAGAAAAATAAATTATATAAAATTGTTCATTATTACATAGAGCTAATGGGCCCTTGCTGAGTTGGCCACGGAGACCCATTCTATTCACGGTTGGTCACCCTCACGGGTCAACACCCATCCGGCGGCCTCCACGCATGAAGTGCGAGCCCGGGCAGAACTCTGGCCTTAGGATTAGTTTCCCATAGAAGTCAACCTTCTGCCGCTCCTGGACGGTCTGCACACCGTGCGGCGTAAGCCAATCGATTGTGCACTCTGACTAACAGTCGGGGGAGTCTGGAAGCAGTACTGTTTCCTATAGAGCGGGGGTGCGGACCTTATGGCGACTGCTCAAGGACCATCGGCTACCCGATCCTGGGAGAACAGCCGGGCAAAGGATGCCGTGGTCCGTGATAGATTCGGTTTACACCGTTTCACCGCTTCCAAGGGAGAGGACTGCGGAAGCGACCTCGAACTCGTAACCAATCGAGAGACCGGAGTAATTTGGTCGCAATCGGAAGTAAGGGCGTTAGTGTAAGCCCGCTGGGTAACACTCCTGGTTATCTCGCGGATAAGGCGTTGGCCTCTTACGGGCATGTGGCGGAGCTTGACGGTGGACTGTTTTGTCCAACTCTTCTGCGCTCACTTCACGGGAGATAGAACGAACAATCGTTAAAACTTCCTGAGGTGACGGGTCCGCCCGTTGTAGTTGACAACTCAATTTGATCATTATTACACTCCACAAAATAGTATCAATGTTTGTGTGATGTGAATAACTGGTTCTTACGAATTTATTGCATTCTGACATTTTGGAAAATTATAAAATTACGTAATTGTACTCGGTAAAATACCAGTATGTCTTAATGATTAAACCGAGTTTTTTTCTGAAGAATAGTTTATTTATTACACGACTGCTCTTTGAAAAGGTGAGTAATGTGTTCAGGGTTCATGTATGTATGTTTTCGGTTTTTGTTTATTCCACTATAACTTAAAAATTTTTAAACCGATTTAGAAGTGTGTGGTATTGTTAGAACCATTATGTCATCCTGAGTGTCATAGGGTACCTTAACTGTCAAAATATCAAGTAAATAGTTGTCAAAATCTCCAAATCTCCAAATGTCAATAAATCAACATAAATATATCGTGTTTATTGTCAAATCTCTATGGCCTGTTAGTATCTATGTATATAGATTAATACATAGTATTGTTAGCATCGTTATGCAATTCCACGTGTCATAGAGTACCTAAGCAGTCCAAATGTCAAATAAATAAATGCTAAATGTCCAAATGTCAATAAGTTAAAGATAAATACATCGCGTTCATTATCAAATCGAAGGTCTGATTGAGTTGAATACGGACATCATGATTATCACAGAATACGCTATCGTATTTAAGCACTGGATGTTTGTAAACATCCAGTGCTTAAATCAGTAACACGCGTCAATGGGGCAGTAACGGAGCATCCGTAAAATGAATTTTGTCTCATCGAATATCGTTTCGATGAAGAACTTTATTTCCTAAATACGTGCTTTACTGCGCGAACATTTTTTTGTTCTTCATCTTAAATACAAAAGTTCGCTTTTGTACCGGTGGTCGATTCTTTTATTTTTAAGCTATTGCATAGCTTTTATCGCGGGCCTAGGCCAGCGCGGCGACCGAATGAAGAAATTTCTTAACGAAAATGAATGATTTTAAACTGATAATTACGTCTAAACGAGTAGTGCTTACGATTCGAAAAAAATATATGGTAAACAAGAACATTTTCCTAATATTCTTAGCTTTGAATATTTTAGATTTTGTTTATATTACATAGTGTAATTAATTTGTGTAATTAGGTCTAACCAAACACAAAAACGACTACTACGCAAATACTATCTGGCGTATTATTATGAAACCTGCACCATTTTAAAGATAATTTAATTATCTATCTTTTTATCTACGATTTTTTTGAATAATCCGGTTTTTTTGCTTTATCGAATAAAAAATTCGTGCGCGGCGCTCTATCGGAAGACGTTTAAATTATTCCGAATCATTTGCTTCCGCAGATGATTCGGAATAATTTCAACGTTTTCCGATAGAGCGCAGTTATCTGATATCAGAAAAAATAAAATAAATAAATAATTATATTTGCATAAGTTGTTAAAAATGCTATGCAATAGCTTTACCGCGGCAGTCCCCGAGTGCCACACGTATTTTTAAAAGTATTGTTCTTGCATTATGCTATTACAGTGACGAATTACAGTAAAAATACAGTTTAATAAAATATAAAACCGATTTCGAATTTCAATAAAATCACAGATATTACGTTGACACAATAAAACTAAAACTCATACAGAGCGTACTAAAACTCATACAGAGCGTAGCAACGCAAAACGACAAGCGCAAGGCAGCATTTCTCAAATCCAAAGAGGAAGCCCGGTTCGACAAAAACCGTTTTAACTACAGCAAAACGGTTTTGTCTGCCGCCAAGGGAAAAATCCAAATCCCGGAAGAAATGGCCACGGAATATTTTTCGACCACGTATGAGGACCCAATGCGGCTCCATAATTACAGCCCTCCGCCGGGCATTACACCTCCGCCCCTGCCTACGGTAGCTTTTGCTTCTCAACCTCCATCTCTAGATGAGATTCTTAATCAAGTAAAGAGGAAGCCGTCGGGCTCTACTCCGGGTCCCGATGGTATTCCCTATTTAGTATACAAAAAATGCCCCTGCCTTCTGCAATATTTAGGATCCATCTTCCGAAATATATGGAATAGCGGTGTAGTCCCACAGAATTTTGGCCGAGCGACAGTCATCTTAATTCCGAAGGTCCCAGTTTGCACCGGACCAAAGGACGCTCGGCCCATTGCTCTCACAGACACTGTGGCCAAAATCTTTTTTAGCATAGTCCACACGAGGATGAGCGAATTCATGCACCGGAATGAGTACCTTGGAGTATCAGTTCAAAAAGGCTTCATGCGTGGCGTCTCGGGCTGCCTCGAGCACAATTCTCTCCTGGCTGCTGCAATCAAGGATGCGAGACAGCACGAACGCCAAATCAATGATGCTGGCTCGACCTAGAGAATGCCTTTGGGTCAGTCCGACACAGTCTCCTCCACTTTGCACTCCGCTGGTACAACTTCCCACCAGTCGTGCGTGACATTGTAGCCTCCTACTACAACTGTCTGACTTTCCATGTTAAAACGCAAGAATGGACTACCCGCTCTATACCATATTCAATTGGACTATTTCAGTGCTGTTGCCTCTCCCCGACGATTTTTAATATAGTTTTTAATATACTACTGGAAAGCCTGACCCAGTTTGACAGGAAGTGGGGCTACCGTTTTGAAACAGACGGCCAATACAACTCGTCGTGCCTCGCTTTTGCCGACGACCTAACTTTCATCACCAGAAGCCCCAAGCAGCTTTCCCTGCTATTACAGAAAGTGGAGCTTTTCTGCGACTGGTCAGGCTGTATAAAAGTGAAGCCCTCCAAATGTTTTTGCCTTGGACTCGCCCGCATGGGCACAAAATTTACATCCTATGACCCCAAATTGGTCTATAAGGGCTCTAATATCTCCCTTATAGACCCAAACAATCATTTCAAATTCCTCGGCAGAAAAATCACCCATCAGGGAAAAGACGTCTCGGGCGATCATGTTATAGAGCATTTCAAAAGTTGCCTGGCGAAAATAGATGCCTTGCTAATTTCTGGCCCTCGTAAGGCCTGGATCTATGACAATTATCTAACGTCACATTTGTCATGGCCCTTTCTTATTTACGATTTTACCAAAACCCAACTGTCCCGTCTAGATGCGCTGGTGACAGCTAGTTTAAAATCCTGGCTGTCCTTAGCCAAACCAGCTGACCCCTCGACTCTCTTCAGGTCCAAACAAAATTTTGGGCTAGAGCTTAAACTGCCCTCTCTGCTCTACGCCAACTCCAGAATAACCAAAAATTCGATTCTGTGCAATTCCAAAGATCCGGCAATATTGAAGCACGTAATAAGTGGCCGTAGTGATTCAAATGATCTACAAGCCCGCGTAGACTTCCACAAAAAGTTCCTTACTGGAATCAGCCAGAATGGCACTGGTCTGGGGTATGGCAGTACAACCACGAGCGACGTGGACTTGAAGAAGTCTCTTTTGCGGGGAGATTACGACAGCAAGAGTATGGCTCATGCTATTGGCCTTCAATGCCAGAATGATTGGACAACAATTGGGGACTTTTGCATTCCGCCTCCAATGCACTGGAAGGTAATGCTCTATGACTGGACGCCAGAGATGCTGAAATTTTATTTGAATGCCTTTCAGCATACACTTCCAGACCCCAGTAACCTCGCTCGTTGGAGCTTTGCCGAGGATAGTTCTTGTCCCCTCTGTAGCAATACCCCTTGCACAGCTAGACACATTCTAGCTGGCTGCAAGGTGGCCTTAGATCAAGGACGGTACACTTACCGCCATGACAAAGTTCTCGCTGTTATTCGCGAGGTAATTAGTCTCTCAGTGGCTCGTGCCAACAAGGGTTTGACAGTATCCTCCAAACCCCCAATACAGTTTGTGCGGGATGGCTCTAAAGGCAAAAAACATCTAACTACAAAACCTTTCTCAATAATCGAGAAAGCTACAGATTGGATTCTGGAGGTTGATTCGGTCTCTAAGCAGTATAAATTCCCTGAAAGTCTCGGATGCACAGCCCTCCGTCCAGATATAACTCTTTACTCTCTATCTCGGAAGGTGGCTCTTATTGTAGAATTAACTGTTCCATGGGAATCAAATATCACAAAAGACCACGAGTACAAATTAAATAAATACCATGATCTTGCAAATGCCGTAACCCGGAACGGCTTCACTGTTCACCTTCACGCGGTGGAAGTTGGCGCTCGTGGCCTGCCAGCTAAATCTCTATTTCACCTCTTTAAAGATCTTGGCCTTTCCAGAAAAATAATCAACTCTTTCTTAGAAAAATTATCTAAAACTGCGATTTGCGCATCTCAAATTCTATGGCTTCGAAGGGGGAGTGAATGGGTGGCAAGGTGAACCGGCTGTGGCTACCACAGCCGGTTCGTAAGTCCGGAATCCACTGCTCACCCCCCAGAAGTGTAAAAAATAGTATTATGATGGGCCCGACTCCGGTCGGTGAATTCCATTGCAGCTCCGTTTGTATTTATTTATTATTCTATAGTTTCACTAGTACATAAGAGGCTTATGTTTATGATGTATGTTTGTGTGTGTAAGTTTGTTGAGTGTAGATTCGAACATTATAAAAAGAAATAAAACCAAATAAATGTGAATTTAAAAATATTTTTGAGAATGGAATAATATAATATACATTTATTGTTTTTCGTGCAATTCATTATTTTTTACAGAGAATCACCTCCTCTATTACGTCTGCGAGTTAGCACAATAAATGGCAGTGACTTGTATAAATGACAATTTCGCAATCACGCACCAATACAATCCCATAAATACACAGTATTTGATAGATATCTGTAGATACAGTTTTCCGAGTGCGAATCAGATTGTACGAGCACGCTTTGGGGACAGTGCACTGTCAGAAGAAATATGCGACGCACGGTTGTCATAAACAGTCCGACACGACTCTGACAAATTTTCCCATAAATAGGTTTTTGTCGAAACCTGAAATCGCAAAGAGTGAAACTATCATCGCGTCAATGGGCAAAGCAAAATACGTTTCTGAAACAACGCTGTTCACATAACCCAATTCGAAATTTGTAAATTTGAAACTAAAGTAATAAAATAACCGTGATATTATGTGAAACAAATAAAAATCTATTTTTCATTACATAGCTACCCTTGACTCATGGGACTATCTTTGTACAAAATTTTATTTAAAGCAATGACGCAGCTTTGTAGAAAACATAAATAAAAATCTCTATTTTGAGGTTTCTGGATGTAATTTCCACATTTTAGTGGTAAGGGCCGACACCATGTACAACCGAAAAATAATTACTTCCTTTGTAGGGAAAAGTAATTATATTTGCTGCAATATTGTAAATTATATAACTTTAAAATATATATGGATAGATGCATAAAGGTGTAAATTTTGTTCTGATTAAAGTCTCGTTTTTGCTCAAAAACAGATGATTTTCGAATAAAGAATGCTGTGCTTTGAAAAATTGCTCTTAATACCGCTAAGAAGCGGGCCACAGCCTCGTAAACAGCACTATAGCGTTAGCAAATCATATATAAGGAAGGCAATCGTCATTTATGTATATCTCTCTATATATATATATAAATAAATGAATCGCCGTGCGTTAGTCTCGCAAGGTCTCGGAAATGACTCGACCGATTTTTTGTTTTGTTTGCCTTGATTCAAGGGTGGTTTAAAAAAATATTTAGGAAAAACTAGAAGAAACAACTGAAAATCGAAAAAATCGAAACTGGTCATTTTGGGAAATATGCCACATTCAAAAGATGGCGTTCGCGGCGATCCTATTGTTTGACAGCTGCGCCATCCATAACTGTTATTCATTCCGTGCGATTGTGTAAAATTTCAAAAAGTCAAAAAGTCAAATAAGTCAAAAAAGTAAAAAAAATAAAAATAAAACGAAAAAGTCGGAAAAGTTGGAAAAGTCGAAAAAGTCGAAAAGGTCGAAAAAGTCGGTAAAGTCGAAAAAGCCGAAAAAGTCAACCAAGGCAAATAAGTCGGAAAAGTCAAAAAAGTCGAAAAAGTCGAAAAAGTCGTAAAAGTCGGGAAAGTCGAAAAAATCGAAAGGTCAAAAGAGTCGAAAAAGACGAAAAAGCCGAAAAAGTAAAAAAGTCAAACAAGGCAAATAAGTCAAACAAGACAAAAAAAAAAAGTCAAAAAAGTAAAAAAAAATGAAAAAAAAGGTTGGAAAGTCGAAAAAGTTGGAAAAGTCGATATGGTTGAACAAGGCGAAAAAGCCGAAAAAGGCGGTAAAGTCGGAAAAGTCGAAGTCGAAGTCAAAGTCGATTTCGATTTCTTTTTTCGAGGGTTAAAAGGTGGCGCTAGGTTGGGGGTGGGGGTGGGGGGGGGGGGGGGGGGGGTGGGGGGGGGGGGGGGGGGGGGGGGGGGGGAAGGGGTTGTTGTTGTAGGATTAATGATATTAATATTCAGATGAATTACGTTCCTGGCTACTTGACAGGAAAGTCTTGGGGTGACACAACCGATTTTTTTATTACGTACGATTTTTATTAAGTACGTACTATTACGAATAGATTTTGTTGAAGCGAATTTAATTGCATTTTGCACAACCTCTACCTCTACCTATAAAATGCAAAAACCTCATGGAAATTTCTTTCAATTTAAGTGAGTGTGAAAAGAATTCCGTGTCGTTTCACAGTGTGCATTACAATTTCGAGAAGAAGAGCTAACATAGGTCGACGAAGTCAGTGAAATGGGCGGCAAGCTACTTGTAAGTGCGAACCTCACTGATGTGAGATGATTCCATTATCTCGGCCGAAATAGAAGATGAAGCTGTTAGTCCTAAATTGCTTGCAGCGGTGCCTAAGAATATGATCTATGGAAATCGCGAAGTTTATAACAACGTCTCGCCCTGTATGATCGATAGTAACTGTTCTAGGCGTTACCCGAGAGACCTGATTGCTAACACCATCACAGGCAATGACGGATATCCATTGTATCGTCGCCGATCAGTTGCGGACAATGGGTGATCTGCAGTTGTGGAGGTCAAAAGGCAAGATGTAAATGTGGTCAATCGTTGGATTGTGCCTTATTGTCCAAGGCTTTTAAAGCGCAAATCAATGTGGAATCCTGCAACTTCGTCAAGTCGATAAATTACATATGCAAATACGTAAAATAAAGTAGCGATATGGCTGTTTTCGCTGTGAGGAATTAAAACAAGGTAGTATCTCAGTATCAGACGTGTCGCTATGTCAGCAGCAACGAGACGATTTTGCGCATCTTTTCCTTTGCAATATACGAAAGACAATCTACAGTTGTACACTTGGTAATTCTGGAAAGCGGAATTCAGATTCCCCGTGCGTCTAGCCTTCGCGATGAAAAATCATGCGTGTTGGAAGTTTGCTTAATTAACCTGGAATTTCTGTATTTCGCGCATGGACAACTATATGTCCAGTGTTCGCCAAGCCATCGGTCGGAAAGCCATCATTTTTGTTTATTTATGCGCCGGAAAACAAAACTAAAAACATAGTTTACCAGAATGTTTTGTGTTGAATGTGTACTGCATTTATATTTCATCATGTAAATTAAGTACATTGAATTTATTTCAATTACAAACGACTTTCATTTAATCACCAAACGAAACTCAACCCGTACATGATTCGGCCATATTATAGATTTCAATGAATTGGATTTGGAAGGTTGATTAGGATTAATAAACGCCTATGATGAGTTACAATCAAATCAATTTTAGGTGGTACGGAGTTCACCGAGTCATCTAGTTCAAGTATATAGAATAGTCTGTGAATTCTAGTCTATTATTTTTAAATTTATTTCCGTTACAACTTGTCTCATTGTAGGATGACGGATTTTCTCTGAATATACCTTCGTAGACTGTCACCGCAACCCTCACACAAATAGACTGCTGATGGTCGCGTGGCGCTGTCGCAGTGGTGATAAATGGAAGTCTGCCGTGGTTACGATTCCGTTTTATTGACTATGACCACGGAGCCTCCGTGACTATGACTGAGCCCGCCCGGCGACACAACAAGATTGTCTTGTTACAAAGACTGTGGCGGGCCTACTAAACTTACAATAGCCGACGACCGACCGGCCCTCAGCGGTCCAGAGGCATCCAGCCCTTTTCGCAGGGGTAGCTAACCTTCGGTTGTCGGCTTCGACGCTCAAATCAACACTATGAACAATCTCAAAAACTTAATACCAATGTAACATAAATGCTAGGTAACGCTTAATTGAGAAATAATAGACAATAACTTAATTCTAAACAACCCGAGAACCCGGTAGATTTGCCAATCACTTTCGTTGCCACCCTTATTTGTCTATGGGTAACCGACCTCTGCTAAGATTTTTTCACGGACAGTTTCGGAAGGAAGGGACAGATGCGCCGACATGTGCATCCCTTTGTCTGCCGGCCTCGAGGCGAACAACTTTCACATTCCAGTGCAACACAAACGCTGCTACTCATATTAGTAGAGTAAATTGAATGCATTTTGTTTGCTTAGAAATATTATTTGATTTGATTGTAATTTAAGTTTAATATCAAATCAAGCACCTACTACATCGTCTAGTGAGGTGGTATAATCCGAATAAACATTATGATTTACTAATCTTGTAGTAATTGTAAGTTTAGAAAAATTAAAAGAAATAAATAAAAATGGTACACGTAAAGTGTAACAAGTTTTATCCGTTGGATTCCATCATCTTGTGGCGTCTTTGCACCCTGTTAAGGGGATCACAATAAAGCAATTCGGCAATGTGACGTTATTTCTAAAGCCCATTTTATGCGCACTCCGCGCTAATGGACGAACTGTTCGGACTCTACAATGCGCTTCCTCATTGCCAGCTCGGACTAGTTTCACAAAACTTACACCGACCATTAAAGCCTTTGTTAGCTCGGTAGATTATAAGACTTAATATGCCAAGCAAACTGAAAGTTCCGCTGCGCGCGACCGCGCTAGCACTATGTCTAATAATTGTCACAATATGATAATTCATTTCATCACCACTTCATTGGGGTTGTCGATAAAGTAAATCAACTACTTGGTTTTGTCTTTAGATCAATAAAGCCATTTTGACAATAAAGCCATGGATCAGTAATTTGAATCCGCCTCACATTGTTCACAGCGATAGAATTAAACGAGTTCAAAATACATTCACTCGAATATTGTAAGATCTTATCTAGAGCGGCGTTTGCACTTCTACCTCATAAATTTAATAATACGCAGGACAAATAGCGATATAACATGTCTTCATAAGTTTTTACATAACAGACTAGACCACCCAGCTATCCTACCAAATGTTCAATTTCGTTTGCCGCCGCGACTAACGAGGAGCTCCCATACATTTACTGTTGTCGCTTGCAACAGTAATATCTTGTCAAATAGACCTCACAAGAACGTGCCGTGCTTTTGATACCACATGTAATGGATTAGACATATTTAATGATTCCATGAATGTAATTATAGCTTTGATCAAATCTAATCTATCTCCTAATTCTTAAGATTTAGCTACTGCCATCCTATTGTATTATATGACTTTATTATATTATACCACTAGCTGACCCGTGCCCACTTCGTTGGGCGGTAAAACTTGTGATGAAATTATGAGTGTGGTTTGGTTAGTACTGAGTGCTATGATTTATTTCCTGACTGCCAAAAGAAGGGTTATATTTTTACTGCATAGGTATGTATGTATTTGCATGCCAATTTGACTATATTACCGTTATTTGTGAGTGTCTTCCTGTGTCTTATTTGTGAGTGTTTTATCTCTTTAGACATTTATGCAGTAAAAGTGAAATTATACGCAGTAAAAGGGAAAAGACTTTTGTTTTAAGCACTTGAGACGATAAATTTACTTATTTTGATATGAATTCATAATTGTTGATAATATGACCAATAAATATGACCTAACGATTTAAATTATTTTTTTAATGTAAAAAACTACTTTTTGTGACTTAAATATAAAATGCAGACATATGCTGTCGCTGACTTTTTGTAGGCATTATCAAGCTCTATCAAGCACTTCTCTAGAACTTAATCATATATCTCTCATCGTTAAGGCAGAGTTAGTTAGAAACGTTTTCGTTCGACCGTTTTTTTCGACTTACTTTGGGAATCCGACTACCACGAAAAAGTCTTTTCATTTTTCGGATTAATATATAGCCTATAACACTCAAAATTAGCTTGGCTTTCTATTAGTAAAAGAATTTTCAAAATCGGTTTAGCAAATCCAAAGATTACTTCCTATACAACGTCACAAACTTTACCTCTTTATAATATTAGTATAGATATACCTTTATATTATATTATATCATATTAGATATGTATTAAAAACATTAATATCCAATTATTCATATTACATTTGGATTTATTTACCCCATTTTACCCAATTACCTATTATTAAAATACTCATGTTATTTGTATTATAAGTCATGTATGCAAGCATTGTAAAATTTTCATAGGATAGTAAATTAGTTTTGTGTAAATAGATTTTGAAAATACTCTTTTATGTATTTACTATCTGTAAGTTTACTCTAAAATATAATTAATCAAATAAATAAATAAGTAACTGATCATTACTTACTGTTCATCTTAACTAAATTAATCAATAAACAAAGTATTAACCAAACAAAGTAATATGGAAAGACGTACCTACCACTGCAAAAAGTGGATAATTATCAATAATTCTAGCGATTTTAAGCTATTGCATAGCTTTTATCGCGGGCCTAGGCCAGCGCGGCGACCGAAAGAAGAAATTTCTTAACGAAAATTATTGATTTTAAACTGATAATTACGTCTAAACGAGTACTGCTTACGATTCAAAAAAAATATATGTTAAACAAGAATATTTTCCTAATATTCTTAGCTTCGAATATTTTAGATTTTGTTTATATTACATAGTGTAATTAATTTGTGAAATTGGGTCTAACCGAACACAAAAACGACTACTACGCAAATACTATCTGGCGTATTAATATGAAACCTGCACCATTTTAAAGCTAATTTAATTATCTATCTTTTTATCTACGATTTTTTTCGAATAATCTGTTTTTTTTTATTGCTTTATCGAATAAAAAATTCGTTCGCGGCGCTTTATCGGAAGACGTTTAAATTATTCCGAATCATTTGCTACCGCAGCCGCAAATGATTCGGAATAATTTCAACGTTTTCCGATAGAGCGCAGTTATCTGATATCAGAAAAAATAAAATAAATAAAATAAATAAATAATTATAATTTGCATAAGTTGTTAAAAATGCTATGCAATAGCTTTACCGCGGCAGTCCCCGAGTGCCACACGTATTTTTTTTTACGACAAATAAATGCTGAGAATAGCTGAATAAAATACAAAATATTGTCCTCATTGTTCAAATTTATGTTATTTGATCGCCGTTAAAATATATCCAATTCGAAGCGATATACTTACGCTAACGTATAATCCAGTCGACGAAACACTTATATTGGATGATTTCTGATATGGACTTTAGCACTCCCTCTGTAAATTATGTTTCATTTGCTTCAACGGATTCAAAATATCTTTCAACAAATAGTAGGTACTTTAAGTCTGTGGAATGACGAAACAAAAACACGGTGTTATTTCTGGTGATGCTTAGTCGAACACATTATTTTTTGGTTCGAACGTTTTACGGTGGAGTTTTTGGCCTAGTTGGTTTAACTGTCGAAATACTGAATGTCAAGGGATTACGAGTTACCCGCGCTGGACTACGAGTTACACGGACACGTAACCAGTAGGGAGGAAGGAGGTATCCTGAAGGTTAATTCCAGATGGAGATATCCTGCCAAAACTGGTAGTTAGAGGGTGATGCTGCCCGCTGGGTACCGTTCCCGGTGCCTCGCTGTAAGGCGTTGGTCTCTAACGGGTTGCTGGTGAACTAGACAATAGATTGCCTTGTATCCAAGTCTTCTCCGCTCATCCCACAGCTGAAAGAATGATCTATATCGTTATACCAGCCTGGGGTGACGGGTTCGGCGTTGTAGTCGACACCGCCATACTGTCGATCTTTTTAGGCTCTATAACTGCCCGTATAATACTGCCCGTCGATAGGTTGGTTGTATTTACAAATTTACGACAACAGGGATGCCTTACGAATACCTTATACCTATATTACACACCACTTTCGGTATAAATGTCATGTTGTAACAGTCTAAAATCGAGTGCACTTCGACTGCGTAGACTTGGAGATCATCTGCATAAAGAACGCAATGCTAAGTCTGGAAATAACTCCCGATTTCAGGAATATACTTGTTGTATAAAAAATGTCCTGATTGAGAGCTCCTGGGGTACACCAGAAGGAACATATCTTGTGAGGGTTTTAGTTCGCACGCGGGTTTCTAAGGTTCAGTCAGTGAGTTGCTACGCCTGGAAAATACTTAGTTTTTTTTACCACGGATTATCTCTATTAACTAAATCCGCGGTTCCAACGGTGTTGTAACATCGGTTTTCGCTGTTTAGATATTTAGACAAAAAGAATCCAGAATCTTGTGTAAAAAGGCCATGCGTTTCTCCTGAATCGGCCGATTATTTATTTTATTTATTTATTTATTTAAACAAAAGCGCATTTTCTTTTAACATTATCACTAGAGGCTCCATTGTAAATAGTACCAAAAAAGAGAGTACCGCCGCCCAGTATTTCTTTATATCAAGGTCTACGCCCGTACTAAGGCAAGCGTACCAAGTAAACAAAAGCTTGTGCAAACTTCAAACTTCATAATTTAAAAAAATAAAATTAAGTTTCTAACAATGGGGCCGATTGCGGTTCTTTGACGATCTAAAATAATGTCGGAAAACGCATCTAAATAACATCGTTTAATCGGTTTCTTTTTGTAATTTTGCGCATTTCGAACAATGTTAACGCATTTCGATCTTAACTAAGGTCACCCTATCCAAAAAGCTATTGCGGTTCTACATTTTTGACAGTTGCCGGGTTAAAGCGCTCTTGTTCGGTGCGGCCGTAAATATCGTGCTTTGATTTGTGTAGGTTCTGTACGACCTTTTTCGAAGAGAATGGTTCCAAACGCTTATTTACTTATTCAGAGACGACGTGATGCTGAATTGCAACGGTTTGAGCGATTAATTTTGGGTATTTCAAAAATATGTCGGTATTGCCGACATAACCTAAAAACTTCTGTTTTCAGAGCGGCCGCGAGGAATACGGAATTCCGTCAAATAAGGGATTATTCCAACCCTTTTGATGTGCCTGATGTAGCATTCGTTAAATTGTATATGCTGTCGAAAGAAACAGCTCACTTTTTAATTGACAACCTTCACGATGGCATAGCAGAAGGCAGCATGCAATTCCTGTTCACATCAAGGTAAGTTGTTTACAACTTGGGTTGTCGACTACAGCGGGCGAGCCCGTCACCTCAGGAAGTTTTAACGATTAGTCCTTCTATCTCCCTGGAGTGAACGTAGAAGACTTGGGGACAAAACAGTCCACCATCTAGTTACGTCACAAGCCCGTAAGAGGCCAACGCCTTAACCGCGAGATAGCCAGGAATGTTACCTGGCGGGCCGACACTCACGCCCTTACTTCCAATTGTGACCAGAATACTCCGGTCCCTCGATTGGTTACGAGTTCGAGGTCGCTTGCGCGGTCCTCTCCCTTACGAAGCGGTGAAACGGTGTATACCGAATCTATCGCGGACCACAGCGTCCTTTGCCCGGCTGTTCACCCAGGATCGGATGGCCGATGGTCGTTTCAAGAGCAGTCGCCGTAAGGTCCGCAACCACCCCCGCTCTATAGGAAACAGTACTGCTTCCAGACTCCCCCGACTGTTGGGGAGCTAACGGGCCCATGATGAGGTGGCCACGATGACCCATGTGTTCAGGGTCGGTCACACTCACGGGTCAAAACCCATCCAACGGCCTCCACGCACGGGGTGCGAACCTGGGTAGGACACTGGGTCAACCAGTCTCCCCTGGGAATCAAACCTCTGGCGCTCCTGGACGGTCTGCGCACCGAGCGGCGCAAGCCAATCGATTGTGCTCTCCGACTAACAGTCGGGGGAGTCTGGGAACTGTATTGTTTCCTATAGAGCGGGGGTGGTTGCCTACAATTACGGCGACTGCTCATGAAATGACCATTGGCCATCCGATCCTGGGTGAACAGCCGGGCAAAGGACGCCTTGGTCCGCGATAGATTCGGTATACTCCGTTTCACCGCTTCGTAAGGGAGAGGACCGCGCAAGCGACCTCGAACTCGGAACCAATCGAGAGACCGGAGAAATCTGGTCACAATTGGAAGTGAGGGCGCGAGTATCTCGAGCCCGCCGGGTTTATTCCTGGCTAACTCGCGGTAAGGCGTTGGACTCTCACGGGTTGTGACGTAGCTAGACGTTGGATTGTATTGTTCAAAGTCTTCTACGCTCACTGCAGGGCGATAGATCGAATACTCGTTAAAACGTCCTGTGGTGACGGGTTCGCCCGTTGTAGTCGACACCGCAAGATGTTAGTCAGAGTGCACAGTCGATTGGCTTACGCCGCACGGTGCGCAGACCGTCCAGGAGCGCCAGAAGGTTGATTCCCAGGGGAAACTAACCATAAGGCCAGAGTCCTACCCAGGCTCACACTTCATGCTTGGAGGCCGTCGGATAGGTGTTGACCCGTGAGTGTGACCAACCCTGAACAGAATGGGTCTTCGTGGCCAACTCAGAATGGGTCTTCGGGGCCCATTAACTCCCGGTAAGTGGTTTACAATGGGATTCGCTTCGACCAGGTAATAATAATGGTAGCTACTGATTAAATGCCTTATTCAGGTCCTCTCTTCACTGCATTTTTTAGGCCATGTTGGTTAACAGGCGACGGCGGAAATGGGATGCACCCGGGCTTAAGCCAACCGTCCGTCTCCAAATGTCTTCGGGAAGTAGTGGATGCTATTTTCCATGTGTTGTTGGACACGATGATAGTTTTTCCACAGACAGAAGTGGAAATTTCAGCGAACAGGTGAAGATACCTGCCTACTCTTTTTTCTTACGAGAAAACCAAATACACAAATTTTATTTGTAGATTATTACAATAATTGCTTGATACATTTTTAAGATATGGCCTGATTGACTGCACGCATATCTCAATAATTCGGCCAAAGGATACTGCAGATGCTCTGGCAAGGCTGTTTTTCAACAGAAAAGGATTTTACAGCCTTAATTGCCAATTTGTAAGCATTCATCCTGGTTAATAATAACTGCATTCGTTATTAATAACTGCACTCAGTTATTAATAACGAAATTAAATATATTGTTATATTTCATTTCAGGTTTGTAATTCAGCGAAGGAAGTCATTCATGTCAATGCTCTGTTTCCTGGCTCAACGCATGAGAGTGCAATTTGGCTGATGTCGAAAGTGAATGAATTTTTGCAAGGACGATACATTAAGGGAATGACCGGCGAATGGTTATTAGGTAGCTACCTACTTTTTTAACTTAACTTTCTCATCTTTGTAGTTATGTAAATATCAGATTCTGGGTACCCTCTGTTGCCATGGCTAATAACTCCATATGCGTAGGTTGACGAAAACACCCCGGAAGCCCGATTTAATATTGCTCATACAGGAACGAGAGTGGGCATCGAGAAATCTTTTGGTTTGATAAAAACCAGATTCCGATGCCTACACAAGCACAGGATGCAACATTATGACCCGATGAAGGCATCGAGAATTGTAACAGCAGTAGCGGTTCTTCATACTTTGACATTGAGGAGGAACGATTCTATGCCGGAGGAGTTAGGTTGGCCTCTTTTTTGTAATAAAACGGCGATGGTGAAGTCAAAACGGGCTAAACAAAACTTCTATCATTTCAGAAGTGGTGAACGAGGAGCGACACATTCTGGAAATAGTTGAGGATATGCCATTTTTGAATGCGGCTCGAAGGAACCGAGACAACATAACGAGGAGACATTTCGCTTATTATTTTACTTCGACATTATTTCTTATAAAAACACAAGTACCATACCTCAAACCAATCTTTCTGGGTCTTCTTAAGCCTCAAAGCGTTCAAGGTCTCCATCACCTCAGCCCACAGCCGCCGGTGAACTTGTAACATCGAGTTTCCTATAAATAAACACATATAGTGAACGGCAAAGAGGTTATATTTATTTTTGAGGTTATAAGATTATGAACAGTGACTTCGTATGTATAAATCGACTTTTGAGGCATGCCAAAGTGCAATCGCGTTACAATAATGATTAGACTGAACTTTTAGAATGCCCAAAGCATCGCTGTTCATAAATTGAATACACACCCCACCTTAAAACATTGATAACCGTGACGTACCGTTTACCATTTCAGGATTCCGCAAAATCGCCTCAAGTAAACACCTCTGCTGCTCTTTCGTTATCCTCTTATTTCCGTTTTCTTGCGAGGCCACGGCAAAAACGAACACTAAAACGCAAAACGCGATGAAAGAAATGTTTAACAAGTACTTCTACACCCCGCTGTTTGACATTTCTGCATGGGTGGGCAGCCGGCCGGCGCGAAGCCGTCCTTAATTTCTATAGACAACCACGACGTCATGCATTAAGGTCACGTTCTAAATTAAGAGAAACGAACTTGCAATAATTATAGGACATGCACTTGTTTGACTTAGTTTTAGGCCGCCATTATTTTAATACGAAAAGAACCGCAATCGGCCACAATGCGTCTTTCAGTATCAATAAAACCAAAATTATTATTTTTATAATTAAAAAAAATATAAGTTGCCTAGTTGCGCATACTGATTCACCCTCTTGAAGGATTCCGGTTAATTAACATTCATCCTGTATATATACTTCCATCAAAAACTTTTTAACTATCGTATAGTTCTTGTTTGCTGACTCATATACGCGTATTCACAAATTGAAAATTTAAAAAAAAAATAGGTTTTTGCAGTTTTTTCAACGGGAATTACCACCAATATGTATTTGTCTGAGAATACCCACTAAAGAGACTTTTTTCCATTTCTGCCAGAGTGGAAGAAAGAATATTCACCGAATTATTGCCAGAATTTTCTCGCAATTTCTTTCTTATGTTTAAACGAGTCTTCTATTTTTCCAAACCTTTCGAATTTACTTAAAAATGCGCCATAAATATATCCGTGCTATAATTAACATTAAAACCTATCGCACCGATCCAAAATGCGTGTATACGAGATTTCTTAATATACAGTGTACATTTTTGGTAATAATTCAAAACCTGCCCTCGTATATATTGGGATCTATTCTGTTAAGCAAATCAAGTGTACTGTGATATTTTTCATTCGTGATTACACGTTAATGAGTCAAACAAGAATAAACAAAAATAACATTGCTAGAAAGTTTATGAAGAAAAATATATGTTACACAAATGAAATTTTTTCAACATCCTTGCTTTTCATTACAGAATTGCACTCATTAAGGATTATTTTCGTTGGTAAACGTCCGAAAGCGAGCGTTTTGGAAAGTTTTCATTACGTTATTACGCTTCAACGAGTTAGCTAGCAAAAACATCGATAAGAGAGGAAAGTATATATGTATATAAACGTCATAAGTAAGGACCTAATATTAGATGTGGTCTAAATGTCACAACGCTAACTTTGGTCGAATAGTGCAACTTGATTTCGACATTAATTTAATTAATTCAGTTGCAGCTTCTCGTATTTGCGGTCAACGCTCAGCGCTCAGCTCAACCTTATCGCAGGAGATATGGAGCAAACCGTATTGCGAGTAGGTACACGAAACTCTCTGAATCTGTTGATTTCATAATTGTTTGATATTCAAGTTTTGTTACCGGAAAGAATATTAGACCCAGATATCCTATTTCAATGAGTTTGTAAACGTTTTTATATTAAAATAGTCCGCAATTAAACTTAAATATCCATTTATTATCTTCACATTCATTATTTTCTTCTGGGATATAAAATGGTCTAATAAATGATTCAAATTCTTAAAAGATGTACGTCGCGTTAAAATGTTAAAGTATAATATAATATGACCCTCTTAGTATAATATACATTTTTTTTGTTGATATCGCTGTTTGTGTGTTTTTATTCTCCTTTTTTAATGCAATTACACTTAAAATTAAATTATATCTAGTATCATGCACATTGTATGTATAATTATATCCTATGACTATTTCAATTTGATTTTTTGACTATTAATTGCAATGCTATAATTTCATCATAATTATCTCAATTTGATTATTTATTGCAATATTGTTTTTCGATCCCTAATTATTATTTATCTTTTTACGTGTTTTTTTGAAATTCCTTTACTATTTATTTTATTATGGGTATTATTCGCAGACTGACAGACTGACAGACGCATTGATGTATCAATGACCTAGTTTTTAGATTAATGATTAATTTGTACCTACCTTGGTACAAATTGCCAAGGTACAATTGGACATCAGCCAAATTGCACTCTCATGCGTTGAGCCAGGAAACAGAGCATTGACATGAATGACTTCCTTCGCTGAATTACAAACCTGAAATGAAATATAACAATATATTTAATTTCGTTATTAATAACTGAGTGCAGTTATTAATAACGAATGCAGTTATTATTAACCAGGATGAATGCTTACAAATTGGCAATTAAGGCTGTAAAATCCTTTTCTGTTGAAAAACAGCCTTGCCAGAGCATCTGCAGTATCCTTTGGCCGAATTATTGAGATATGCGTGCAGTCAATCAGGCCATATCTTAAAAATGTATCAAGCAATTATTGTAATAATCTACAAATAAAATTTGTGTATTTGGTTTTCTCGTAAGAAAAAAGAGTAGGCAGGTATCTTCACCTGTTCGCTGAAATTTCCACTTCTGTCTGTGGAAAAACTATCATCGTGTCCAACAACACATGGAAAATAGCATCCACTACTTCCCGAAGACATTTGGAGACGGACGGTTGGCTTAAGCCCGGGTGCATCCCATTTCCGCCGTCGCCTGTTAACCAACATGGCCTAAAAAATGCAGTGAAGAGAGGACCTGAATAAGGCATTTAATCAGTAGCTACCATTATTATTACCTGGTCGAAGCGAATCCCATTGTAAACCACTTACCGGGAGTTAATGGGCCCCGAAGACCCATTCTGAGTTGGCCACGAAGACCCATTCTGTTCAGGGTTGGTCACACTCACGGGTCAACACCTATCCGACGGCCTCCACGCATGAAGTGTGAGCCTGGGTAGGACTCTGGCCTTATGGTTAGTTTCCCCTGGGAATCAACCTTCTGGCGCTCCTGGACGGTCTGCGCACCGTGCGGCGTAAGCCAATCGACTGTGCACTCTGACTAACATCTTGCGGTGTCGACTACAACGGGCGAACCCGTCACCACAGGACGTTTTAACGAGTATTCGATCTATCGCCCTGCAGTGAGCGTAGAAGACTTTGGACAATACAATCCAACGTCTAGCTACGTCACAACCCGTGAGAGTCCAACGCCTTACCGCGAGTTAGCCAGGAATAAACCCGGCGGGCTCGAGATACTCGCGCCCTCACTTCCAATTGTGACCAGATTTCTCCGGTCTCTCGATTGGTTCCGAGTTCGAGGTCGCTTGCGCGGTCTTCTCCCTTACGAAGCGGTGAAACGGAGTATACCGAATCTATCGCGGACCAAGGCGTCCTTTGCCCGGCTGTTCACCCAGGATCGGATGGCCAATGGTCATTTCAAGAGCAGTCGCCGTAATTGTAGGCAACCACCCCCGCTCTATAGGAAACAATACAGTTCCCAGACTCCCCCGACTGTTAGTCGGAGAGCACAATCGATTGGCTTGCGCCGCTCGGTGCGCAGACCGTCCAGGAGCGCCAGAGGTTTGATTCCCAGGGGAGACTGGTTGACCCAGTGTCCTACCCAGGTTCGCACCCCGTGCGTGGAGGCCGTTGGATGGGTTTTGACCCGTGAGTGTGACCGACCCTGAACACATGGGTCATCGTGGCCACCTCATCATGGGCCCGTTAGCTCCCCAACAGTCGGGGGAGTCTGGAAGCAGTACTGTTTCCTATAGAGCGGGGGTGGTTGCGGACCTTACGGCGACTGCTCTTGAAACGACCATCGGCCATCCGATCCTGGGTGAACAGCCGGGCAAAGGACGCTGTGGTCCGCGATAGATTCGGTATACACCGTTTCACCGCTTCGTAAGGGAGAGGACCGCGCAAGCGACCTCGAACTCGTAACCAATCGAGGGACCGGAGTATTCTGGTCACAATTGGAAGTAAGGGCGTGAGTGTCGGCCCGCCAGGTAACATTCCTGGCTATCTCGCGGTTAAGGCGTTGGCCTCTTACGGGCTTGTGACGTAACTAGATGGTGGACTGTTTTGTCCCCAAGTCTTCTACGTTCACTCCAGGGAGATAGAAGGACTAATCGTTAAAACTTCCTGAGGTGACGGGCTCGCCCGCTGTAGTCGACAACCCAAGTTGTAAACAACTTACCTTGATGTGAACAGGAATTGCATGCTGCCTTCTGCTATGCCATCGTGAAGGTTGTCAATTAAAAAGTGAGCTGTTTCTTTCGACAGCATATACAATTTAACGAATGCTACATCAGGCACATCAAAAGGGTTGGAATAATCCCTTATTTGACGGAATTCCGTATTCCTCGCGGCCGCTCTGAAAACAGAAGTTTTTAGGTTATGTCGGCAATACCGACATATTTTTGAAATACCCAAAATTAATCGCTCAAACCGTTGCAATTCAGCATCACGTCCTCTCTGAATAAGTAAATAAGCGTTTGGAACCATTCTCTTCGAAAAAGGTCGTACAGAACCTACACAAATCAAAGCACGATATTTACGGCCGCACCGAACAAGAGCGCTTTAACCCGGCAACTGTCAAAAATGTAGAACCGCAATAGCTTTTTGGATAGGGTGACCTTAGTTAAGATCGAAATGCGTTAACATTGTTCGAAATGCGCAAAATTACAAAAAGAAACCGATTAAACGATGTTATTTAGATGCGTTTTCCGACATTATTTTAGATCGTCAAGTCGATTTAGTTGCTCGCAAGTGTATATATATATATATATATATATATATATATATATATATATATATATATATATATATATATATATATATATATATATATATATATATATATATATATATATATATATATATATATAGTTGTATATGTGTACATTATTATTTTTTCAAATTGAATTTATGTTTATTACTAAATAAATGAAATTATAAAATAAATGAAAGGGCACTTATCTGGTCTGTGGCGACCAGGAGCGACTCCGTGCCGTTTTTCTTCCCTTCTTTCAGTGTTTGCTGTTTCCTACTGTGGTATTGGAAAATGGCTTCCTACTTTCTCCTACAGCGGTAACACAACAATTCGAAAGATGATAGAGATATATATATATATATATATATATATATATATATATATATATATATATATATATATATATATATATATATATATATATATATATATATATATATATATATATATATATATATATATATATATATATATATATATGTATATATATATATATATATATATATATATATATATATATATATATATATATATATATATATATATATATATATATATATATATATATATATATATATATATATATATATATATATATAATTGGTTTTTTGTAAAATCTTTTTTTAAAGAATTCGTTTAAAGGATGACACTTTGATGAAAAAATAAAAATAATAAAAGCCACTTACATAGCTGGAAGGTTTTCCCGGACTGGACTGGGAAATGCTTATTGTTTAAACGAGATGTATTCTTGGATGAGTACCACTTTCGACGGTACACTGTAGGTTTAATGGGATCCCTTTATCGCTAGCGAACGATCACCCTTCATCCACATCTCAAAAACAAAGCGTATCCTTTTGCATATATATATATATATATATATATATATATATATATATATATATATATATGTATATATATATATATATATATATATATATATATATATATATATATATATATATATGTATATATATATATATATATATATATATATATATATATATATATATATATATATATATATATATATATATATATATATATATAAATATATATAGGTATATATATATATATATATATATATATATATATATATATATATATATATATATATATATATATATATATATATATATATATATATATATATATATATATATATATATATATATATATATATATATATATATATATATATATTATCTATAGATGTAGGAGGACAAATATAGGAGTATCTATATTTGTATATATTTAAATATTTATAGTTTTATATTTGTCGATTTAAAAATAAGTACTAACATATAGTTCAAGCTGACAGTGCACACTTAATATCAAGTCATTAAAAGTCTGCCTTAGAACAGGCCTAGGCCTAATTAGGCGACTGTGTCAAGCAATAAAAATAATGTCGCATCAATTTCTTGCTAACATCTTACTTGCAAATATGACATTAATTGTTTACTAGATGTGTTACTAAATAAATAAATGATAACAAAAATAACATGCATTTATAAGGGCATCTATTGCGTTTTTTAAATATCGGCTGATTACAAAACAGAAATAATACAGAGATATAGAATACTATCACCTAGTCTATCTGAAAACTAATGTGCGTAATTATTACATATTGAAACCTCAATATTAAAATAAAAATTGACGTTCTTTTTTAAATATTATTAAAGTAATAAGCTGCGCTATTAAATTATTATTTTATACCGCATAGGCGAGTTTAGGGCGCCACCTACAGTGCGCCGCCATACTGTTATATCACGAAAGTATCCGTGTTGAATTAAAGATTATCAATTTATGGAACTATGAGTGTTATCTATACGTTGCGTTTCATGGTAAAATTCTAGTTGCCGAATCTTAGTACGACGTTGAGCAATCTTATACTCTATATAATTAATGATACTAGTATAATATAGGTCAGTGCTCCTCGAAGAATATATTGCTATTTCATTTTATATTTAGTCATTGTAAGAGTGGAAAAGATTGGTATTGAAATCAGTCCACCTATTTTTATTTGTTATAATTGTATTTTCTTCACCTAAAGTTGCGGGCAGCCAGAGCCTACTGCGTAGGCTCCTATGCCACTACGCACTTCTACCTATGAACCGCAGCTGCTGCTCGTGTCTTCGCTTAAACGCCGACGTTCGCTTTCGAAGCTATTCACTGAATTTCCGCTAGGTGCCGTACGCTGCTACGCGAATGTTTCGATTTTGCTCGAAATAAAATTAAATGTTATTTATGGTTATAAATTCCAATGTTATTTATTAAGATAACGCATCTACACGTTGCGTTTCATAGTAAAATCCTAGTTGCCAAATTTTAGTACGACGTTTAGCAATCTCATACTCTATATAATCAATTATACTAGTATAATATAGGTCATTGCTCCTCGAACAATATATTGCTATTTCATTTTACTTCCCGGCAGGGATAGTATTGAGAACGCTCAAAATTTGCTCGAAATAAATTCCATTTTGCTCGAAATAAAATTAAATGTTATTTATGGTTATAAATTCCAATGTTATTTATTAAAATAACGCATTTTCTAGCATTCCTATAACAATTACTGAGATTCTGAGAAGTCTTTCCGGAAAAGTCTTCAGGTGACACAACCGTTTTTGTTGTATCTGGTAGCTTTCAGTTCTATTTGAAATTAGAATCGGATGCTGTCAGAGTTTATTCCACTAGTGAAATAATATTTCGTTTTTAATTCTACATATTAATAGTGGATGTAGAAAACCAATTGTATCTATAATCTGGGAGCTAATGGGCTCTTGCCAAGTTGGCCATGAAGCCCCTTTTTGTTTAGGGTTGGTCACACTCACGGGTCAACACCCATCCGGCGGCCGCCACGCATGAAATGCGAGCCCGGGTAGGACTCTGGCCTTAAGGCTAGTTTCCCCTAGGAGTCAACTTTCTGGCGCTACTGGACGGCCTGCGCACCGTGCGGCGTAAGCCAATCGATTGTGCATTCTGACTAACAGTCGGGGGAATCTGTAAGCAGTACTGTTTCCTATAGAGCGGGGGTGGTTGCTGACCTTACGGCGAATGCTCTTGAAACGACCATCGGCTATCCGATTCCGGGTGAACAATCGGGGAAAGGATGCCGTGGACTGCGATAGATTCGGTTTACACCGTCTCACCGCTTTGTAAGGGAGAGGACCGCGCAAACGACTTCGAACTCGTAACCAGTCCAGTGACCGGAGTAATCTGGTCGCAACTGGAAGTAAGGGCGTGAGTGTAAGCCCGCTGGGTAACATACCTGGTTATCTCGCGAATAAGACGTTGGCCTCTTACGAGCATGTGGCGGAGCTTAACGGTAGACTCTTTTGTCGTAATGCGTTCAATTCACGGCAGATAGAACGTACATTTCGTTAAAACTTCCTGAGGTGACGGGTTCGCCCGTTGTAGTTGACATCTCTAGTTGTATCTATAAAACTATTATATACATCCCTTTACCACCGCCCGCTTATCAGGTAGCAGATATTTTTATACCTAACTATTGTAATGTGATATGTATGATTCCTAAATATTATTTAATTAAAAATGAAATGTATGAATGAAAATGAAATGAGTTCTATGATAACTTCATCATTCAAATTATATTTTATTTTAATCGACAGGTACATCGTTCGACGATTTCGCCAACTATCTGAACAGCAATCCGGATTTCCTCGAAAGATATATCTCAGAGGAGGTAGAGTTAGATGAACTGGAGCGGTGGCTGATACTTCGAACACGGCGATCTACAGACGTAAGAAACCTGCAAATTTTAATTTCCTTTTATCAGCAAAGATTGTACCTATTGAGATTGTACGAGAGACCAAATTTCTTGGGGTCTACTGGTCCAGCAATTTTTAAAAAGTATGCAGCTTTCTATCATTTACAAACTCGCACTTGGTAAAATCTAATTTCTTGCCAGCAATGCATGCTTTCACTCTTTCCTTTCTTATGGAATTCTGGTATGTGGAAACATTGGGATTTTTTTATAGTATTCTTTATGCAAATCAGAATAATATAAGAGAGGGCTCATAAGGAACGTTACACACTCCTAAATTAATTGAATAGCTAAAATAATTACGAATAATAAAATGGTGGAATTAATAAAAACACTAAAGCCAAAACGCCGATTTTAAATCGAACAGTTACAGCAGCCCTAATAATTGCGTGTTTTATTGTATTTAATTACACATTGTTCTAAAATAAATATTATTATAATAGTATATATACCACGAAACAATGGTCATGTAATATTACGAATTCTTCCCTGCTATTGTGAATGAATGTCAAAATATGCTTTACAAAATATATATAAAGCATATCTTGACATTCACCTAAGAATACATTTTCAATGTCTCATCTATGCCAAGGAACATTTACAAACCTGCTAGCGAAATAGGGATCGCTACAACTAAAACATACACCACCGTATTGTTATTAGTCTGTAAAGTGCGATTAACATAATTGCTTCAATCTCATACATACATGAGCTTAAAGCTGCATATATTGATGCATGTGAATATATAGCTGTGGCGGCCTTTCGATTGGCTGTAATTACGCCCTTGCCGGACCTTTCCGTCCGACTATTTATCGAGCCACCGACAGATGATCTAGTGATATAAGGGACTGCTGATGGCTTTGCATCCCATTGAGTGGTTTTAATTTTAAAAATTCTTCGCCTGACGGGTATTCCAACAATGAGCTCGTAAGATAGTGTCACCGTTTCCAGGAGTAAACTGGCGGCAAATAATGCGATGACGACTGGTTGGGTTGAGAGGTCAGAGTAGTATAGCTTTAAACTCCGATAAGGTCACCGTTATCGCCGGATGGAGTAGAGCGCCCGGGTCGTAAGTCCAGACGCTTGGAAGAGCGAAATCCTGGAAAAGTCCAGCCTTCCTTCAAGGACCGTAGTTAAAATGTAGTCGCTTACCGTTGCTGATATAGCGTTGTTGCGGGTCGGGCGCATCGATATATCATGGTCGGGCGTCCTTGCGCTCGGCGATGGGCATTGAACACATTTAAAGAAATACGTTTCACGTATTAAATAACTTTTAACCTTCGTCTCTATTGAATGTCGGGGTTTTTCTTATTTCAGTGGCTTCCCGGATCATGCGGGGAAAGTAAAATTGTTCTTCGGATAGCAAAAATGATTTTAAAACTGCACCCAGTGGTTACATCCACTATCCAATATATGCTCGCAGATAGCCGATTTTTCTCGCTAAACGTTTTTAACAGCTTTGTTGTATTCTATCATTCAGCTGCATACGATTTTATACACACCCGGGGTTTGCAGTGGTAGGTAGGTATTGCATCCTTTGCCTGGCGGATTTATTTAATTCGCGTGCCAAACCCGCCGCCCCAATAACGTTATAATCTGTGACGTAAAAGTAACAGTTTGTCGCGTATTCGCAATACATTGAATGACGATTTACAGCACTTTAGTCTACCCTGGGCAACGGCGTTTGAGACATCGCCGAAACGTCGAGTGCAGCAAATTCGTTTTATCCTTTTTATAGTGTTAACTAACCGCGATAATCTTCGATTTCATATATTTATACAGGTATACTCAGCACGTATTACAAGTATTTATAAGTACATAGATAACATTAACAAGCATACTAAAGAAATAAAATTAAAGATAAAAGAAATAAACAGAGAAAATAAACGTTTAATATTAATTATCTAGTCATGGAATTAATTTTCAGAACTGATTTTCGATGCACTTACATTGCCCTCTTTAAGAATACCCGGGTATCCGCTTCTTTCTCCTCCAACTCTCACCCCTCTCCCACCTTCCATATATATGTACCTTATTTTACTTACCGTTCCTTCGGCTATCTCTAATTAAAAAATGAATCGATTCATTCGTCCTTTTCAACTTCCTATTTCGCATTTATAAAATTTTCACGGCGATCGGTTGAACGGTATAGTAGTTGATGTGCTGCAGCGCCATCTAGTGGCGAGTTACAACAAAGTGGATAAGACGAAAATATTATCCGTGCTCTAGCTATGTGTCGCGGCACTTTGGTAACAATACAATTTCAAACGAGACCGCAAATAGGCAAATATGAAATGATCCCAAATATGGAAAACTTTCAGCCTCTTGAAATATCCGAAACTGCTCATTAGACAAACAGCTTGCAAATAAACCAAACAGACAACAAAAAGTTACCTACCTATAAACCGTTCTTATCGCCTATAATATCGCGTCGGATAACCGAAAATATGCCCTTCAAAAAAAACTGCACCCAGAGTAAGCAAAAATTATAAATATTTTATAATCCTTTTTAAAAGGTCGGTCGGTCTACTAGACGCAGCGCCAGAAAAAAACTATGCCAATAAAATAACGCCGTTTCTACTAATGTATACCTAAGAATCGCTTACAGCGAAAATCTATAGAAACTAAGTTTTTAAATAAGGTTTGCAATAAAATAGCGTCTAGTTAAACTAAAAAAAATAGATTTAAACAATATAACACTACAGTAACTCCTAAAATATTTATATAATCTAAGTAAATGTAAAAATATTGTTACCTACTTTGTCTAATCAAGAGACGTAATTTATACCTTAGAAAATTTTATATATGCTTATTTAAGAAATTTACAAATTTATTTCAAGTCAATATCTTACCACTAACCGCACTATATTAAAGGCGACCCTTGCTTTTATTGTAGGCAGCGACCCGTGTAGTTTTCGAATCGCGACAGGACGGTCATCTTTAAAGGGTGGTTCCTAATAGTAGAGAGACTTTTCTGAATATCGGTGTCCGAAAACTGCGTTGTATTTCTATGCTCGGGTGCATAAGATGTTAGTGTCTGTGTGTTCTGCACTGCACTGCACTTCTTTATAAGTTCCTGGGAGTAAACAAACGCTCCTTAGGACGACGCACTTCATGACGGGTTTGAAGATTTACAACCTTCGAACGAGTAATTATCTATCAATTTTCAATCAGATCAGCCACCTTCGTATAAAAATGGGCATTGTAATAAAAACGAAGACTAACATTCCGACTGCACAAAATCCACCAAATGAACGATTCGATTAGGCGGAAAAGTCCTAAAACTTACTAAAATCTCCACACTATGTATACGAATTTTCATAGCGACCGGTTGAGCGGTATATAGGTTGATGTGATGCAGCGCCATCTAGTGGCGAGTTATAACAAAGTATATAGCGCCAAAATATTATTCGTTCTCAAATAAATATGTACCTATACCAATTTTCATAGCGATTGGTTGAGCGGTATACATGTTGGTTTGCTGCAGCGCCATGTGGTGGCGAGTTAAAGTAATGTTAATAGCGCGAAAATATTAGCCGTCCTCAAATACCCAAGTCTACCAATTTTAATGCCGTTAGGTTGAGCGGTATAGAAGTTGATGTGCTGCAGCGCCCTCTATTGGCAAGTTACAACAAAGCGAATAGCATAAAAACCTTCTCCATGAAAAAATACATACTCGTATATGTGCCCGTTTTCATGGTGATCAGTCAAACGGTGTCAGAGTCTATTAAGCTCGGACAGACAGACAGACAGACAGGTATACCAACATCCATTTTTATATACCAGTATATAGATTTTTGTAAAAAAAAGGGACTTGAGAATGTTAAATAAACATTCATATAGAAGTATTCTACTCCTATAAATAAATAATATAATTTAAATTCTCCCTTTGCGACCAATCACACATACATAAAAGATATAGTGAAAAGGATCAGCACCTTCTCAGCCTAAGTAGAAAGCTTGGTTATGTATCTGCAAATCAGTAACTTCGTCAGAAGTTTGCGTTTGAAATTAATGTTCAAAGTAGTCTTCTGATTGAACAACAATATCTTCATCAGCGTCTATCTCCATCCCAATAATAATCACATCGCCGGTCTGAAAATTATTCCAAATCCAGGTCTATTCTCGCATTTTTTTTCTTCGCGGAAGAGTGATCTAAATTTTGATCAAGTAATTGTACCATTATAAATGTTCAATATTAATTTTCATTCCGTCATAACCAATCGTCATCGGTAACCATCTCGGTACTAAAAGGACGGTAAAAAAAACGGATAATTTCATTTATTCTCACTCCCTTTAAATTTAAATCATCAATGTCACACCAAGGTGACAAAAACTAGGAGTGAACGCATGCCGATTACAATAATAAATCGATTTGACTTTTATGGATTTTTCTTTGACTTATGTACATTTTAAATCTTAAATAAAGTGAAAATCTTAAATAAAGTTTATTTTCAAAAGTTCTTGATTAATATATAAATAGTTCTTTATGTATAATTCACGTTACTAACACATCTTTTTGTTTATTACGAGTGGATAAGGATTTGTCATCGAATAAAAAGGATCGATGCCGGGAACGATATCGTAGACATAGGTAATCGATAATGTAACATAATAGCATGTAATAGAATATAAGACATCTCTTTTCAGTAGCTTCACACGTGAAAATTATTGACAAATAAAAAAAATGGCGTACTACTTTAGCCGGAAGTTTAAAGTACTAATATTTTATGAATAAGTACCATGATAGAAAGAGACAAGAAACTTATTGAGAAATAATTATTTTATTTTAGCTATAATGTATTAATATTTTATTCAAGATACAATCTTGCTTTTGAGAGTATTATCTACTATCTCTTTTAAACCTTCAATTCAAAATTAGAATAATCAAAATGTTTTATAAAATAACACGATGATTTCTGAAATTCAAGATGGCTTTCACCTAATGGTTACAATTTATATCATTTCGATGTAGGGAATTCTGTGGATTTGTTAAAGTAATTTCTGAGACAAAAGTCTGATATTGAAACATTTTCATTAATATGTCTATAAATAGCACATTAAATACGTATGTCAATATTCTTAGTTGCCTAATTTTTACACGAATACTGAAGGAAAGATTGGTATAATATCTACCTAAACCATAGTTGTGAACATGAACACCGTAAGAAGTATAGAGAAAAAAATACATATTAAAGATTAGGGTTTTTTATTAAGTTACTGGTCTCGATTGCGATTCTTCGTGAAGTAAAATCGGAAATTAGTTCTTGTGAGCGAGACAGGGCAATCCGCTAGTGCGGAATGTGAAATGAACCGTTGTTAATTTTTCGCAATAAAACTACCCACAAAAAATAAAGCATCTAAATCTAACACCGCACGAAATGTGTTCAAATGTATTCGGCAGAGTTCGAGAGGTAGTTTTTATCGATGATCGTTCGTTTCATATTCCGCTCTAACGTATTGCTCTATCTCGTTCGGTTGAACTAATATCAGTTTTAGTTCACAAAGAAACGCAATCGGACCCACTTTTCGAATAAAAACTTAAGGCTACTTGGTTGCGTCCAAATTTGTTCATAACATTTGTCAATAAATTTAGTGTCCTCCTCTATTCTTTTCTATTTTATTTGGTAACTAGATGACCCGGTGAACTTTGTACCACCTAAAATTGATTTGATTGTAACTCTTCATAAGCGTTTATTATTCCCAATCAACCTTCCAAATCCAATTCATTGAAATCTATAATAGTTGCCGCATCATGTACGGTTTGAGTTTCGTTTGGTTATAAATGAATGTAGTTTGTAATTATAATAAATTCAGTGTATTTAATTTGCATGATGAAATATAAATGCAGTTCACATTCAACACGAAACATCCTTGTAAACTATGTTTTTTGTTTTGTTTTCCGGCGCGTAAATAAACAAAAATAATGGCTTTAAGACCGATAGCTTGGCGAACACGGGACATATAGTTGTTAATGCGCGAAATACGGAAATTCCCAAGTTAATTCCGTAAACTTTCAACACGCGTGATTTGTCATCGCGAAGGCCAGACGCACGGGAAATTGCAGCCGTTTAAAATCGAATGGCAAATTTGTTGATTGATGTTGATTGTTGAGGTTGATTGATATTTCGCAGCATGATGATGACTGAGCCTAATTTCTTGCATTTTTCTACTTTTTAAAATTTTTCGAATTTTCCGACTTTTTTGACTTTTTTGACTTTTTCGACGAGGCTTCGTAACACTATCTTGCAAACCTATTTAAGGAATCCAACATATTTTGCAACTACAGAATGAAAACTCACATCAATAAAAGTAGTAGGAGGAAGAGATCCGTTACGAAGTGCAATATTATGGCTTCGTAATTTACGGGCATGGTTTCCAGATTCTTGTTTTGAGCAGCGGCCAATGAAGTTTCCTTGGCCAATATTATGACCAACGTTCGGTAGCTAAAACCAAAAAAAAAGTTAAAATATGCTCATTTGTGGAAAGTAGCTTTTCAGGAATAATCTTCAACTATTTAAAAAAAATGTGGATTTTTTTTCCTTTAGGACCTAATTGAAAAAAAAAATAAGAACCTAAAATTCACTTAACCTCACGAATTAGCCCTTTAACAGGCCAAAATAAAAGATTCAGAATTTAAAAATCAACTAGACAGATTTCCATTAATCTTTTAAAGAATGTTTATCCTTTAATATTATTATTTTTACTACTAAGTAGAAAATACCAATATTCGAAATAGTTGACAATAAAATTAAAAAACTTTTATGTCAACCTAAAACTTTCTCGACAAGTAGTCGTAGTCAGGGACTTCATACTTTCATCTGAATATTCATTTATAAATAAAGTCGATGAGCAGTTAATAAAATTCCTGGAATATGCGATGCAATGCAAAGAAAATTTGAATTTGAACGCGCCTCATCTCATTGAATTTAAAAATCGAATTTGCAAACGCGGGTCGCCGCGAGCCTTCGATTTCTAATTTCGAAGGATTCACGCATCACAAGTCTTCCCCCCTTTGAGCATTACTATTTAATGAATTTATATTATCGAATGCATATATGAAATGTATATTAAAAAATGTATGTATGACATTTTAAATATTATTTGTGTCGCTTTTATGTGTGATATTCATACCATAATTTCACAATGTTATTTCAGCCCAACAAGGCACTTTTCTACCGATTCAAGTCTTTATTTCCAATATTTCAAAATTTAACTATGACTAACTCGCCTAATGGTGGACCGATTTGAACCACAATCTTTTTTTCAGTAAAGTCGGATGAACGTTTGGACACTATCGAGGTGAATTACATACACACACACACACAGACACATACACAGACACACATACAGACTTCAGTCTATAAATTGTCTTAGTAGTGTAGGGCGGTGGAGAGGGGGGGGGGGGGGGCAGGGGTTTAAAAAATTATGTATCCGTCTTTATCTCGATTTTTTAAGCGCGTTCACAATATTTTACCCCCTGGTAGGTTAGTGGGCCGGTAAAGTAAAACGTGAAAAAATATATTAGCTATAATAAGGCCACGATTTTTGAAATATCTATGTAGACCCTTCAAAGATAGCCATACCTGTAAATTGGCATGTCTGCTCCATAAGTGCAGTAAAAACGTTTCATCACAGCGAGTATTAAAAGCTTTTGACTGCGGACCGGAAAGCAAATTACCCCATATCCTACTCAGTAGGGCTTCCTGTTGCACTTTAATTCAGTTAAATGTTGGCTGTGACCGGCCCGCATGCTTTTATATTAAATCGAATATAGTTATAAAATATATAATAGTTTTTCCGCTTAGTCTATATATACGCTTGTATTGTAATAGAATCAATTACATTGTGTCTATTACAATACAGGCAGAATGATAGAATGAGAGGTAAATCGCAATCGATTTAACGGTACATTGTTATGACAAAAAGTAAACCGTTTCCAAGATATATATTTTAAAAAATTCCTTAGTCATTCGATTTGGTTGTTATAACTCATCACGCAGCTTGTAGCATGCTGATGTTTAATAAATAATCACGAAT
>OX155980.1:52549309-52612526 GCA_944548615.1 Micropterix aruncella
ATATATATATATATATATATATATATATATATATATATATATATATATATATATATATATATATATATATATATATATATATATATATATATATATATATATATATATATATATATATATATATATATATATATATATATATATATATATATATATATATATATATATATATATATATATATATATATATATATATATATATATATATATATATATATATATATATATATATATATATATATATATATATATATATATATATATATATATATATATATATATATATATATATATAGACATATGAGTAACTAATTTTGAAAGGTAACACCACCGCTTTGATTTAATTTTCATTGAATATGGAATTCCAACTCAAACGAAAGTTATCCGAAGTTGAAATGGCCACACAGCTAGGTATACACCTAACATCTAATGTAAGGAATACGTCATTTCCCATAAGCAATTACTTCATACATACCGCAGAGAACTCTGGCGAAGAAGAAAAATAATTCACATTTTTCTTGCCTTTAACATGATTGAAATAAACTGTCAAAGTACCTCTTCTTACCGTTTTCAATAATAACATATCGAGAAATCGAAAATTCAATTGAGTCTTGATGAAGATGTTCGCTTGACTGACAAATGAAAGCACAAATTGTAAGCATTAAAAATATACGATAAGATATATTAAATAGTGAACTAACCCTGAAATGCATGATTCATTTTATAATAAAGGATAAATTAAAATCTTTATTACTAGTAGTGTATGGCAGGAGGTGTATTGTCGTTTCCGTTTTTTACAGAAACATGGGCGAAAAATTACACAGGTCTTTAAAACTACACTTAAAGTAAATTTGTAATGTTCCTTTTTATCTGCTGCAATAAATTGACTATATATTCTTGACAGCAATCTTTCCAACGAATTCAACTATTTCAAACAATTCCCTTCAGTTCCCAGTGTCACCTACAGGTGCAGCAACTTTGGTGTTTTTTATACATAAATAAATTTAATGTTTAAACAAAAATCACCGATGCTAAATGCAGATAACATGTTGTTATTTATTGATTATTTTTCTGGCAACCCTGATGCGAATCATAGCTATCAAAATGACAGATGACTCAGCGGTTCCATTAGGTTAACCAAAAACTGCTTCCGTACCGACTTTATACAGCTGTAAAAATGCCGAGAATGTAAGTACAATTGATATTTGTATTGATTTATGATCTTTGAATGTTGTTCTCACTTTGTTGCTAAAAACAGTGAAATAATATGTGTTTATGTGTATCTTATGTATGTATAAACAGTAGGTGTCACCTTTAGGTGACACTGGGCGTTATTTGAACAAAATTGCTGTTTTTAACTTGTTTTATAACAGAGGTTTTCTCCTTTTAGACTGACTATGGACGAGATATTGGAGGAGTTAGAGAGAGAAGAGGACCCTGGCGACATAATAGTGTTTCCTCCGGAAGATGGCAATGTCACTGATGAAGACAGTGGGGATGAAAATGATATCAACATGGCCCACCTTCCAAGCCGAATGCTGCGTTCACGAGTTGAGGTACAACCAAGACTTGTAGAAGAAAATGAGGAACTAGAACCTGGACCATCACAAAAAAAGAAAAGGAAAGAGTATGCAGCGAAGGAATGGTTCAATAATGCGTCGAAATTCAGTCCTTGTGGCAGAGGGGACGACGAAGAAAGCATTACAGAAAATCTTGAAGAAGAACTAAGCGCCACAGATTGCTTCGAATTATTTTATTCCAAAGAAATCGTGCAATACATCGTTGACATGAGCAATTTGTATGCCTTACAAAGAAATCATACTCTGAATGTATCAGCTGATGAGATCAGAGTCTATATAGGCATTCTTCTTCTAACTGGATATATAACGCCCAAATATATGAGAATGTTTTGGGAGAACAAAAGTGACACCTACAATAAACTCGTGGCCTCTAGCATGAGAAGAAACCGTTTTTTTGAGATACAACAGTACCTGCATTTATGTGACAGTACTAACCTACCAGAAAATGATAAATTTGGTAAAGTACGAAAGTATTTCACACTTTTCAATGAAAATTGTTTAGCCCAGTACTACAGAGTAAAATCATCACACGTGTCTATCGACGAAACGATTATACCTTACTACGGTAGGCATGGTACCAAGCAGTATATACATGGAAAGCCCATCAGGTTCGGGTACAAACTGTGGTCTGCTGCTACAAGACATGGGTACCTTATAACATGCGAGCTGTATCAAGGTGCGACCGGCCCATCGCTGAATCTACAGCCCACTTATGGGTTGGGTGCTGCTGTGGTAATAGAACTACACTCCAGGTTACCACCGGAATTGGGACCATACAACATATACTTTGATAATTTCTTTACCGGTTTACCTTTACTGACATACCTGCACACAAACAATGTTGGAGGCACTGGGACGATTAGGGAAAACCGATTAGAAAACTGTCCACTCGTAAAGGACGTTGAAATAAAGAAAGGACCTAGAGGTACCATGGTTTTTAAAGCATCAGAAAAGGTAATAGCAGTCAAATGGAACGACAACAGAGTTGTAAGAATGGCTTCCAACTGCCATGCATTGACTCCAATCACAAAAGTGGATCTTATAGGTGTCATAAATAAAAAAAGAGTTAAAATACAAGTAGACTGCCCATCATTAGTTAGAATGTACAAGTTTATGGGCGGAGTTGATCGGTTTGATGAAAATGTTCATTCGATGAGGATTTCACTGCGCGGTAAAAAATGGTGGTTTGCCTTATTTGCTTTCGGACTCGATGCTGCATGCCAAAATGCCTGGTTGGTCAAGAGGCAGAAGAGCGACACTTGGACCTACTGTAACTTCCGTCGAGCTGTGGTGCAGGTCTACCTGCACAAGTATGGGAAGCCCCCTACAAAAAACCCCAAATGCGGAGTTCCTCTAGGACTTCGTGTACCTGATGAGACAAGGCTAGCGGGGACTTCAGCGGACCATGTTGAAGTCGACTGTCCACAACGTCGATGCGGTCTGTGCCACCAACGAACAAGAAAAATGTGTCTGAAATGTGATGTTCGACTGCACGTGAAGTGCTGGTACAAATTTCACAATAAGTAGGCATATAACAAGTTCCAAATCCAACCTATAGAACTTTGTGTTTTAGCTTAGGGTTTGTAAAGTTATGATATAAAACAGCAATAAACAGTTAAAAAACACACATTCTTTTCCCAATTTCATATGCATAAACGGTACATGAAAAAATAACTGATAATGCCCGGTGTCACTCTGAGGTGACACCTCAAAAAATGAAAATTCCAAACCTTTAAAAAAAAAGTTGACCCATTTTGTGTCTATATGTATGCCCATTACCACTATATATATAAAATTCATTCAAACCCTCCACTGGTTTCCATATGGGAACTGAAGAGATACAAGCAACGGGTTAATGCCATTTTAGCGATAAGCTATCGAGAGAGACAAACATGACAAACAAGACAAACAAGACAAACATACCACATCACAGTCAACGTAATTGTTTTCGTCGCTTTCATTCCTGATTATGATTTTTTCTGTTTTATTTGATTACATGCATTTTTAAAGCCTTTAAAATGTTAACTATGTTACTAAATAAAGATCATATAGGTGCGAATTATTATTAGAAACTATATCTAAAATAATTCCTTTAGGTTAGAGGAATTATTAGTAAAGAGGTTCCTTTAAGGTGGTATGTGCTCACTAAGAAGGGATTTTGCGAAATTCATTTACTAAGGGATCGAAAATTAATGATTTGTTTTTTGCAGTTTTCTTCATATCTCCTAATCACTGTGAAATATTAGATCGGTTTTACTCAAAATAAAATCCCCATATAAATGCCTAGATTGGAAATTTAGGATTTTTCCTAAACATAGGAAATTGAAGTGATCGAATGGGGATAAAATGCTTTTTTGCGGTTTTTTTATATCTTCATTCAGGTCAAATATCAGATCAATGTTACTCAAAAAAGGTTCCCTATATAAATGCCTAGAAATTGAATTCAGGATTTTCCCTCGAGATCTCTTGAGGGAATAATCGAAGTTGAATTGATCGAAAAGAGCTAAAATGTTTTTTTGCCATTTTCTTAATATCTCTCAAGTTCGATTAAATATCAGATCGGTTTTATAAAAAGGTTTCCCAAATGAATGCCTAAAAATGTATTCAGGATTTTTCCTATACATCTCTTGAAAGGAATAATGCGCAGACGTGATTCACTAAGAGAATTATTCAAAGAAATTAACATTCTTACTGTACCTAGTCAATAGATATTTGAAAACATTATGCATGCACGAAAAAATATATCTCATTATTCAAAAAACTGTGACAATCACAAATACAATACTAGAAATAAAAATAAATATATAGTGACAAAATTTAGACTAAGTAAGATAAGCAATTGTTTCATGGGAAACTGTATACGGTTCTATAATAAAATTCCAGAGGACATACAGGGTCTATCAGACACTCAGTTTAGAAGTAAAATTAAAAATATTCTATGTAAGAAGGCTTACTACAAAGTAGTAGATTTTATTAATGATATTGTTTTTTTTTGGAATGATTATAAAATCGAATATTCTTTTCTTATTTTATTGAAAATTGTTAACTGTGTAGGTATATTGTCTTTTTATTTTTTATTTTTGACTATTGTTGTTAATTATGACTATTTTAAATTTTATGACTATTTTAAATTCTAACTGTACCTATACTTTAAATTGCTTTTAAATATTTCTGTTGTTAAATATTTGATATCATTATCTATAATATAAACCGTACATTGTATCTCATTTTTGACGTCACAAAGCAATTTTATACAAATTCTATTGTGAATAAAAAACATTTTGATTTTGATTTTGATTTTGGTGGAAGCGATCGAAAAGTGCTAAAATGTCTTTCGCGCGTTTCCTAATAACTTTTAGGCCCGGTTAAATATCAGATCGGTTTTACTCAAATAAGACTCCCTATTTAAAAGCCTACAAATTCTATTCAGGATTGCTATCTAATAATCTCTTTAAGGGGCAGAATCGGGCGTTAAAAATCGAAAAAATAATAAAGCCAATAAAGAAAAATGACATTTAGGGCAAATATTCAGCATTTAAAATTAAGTAATAGGTATTTACTTAGTTATTAGAGATTTTTCGAAATTCAAAATCTAAAAGGGGCAAAAAGGGATAAAGGATATCTCTACAGCCGGTTTAGCTATGAACGGGAACGTCAGGGAAAATCTTACATTAAAATTATGAGATGCGTAACATATATGGCGATTATTCAAAAGTTAACCCAAGAAAAGTATAATCGGGAGTTGATAAAGGGAAAATATAAAATGTGGCTTTACGGTTTTCATATTATAGATATCTTAAGCTCGACGAAATATCAGATAGGTTTTAATTGTTAAATGTTCGTCATACAAATACCTAAAAATTTTATTGAAGATTTTCCCCCAAACAACTACTAAAGTAAGTAATCGGGGGAAAAGGGGAAAATATATACATTTCAGCTAAAAAAGCAAATTTCAGGAGGAAAAGCGGGCTTTTCAAATTCGGTAATAGGTATTTAGGGATTCTTTAAAATGCAACCCTTAAACGGGTGAAAACGGGGAAAACAATATGTCAATAACCAGTTATACTATAAAAGTGAAATTCAGGGAAATAAACTTTTTTTAAATAATGAAATAAGCATTTGGGTTTTTTTTTTAAATTTAACCCTGGGAGACTAAATGACCGGGAGTTAAAAAAGGAAAAATATAACAGTTGATTTAAAATATTTGGTAATGTTTATTTATAAAGCAATAAAAAATCCCGGTTTTAATTAAAAATTCCCCATATAAATGTCTAATAATTATATTTAGGACTTTTTCCTAAAGAACGCCTAAAGAGAAACGGGCAAAAGGGAAAAATATATGTTTAAGCTAAAAAAGTGAATCGGGCAAAAAAATCTAATTTTAAAATAATGAGAAAATATTTATATATTTCTCTATGGCATCTCATTGTGAAACTTTCCCTCATGAATAACTAGGGTCTGCCTGAACAGTGATGTTTTATCTGGACAATTATCCGAACTCTACTCAAAATAGGATATGGAGAAAATCACAATTGCGAAGGAAAAAATACCATCCCTGCAGAGCAAGGATAATAAAGATGATCCTCGCAGACCTGTACAGCCAGAATATACTGGTACTTATTGATACTTACGCTGATGTTAAGAACAAATATATGGACTGGTTGTGCGAGTGATACATTCTGATCCCCAAGAACAACAAGGCTGCAGTCATCAGAGTGGGTATGTGGACTCTGTGGTACAAATTAATGACGCGTTGCTATGACCATCAATAAGTACCAAGGGTCAGTCACTGCAGGCGGCAGGAATCGACTAGAACTGCTTCTCACATGGGGAGTTATATGTAGCCTGCTCCACCAGAGTGAGCTCACCTAGCAGTTTGGTTATACTAACACCAAGGGGAGAAACATGAATATTTTTAACAAAGAGGTCAATATTTTTTTATTGTCAACTAACATTTTTTTATTTTTTGTTTTGTATTACCTTAACAGTAAATACCCCGAATACCCTAAAGCTTTTATGCTCAAGTTTTTATTAAATGCCTAAGTAAAACAACAATAAATTAATATAGTTTCACCTTGAAATGTAGGTGACAATAGAATTTAACTCTCATTTTAACTCAATTAACTCTTTAGATAAGCTATACCTTTTAGGGCTCCGATAGAAAGTATTAAACCGCTGGCAAAAAATCTCTTTAACGCGGACGAAGCTGCGGGTATAAGCTAGCAGTATATAAATGTGTCCCTATGGTAGTAGATTAGGATTGCCTGTATATACATATATCAACGGAGTTATTCCAATAGCTACCGAACACTAATCTCAAGTTCGCCAAATTACATCCTAATTCAAAATTGAATTGCTGGTGAGCGGCGGCTATGCGTTTCGATCAATCTGCTTTAAAATTAGCCATGCATTCTGTCAATGGTCAAGAGTAAATGCCGTGTAGGGCAGCCAGCTGCCATCCAACGTGGTATAAATACGCCTCTTGGTGCTTGGCAATTGGCCATCCTCCGGCAAGAACAAGGTTCACTAGGACGGCACGAGCAGGGTTACGCGCGAATTTCGCTACTAAAATAACGCGAAGCAGCCAGCTCAATGACAAGCCCCGATTGCAGCGCTCGGCGCTTCAATCGGGGAAGATACAGAAATCTCGCTGTCTTGCGTTTGCCCCGAGCAGTGATGGACCCATTGTTGCTAGGAAACACTGCAGTAACATAGCCGGCTATTACCCAAAGCCATGCTGTGTGAAGACAAACTATTGCAAATTAAACAGCTATTTTATTAGCAGTCCAGCCACTGAACGCTCAAAGTGATAATAACATTGAGAATCAAACTGTCATCACACAGCTATAAATGTAATTTCATAGTCGTCTGTATATGGCAGCTCCCCGATTAGTTGTAGGTACGAAGCCCTAAACCTCGTCATTGACGAAAAGATTTTTTTTTAATCGGACCACGCGTTCTCGAGATATAGTGCGTCCACTAGAGAGTAAGACAGACACACACAGACATGATTTTTTTCATTTTCCGGGTCTATATGATACAAAACGTCGCCAAAACTAGTTTTAGTACCAAAAGATATTTTTTTGGTAATACAATTCGCTTGCACTTGTCATAACTTTGCAACGTGTCACTGCACAATAACGTAAAAATCGTTATTTCATCTTACATAATAACGAGAAACAGGGATTTCTTTCGGCTCGCAAAACTCAGTTATTCTCATGTCGTGCTCTTTTTAGCATGATGAGGAACGTGGGCGCTCGAAAGGTATAAATATATTCTGTGTCATGAGGATGCCCAATGATATGTTCAGCTATTAAAACATATGAAGTTATTCACAACGTCTTCTTAACTTGTACGGTTGGCAACGATCGGTGATATTCTTGAAATGTATGTCAACTCTACTGCTAGGGATATGTTCTCTTTCTATAAGGATACGTTGATGCATGAAGATTCCACTCGATCCGCCACCGCATAGCTCAACTACTTTTTTTTAAAACATTGCCAGTTTATGAAGTAAGTATAGCTTATTAAGTAATTAAAATAAATGAAATTTTTCATAGTGTCATACCAACATTGATGGTTAGCATATTTCCACCGGCCTTGGATGTGGCCTAGAGACTACCTGGCTTATAGAAAATTTTAGTTTCAGTTAGTCAGCCAGCAATCTCACTCCCTGCTCATACTGTGACCCAGACCGAATGGTTTGAAGGTATCGCGTCATTAGACACAGTGCCGGATTAACCCGTGTAGGGGCCCTTTAGGCCGTTTAAATTTGACGGCACCCTTTGCACTTTTCAGGGCCCCTTTGTGCTCTCAAACTTTCTGACGACGATGGGAGCCCTAAGCTATATACTGTGTAGCTTATACGTAAATCCTGCACTGGTAGTCCCATAGTAGCACTTTTTACATGCCATCCCTAATCGTCCCAATATGATCATTTATTGCCTTCAGCGATTCTACCGAGTGATCGATTTTCCACACTTAAAGTACTTTTTTGGATCGGCGAATAAACTTAAATTACAATCCGGCAATATCAAACAACTGATGTACCATGAGTCACACAGTATTTCCAAATCAAATCAAATATTTATACCACAGAAAGAACATATAAAGTCACTACATAAAAATCGGTTGTGTCACCCCAAGATTATCCAGAAATTAGCCAAGGATGTCATCTCATTTAATTTCAAAATCGAATTGCAAACAATTTTAATATTTGACATCACAAGTCATCTGTGTACCAAATGTCAAATCTCTAAGTCCAATATTTCGATGATGATATATGACTACATAGTATGCCCCCTGGTAGACAGATTTCAACCATAATCTTTTCAACTCTTCCCATAACCAAATCATGCCTGCATACCAAATTTCAGCTCAATCGAATTGACGTTGAGAGTTATCGTGGAGACACATACACTCATAGATAGACGCACACAGACAAATAGACAGACTTCAGTCTGGAAATCGTCCTAATCGTTACGCGTAAAGCGTCACGCTCAAAAGGGCCATTTCCGTCGTCAACTCGGAAAAAATAATTGCTCGTTCACAATACTTATTCCTCCTGTCGATTGGTGGGCCGGGAAAGTAACATGCAACTAAATAGTGTTTAATGTATATACCACTGAATTATAGCTTTGCGCGATCTTTTACAGCCAGTTTTCCGATAAAACTATAACAAGAAAAATAATTATAAAATGAAAAACACAACTGCCATTACAAAAACACTCAAACAGAACTAAAAGCAGTCGTTACTTTTGAATATATGTTTTTGACTTGACAACATCTTATAATTCGATGGAGCTGGCTGCACGCACGAAAAAACATGACTCATGCGGCGTTACCTCGCTCTGAGGCGTTCCATTAATTATATTTATTATTCAATATAAATGCTGCCATCTACCGGTTGCGAAAGAATTATTTACTAACCTCAGTCTAAAATAGTACGAATGAAAATCACTAGATTGATTAAAATTCTTGACATAATTTTATATGTATTCTTGATATACGGAATGTTATTACTGAACGGACAATTTTCTTGTGGGTACAACAAAGTGCAACAAAGTAAGCAACTTTTATTAAAAAAAAAAAAAAAAAGTATGAAAAGCTATCATTACGATGCGCTATCTAGCGGTTGGTAAAATGTCGCTGATATTGTTTATTTACGACGTATTACCTACCACTAGATGGCGCAGCGTGCTCAAACGCTTCTCAAACCGTTATTTAACAGTTTGAGATTTCAAACTGTCAAATTAAAAAAAACAATAAACTTTAAAAAATAAACAATTATACAATTATACTGCTATACAATAATACATTTACATGTTGTAGTCAAATCGGTGAGTATAAAAGCATATATTTTTGGGTGTTTGTAATAAACAATATCAGAATCTTAAATGAAACTGCTTCAAATGCAACCATTTAATCAGTATTTTCTTATGACGTTGTCACGTTTAACTATCGTCAGTAAACCGACTTTACAGACAACCGATTTTTTTAATAAAACTGCCCCCAACTGCAGTAAAAAAATATTCCAAAAAAAATACATTGGCAAACGTGTACACATAGTTAAAATACATACATAAAAAAAAAATCTTTAAATATATAGTTAAAATCAATTTTTTTCCCTCCTTTGGATCAATAACGCATTGACTACGATGTCACCTGAAATATTTTACAAATATTTTGTCCGTCCCAAGTAATACAACCTGTGTTGAACTTTATATTTTCCTTTTTTGACGGCAGTCGTATTTACAATTATTTCGTTTTTATTCACAATGTTGTTTTATAATTGTATTTATAATTATTAGAAAGAATTTGTTCGCGCTGAAAAGCACCTCCTGTAGAAAATCAAGTTCTTATAACAATATTCGTATAAAAAAATTCCTTTTATATACGGCTCCGTTACAGTCCCATTGGCGCATTATATCTATAATCGTCCAGTGCTTATAGACAATCGCGCATTCTGTGACTCAGTCGACGGGCCTTATCCATGACCCATAACGTCTTCCGGTGAGCAATTTCCCTTCAGTGGGGTTTCACGTGATTGCCCTTTAGCTGGGCTTATTGACCCGCCTTTCTGAGTTTGGCTTCGCAGGGCTGCTAGGCCTGCGGCAGGTATCTCGTGACGATCGCCCGCTTCTTGTGACGCTTTAAATAGCCAGCTGCCGTCGCCGCACGAAGTCGGTAGCCCTCGGTGCTCAAGTAATAAAACGTTTGTTTTTTTCTATATTTGTTATTTATGTATTTATCCATTTGGATACCTATATATTTTCGAAATGTACTTAAACATACCTATTACTTAATACTAAACATAATGTATGTAACATATCTTAATTTATTGACATTTGGACATTTGGAAAATTATTTATTTCACATTTAGACAGTTTAGTTACTCACATTTAGACACTTGTGATACACAGGTGACACAACAATTCTAACAATATTAGACACTTTTAAATTTAGATTTAGAAATTATGATTAAATGAAGAAACGGACAAACATACGAGTGCATACATACTTACATACAGTATTTAGTATTCAGTATTTAGTATTCAGTTTTAGTATTTAGTTTTCTTACAGTATTTAGTATTCAGTATTTAGTATTCATACAGTATTTAGTGTTCAGTATTTAATATTCAATTTATTCATTTAGAATATACAATAAAAGCATGAATAATCAATTAAAGCTAATAGTAGAATATTAGAAATCGTCTGTTGCTAGTAATAATATAAATATAAAACTATTAAATCAGAAATAATAATTTGACAATAGCGTTGACTAAAGTCGGCTTTCAAAGCTGACAAATAAGATAAAAAAACAGCTAATTCCATGTACATGGGTGTACATATAAAATAAATGATTATTATAAGAATATTAAGTAACATGCACAAAAAAAATATCGAAAAAAAATACATTAGGAAATTTTGACTTGTACACTGTATTGGCGGATTTAAAATATTATTAGTTTAGCTTGTATATGAGATATTCCAACCGAATTACTTACCCAGCGGGCTTACACTCACGCCCTTACTTCCAATTGCGACCAGATTACTCCAGTCTCTCGATTGGTTACGAGTTCCAGGTCGCTTGCGCGGTCCTCTCCCTTACGAAGCGGTGAGACGGTGTGAACCGAATCTATCGCGGACCACGGCATCCTTTGCCCGGCTGTTCACCCACAAACGGGTAGCCGATGGTCGTATCAAGAGTAGTCGCCGTAAGGTCCGCAACCACCCCCGCTCTAAAGGAAACAGTACTGCTTCCAGACTCCCCCGACTGTTAGTCAGAGTGGACAGTCGATTGGCTCACGCCGCACGGTGCGCAGGCCTCCAGGAGCGCCAGAAGGTTGATTCCCAGGGGAAACTAACCATAAGACCAAAGTCCTACCCAGGCTCGCACTTCATACGTGGAGGCCGTCGGATAGGTGTTGACACGTGAGTGTGACCAACCCTGAACAGAATGGGTCTTCGTGGCCAACTCAGCAAAGGCTTATTAACTCCCTAGTTTCATGACCTAACAATAGGGGTTGATGCTTCCTCATATTCTACGGTTGTACGATGGTGTGCTGAGTTTAGGCGTGGAAGAACTTTAACTAACAATGATCCCCGCTTGGCACCTACGACGGCAGTCACTAAAGAATAGTTAAAAAAGCAGATTAAAATGTTGTGGCGGATCTACGTGTCACGGTTTTATTTACTGCTAAAGAAGTGAAGATTTCTATAGGTCCGTATATGGCCCATAGTGTTTTACATGATCGCTTAGGGAGAATGCTTTGATCATGGAGCTACTAGAACGGGGCTATACGTGCTGGACGAATTAAAAATTGCGAATCAAAATACGTGAAAATTGAAAAGCAAACTCATTAAAATTGTTTTCTTACATGAATATAACGCCCAGAGTTATATTCATGTAAGAAATAAATACAAGTCCAGAGTTACGATGGCTGCCAATAAAGAAGCTAGCTTTGAAGTACTGGAACATCCTCCATACCTTACCCCTCGTGATTTCTATATATTTCCAACATTAAAGGAACATTTAAAGGTCGAAAATTTGACCTCATAGATGATAAAAGATGATGACGCAGTAGTGGAGGAATTTTTAGGTGATCAGGATAAAGAGTTTTTTAGGAAGGGTTTTTTTATGTTTCGAAAAATTGGGCATGTAATAGGAGAGAAAAGAACCAGTAAAAGCACATTTGAAAATTTGCACTGTCTTTTAGTCTTTCCGCGTATTAGTAGGTTTACAGAATAAGACTTTATTCAAAGTGCACTTCGACCTTTATATACCTAGCCGTATATAACTAGAAGTATTGATGCAAATGTGAGACAACGAAGTGATGTCCTTCTAGTTCACACGGTGATGAAACTTAACTTCGGTAACAACGAGAACCGGTGTTTCAACGTGGCTACAGACGCTACGAATGTACATTACTATTGGCAGAGGGGGGGTTGGGGGGGGGTGGAATGATACAGCAGATTTCCGCCCCTGGTGCCGCCGAGCCTAGAAGCGCCTCTAGGAATAGAAAATTAAATAAATTATCTGAAATGCCGTGGAAAAAAGGTGGCTCAAAAAATTCGTACAGATTGGATGGCTAAAAATAATAGAGCACAAGAATTAAATGAGCAAATAGTAGTCGGTCGAAATGTTGCCATGAAATCTTCTCATTGATCAAAACAAATTTCCGAGAAATATTATCAAATCGGGTAATTATTAATAGGATTTTATTTGGGAGGGGAGGGGGATCGATCGAGAGTAAGGTAGGGTTTTCCTATCAATAAATCAAATTGTTCGACAAAATATTGTTTCATTCTTCAATCGTTTTGTAGAAGTAATTCATGTTATGTTTCAGATATATTTCAAACTAGATGACCCGGTGAACTTCGTACCACCTAAATTGATTTGATTGTAACTCTTCATAAGCGTTTATTGATCCTGAAAAACCTTCCTAATCCAATTCATTGAAATCTATAATATAGCCGAATCATGTACGGTTTGAGTTTTTCGACTTTTTCGGCTTTTTCGACTTTTTTAACTTTTCCGACTTTTTCGACTTTTTTGCATTTTTCGACTTTTCGGACTTTTTTAAGTTTTTCGATTTTTTCGACTTTTCCGACTTTTTCGACTTTTCCGACTTTTTCGGCCTTTTCGACGTTTTCGACTTTTTCGACTTTTTCGACTTTTTTGACTTTTCGACATTTCGACTTTTTGAAATTTTACACAATCGCACGGAATGAATAACAATTATGAATCAAACAATAGGATCAAACAATAGCTATCAAACAACAGGATCGCCGCGAACGCCAACTATTGAAAGTGGCCCATTTCCCAAAATGACCAATTTCGATTTTTTCGATTGTTTCGATCAGTTGTTTCTTTTAATTTTTCCTAAATATTTTTTTTGTAAACCACCCCTGAATCAAGGCAAACAAAACAAAAAAATAATAATTCAAATCGGTCTAGTCATTTTCGAGATCTTGCGAGACTAACGCACGGCGATTCATTTTTATATATAAGATAACCTGTGCTATAATATGTAGGTATATCTAAACGAAGACGAATTACCAAAAATAATGAACCGGTTAATTACTTGTGACGTCATAGACACAGTAGCAGTTGTGAGGACGGCGCGCCGTCCTACGTAACTTCGAGCTCGTATATCTCAGTTAAGGGACTTTTTTATAAAATAGGAACAAAGATATTTAAATTTTAGATTAGTCTTCTAAATAAATCAATAGAAATATTGCAAGTCCCCAATGTACTCACTCAGTGGCACGATCGCAAAACTCAACTCAGCACGCGTGGGCAAAGTATATAGTATATGGAAGACTATCTCCATGATCGTTTCACAATGATCATAGAATGACCACGAGGAGACTAATACTTCGGATGCCGAGATAATGAATGTGCGGCATGTTGCATAAGTAGATATTGCACCTCGCCTGCGCAGATGACATAGTAAAGATAGTTTGGCAGTTTAGTAGGATCGTCCTCCGAACGCGTCGACGCCCCTATACTTTGTTCGTCTTCTGTCAGATGCCATTGCGTCCGAGCATTTTCCGATTTCGTGAGAAGAGCCAGCGGATGCCCGCGCCACGGTAAGCGCGACGCGGCTAGAGATTACAATCCCCGAGAACCACTAGCGATTGCAATCCCAAATGCAGTTTCCATTTCGGGGTATCGCAAAATATATGTAATGTCAATAGCTGTGTTGGAACACCGGTTATCGTCAGCTCACTAAATTAAGGCTCTTCATAAAGTCAACACATTTATTTTACACAGTTTAATTAACTATCTCATTCTCTCCCATAGGATACTCTGGAAAAGGCGCGTAGCCAATGTGCGTGGCCAGCACAGAAGAAAAAAATTGTCTATAATGGAATCACTAAAATAACGAATAGCAATTAAAGAAGAAGAGGAACAATTTGAAATATTACGCGAGAAGTTTTGAATACCCCTTTTTGGAAATGTCATCCTGTCTCCTTAAAATAGGCAATGATAGCAGTTGCGTTTTTATAAACATTTGTGTGATCTTTTTCTATTATCAGAACTGTTTCATTATTTTAAACATGTTAACTATTCTAAATATAATATTTTCTTTTAATATATATGGGTTTGTTATTGTATTGTTATGAAATTTGTATTAAATGTAATGTTATATATAAAATTAGTTTACATTGTATTTGTGAAATTCGTATAAAATGTAACAAATACCGGAAGGCTCGAGAAGCAATCCTAGATAATAAAAGCCACCCTTTTAACATGAGTACATTGATTATGCTGCAAGGTAAATGAGAGGGTCTCCCCCCTCGTGATTTAAACCCCTCGAAACCCCCCCGGGGTTTAACCCATACACCGAAATTTATATACAAGATGTCTCAAAAAAAGTTTATATTTAGTGGATCGATTACAAAAAAAGTAAGCCATCTATCGAAAAAAGGTTTATTAATTATGAAAGTACATAATTTGGAAATTTATTTCTTAAAAATAATACCGTCCAAATGTAAACCCTCGCGTTTGCGGCACTCATTTAGCCGAACAGTAAAATTTCCTATGACGGCTCGGCAATTCCCCGCGCCTTTATCGCAGTCCATACGGTCACTTTAGGCGAAAGGGGTTTCTGATGCTTGTGCTTCGGATTGGTTGCACTCCAGTAGCGGCAGTTTTGCTTGTTCACGTGCCCATTAAGGTGAAACTAAGCTTCATCCGAAAACAAGATGTTGTTAAACGTTGAAAAGTGCTCAATTGCCTGGTTTACGAAGTCAAGCCTTTGACTTGCATCCTGGGCTTTAATTCTTGCACCAATTGAACTTTATAGGTGTGCCCCTTTAAGTCTTTGTGCAAAAGAGGGTGTGATGATGATCTATACATATTTGAAGCACTTGCGCGCTTACGAATTGAAAGGTTAGGATTGTCACAAACAGATTGATTAACATTCTCCACGTTTTCTACCGTTCTTGATGATCTTGGTCGCACGGATTTAGGTTTTTCCAATGTAGTACCGGTCTCTTCAAACTTTTTGACCCATTTTCGAATAAGAGGTATGCTTGGCGCATCATTTATTTGTCGAAAAATTCAAATATTGCAAAATCTTCTACGCGCTACAGGCGACGTATAACTGTTTTTGTAAAACTCTCGCACGCACAACGCGCGGTCCGCTCCCGAGAAGCGCTCCATAGCGACTGAATTTCCAAGAGCCAGGCTACCGATTGACGTACCTACCCTCGCGCCCCTCGGATTCGTTGCGTTCACGCAGTAAACTTAACAAATATAAACTTTCTTTTGAGACACCAGTAGCTATTTAAGATTTTATCTCGCCAAAGTAAGATGTCGCTATTTGCCGTTTCGAGAAAGCAAATAGCGACACCTAACGGCGATGTGCGAGATTGGTTGTACTGGTATTCATGATGGCATAATGACGTTTAAGGAGATTTACAAATCTCACAAGCTAAATTAAAAAATGTCGCCCGAGAGAGACTAAGCAACATCATGCAAACCTAACTACTTCAATAGTGATTGTGTAGTTCAATTTTATTTTTATATACTTTGATCTGTCTTCCAACGTATGCACATCCCCCTTGGATTGGATTTAGCAGATTTAATTATAAAATCGGTTATAGGTATCTCCGAAAATATCGATTCAATAATGGACATATTATGTTTCCCCACATCAAAAACCCGGCTGATCAGAAGGTTATATTATCTGCACCCTGTAATTGTTGAAGAATGAAATCATTTGGTAAGTTCTCTTCCGAGAAGACTGATTCTCAATTTATAAAAGTTTTTAATTGGGTCTTTTTTAAAGCAGCTCCATAACTGCCAGATCAATGTACACAACCAACTCAAAAAATTACTGAATTTATGTTTACAGTTAAATTTACCTCAATGCAGCATTCATTTTAAATGTTATTTTTTATTATACTCGTATTTAGTAGATATGTATATAATTTTAAATAGAAAAGTATTTATTTTATTTACTGTGTTAAGATGTTCCGCATTCCTGAATAATCAATTTATTTTATTTACTGTATTAAGATGTTCCGGTATTCCTGAATAATCAAAAGCTTTCTCCCGATTTTTTCCTGGCTACGGCCATTTCTTTTTGGCAGAATGCGAGGCATTGGATACTTGCAATTGAAAGCTTCACCATATTTATCAGTTTATTAGGTATACGCAGGTCTTTCATGGAACTAACTGTAGAGCATTTCTCTATTAACAGTCATAGTCAGCTTTGAAATCGATGAACATGTTTCTATTATAAACCCTCGGTTTTCTCTAAAATTTGGTGAAAATCAAATATAAAGTTGAAATATAGAGCAAATACAGTTAATGTCACATGAATAAACTCATATTAATGCTAGTAACCAAATTTATAAGTCTTAATGATCTCAAAATTTGACTTTTAACACTCTTTGTTATACACTGTCTGACATCTCTAACCACTGACAGTCCTGCATGATTGATTTGGTCCGTACGGCCGTATGGCCTATACATTGTTATTACTTTTTTTTTTAAACAATGTAAATAATCTCCCATTCTTGTAATCTATATATTTTAATGTCACAATCGTAATGTTTCTGACGCTGCATGAGATCACTCGATATCAAAATTTAAAATAAGTATCTTAAGTTTTCATTATCTTTAGTTTCTAGTTTTATTGATTTTGATCATTTCCTCATTAGACTCTCTATATTGTTCACTTTTTTGTACCGTTCTGACATGTTGTAGTTGCTATTATGCATTATTCCGTTGTCAATTTAATTTTTATTTTATGATAAAGAAATCATTATTTTATGATAAATAACCCACTCCGGTTATTCGCCGGAGTGTACAGTCGATTGACGAACGCCGTACAGTGCGCAAACCACCCACTATCGCCCGAGGTATTACCCCAGATTGGAACATCCGATCCCACCTGTCCAAGACTGGGCTTACAGTCGCTGGCAGTGTTCACGGAATCCATTCCAGATTAGTACTTTCAATAAATAACACTGCCATTCCTCAAACTCATTGTACTAGATTTTTAGGTGTTCATGTCGACGAACTTTTAAAATGGAACTTTCACTGTGAAAACCTCGAAAGTAGGTCGGGCATGTTATGCTTTAAGTATTGTAAGAAGGTCGTTGGATGAATTGCAAACAAGAAATGTTTATTGCAGCTATATTGAAGCTATCCTAAGTTATGTCATTACGAAATTGTTATGCTTGTCATAGGGAACCCATATTTATACTCCAAAAGAGAGCAGTGCGAATAATTGCAAAGGTGAAAAGGGAAGAGTCGTGTCGACCCATTTTCAAAAGGCTAAGAATCCTCACCTTAACCTCACTCTATCTTTTTAAGTTACTGACTGCGTTTTTTAAGAATAAAGAAACACATTATAAAAAGTTTTCAGATACACATACTAAAAATACAAGAAATAAATTAAACATTTTTATACCATGTATTAAACTAAACACAGCAAGGCAAGACACAAAATACTCCGGGCCATATTACTTTAACAGGCTACCGGAAAGTTTAAAAACAATTCAAGTGGAAAGCTTATTCAAAAAGTTACTTAAAGAATTCTTATTAGACAAAGCGTTTTACTCGATCGATGAGTTTGTTAATTTTAAATAATTTATCGAATTTTTTGGCCATTTTTTTGACAATTTTAGGTAGCATTTTTTAATTATTCGGACTTTTTCTGATTTTAATTTCTTGATTATTTTTATTGATTATTTTAATTTGTTGTTTTAGTAAATAAATCTTAAAAATGATTTTGATGCCCTAAAAGCAATAATGAAGTAACTGTATGTACGTGGTGATAAATTTAAATATTGTAAAAACGGACTAATAGACTGTAATTTAAATGTACCTAAATATTAAGTTTCTACAATCTGTTAAGATTTTTTTTACAAATAAATTGAAAATTGAAAAAAAAATTGTCACTCTTCGAGGAGGCTACCGGATGGTATATGAACCGTGAATTGAGCCGACCCAAGGTAACAAACAGGTCATCAGGGCAAAGCTGCACGTAACCGTTAGGTACGGGCAGTCACCAAAATCTTCCATTCATGCAACTCTCGTCGGGCGTTCGTGGCTGGCGCCAGTTCATTCTCAAATATTCTGAGTAGTGGCGACCCATGTTTCATACTTTTTAAAGGGCCTAATAAGCCCTAGACGGTCTCGCCCCATGTGCGGTCTTGGAGGAATTCACCTTAGAGGAATCGATAAAGCTATTTAGAAGACGAAAAAATCGAGCAAAGTGAGGATGGAGATCGTTTGGATAATTTTGATTACTGCGACATCCCGATAATGCGGGATTTCGGGATTGTGAATTACGTATTGCGCTCCCTTGTGCTGGCGGTTGCTATCCGCGCGTACTTTTCCGGATGGAGGTCGGAAAATAGGCGGGGGAGGGGGGATGTGGGCCACGTGGGTCGTCACCCCCTCCCGGCGGGTGCGGCTGAAGTGAACGGCGCAGGCTCCTCGTCCGGCACTCGACGCTCGACACCCGGCGACGCCGCACGCCTCAGTTACCCGCCCGCTCCGAAGCACTACCTGCGCCAACATGCCCGGCCTGGCCGATCCCGTCGCCTTCGCGAAGGACTTCATCGCCGGCGGCGTCTCAGCCGCCGTCTCCAAGACGGCCGTCGCGCCCATCGAGCGCGTCAAGCTGCTGCTGCAGGTGCAGCACATCTCCAAGCAGATCGCCGAGGACCAGCGCTACAAAGGTCAGTGCTAAAGCTCGCGCTCCTTCTCCTTCGCGCTCCAAAAACTTCCCCTTCGGAAAGGTCGCAGGTCAGGTCGCTTACGTAAGCGCTGCTCCGCTCCCGCTTTTCACTCGATCGAATAGGGCAGTTCAATGAATACGACAAGTGCGAACGGCAACTAACAGAATTATGTAATCTTCCTAACACACTATCGAGTGCGATATAAGCTTGTATAATATTTCAATAATGTATAATATATAATGGGGGATGGTCTGTAGTGGAATGCGTACGCAAAGCGATTTGTGATAATTTAAATTCGTGATTACGCCCAAACGAGTCCTCAAATAAAACTTAAATAAGTTAAACTAGTAATCTACCTACTAATTAGCATCTCCCTTTACCATTTTTGTACTCCAAATCTTAGATATTTTTAAGACCTAGTATGCTGCCTGGCAGATTCGATGGACTCGTATTATTATGAATCTCGAGCTGGGATGAGTTCTTCCGTCGGGTGGGATGCTGACCTCTTCTCAGTATGAGCCACTTGCTGCGATGTGGCATCTTTCTTGGAGAGCAGTAGATATATTAGAGATACTCAAGCATAAACCGATTGGTTGTTTTTTTGTTTTGCTATTTGCTTAGTGTTATCCACATTGCTCATCATCCTATTGAAATATATAAACTTTGTGATATGTATGCACTATGTGTAATGTGTATTTTTTTTTGGCGCGTACCTACTGATTGAAGATATTACTAAACACGCTCTGCGCACATTTTTAATTACACTAGAATAATCCCTATTGTATATAACTACACTCGGGAGCAATGAATCCGGATCACCAACAAAAACCTTAATATCTCGGAAACTGTGAGTGACATAATTACCCTCATTAATAACGAATATTAAATACCAGGAACGATGTAATTAAAAAAAAATGTGCTAGAACAGGAACAGAAGCAATAAGAAATGCAGTGAATTTGTAGATCGATTTACAAAAAATCTTTTATTTGGTTTTCAACCCTTTTGATGGCATTACTTTACAAAAACTAAGATTTTTAATAATTTTATTTCAGTAGTATTCAATAATCTATACTATAATTTTCATATGAATGAGCTAGCACTCTTAGTTTATAAAATAATTTTCATTTGAATAAGCTAGCACTCTTAGTTTCCGAAATATCAAAGTTTATGTTGGTGACCTGGATTCATTGCTCCCGAGTTTACATAATATATACGAGTATATTATAAAGAACAATAAAATGTTGCATTTAAGAAATGAAACGAGGCTTACGCGTACACAATTGGAAACGTTTGATATTTTAAAATGTAGTTCTAAACAACCAAAAAATAACTTATGAAACTCTATAAATAATTGTGAAGTGCAATTTAGACAGATATCAACAAGCAATTACTTATATTTTTTTGGTGCCAATTAAAAGTGACTACTAATTTTATGCAATAACATCATTATATAAGCAAGGTTGCACGGCGATTACCCCAAAGTCTTTATTTCAGCAATCGAGTCAGAGCAGATAGCTTGCGCCGCACTTTTTAATTTTATTTTTATTATTTGAAGTACCCTCCTTACATCAAAGTGTAGCCGTACCTCGCTCCGCCTGGCCGCCCGCGCCGCGCCGCCCGCTGTCATTGACGTTATATAACTAGCGGCTGCAGCTAGACTTGAACCTCGTGACTAAATGAGGTCACAGCGAAACGAGGGCACAAACGTCACACGATCAGATGTTTCCCTTTTTTTTACGGAACGATCTATTTTCGAGTATCTGCCTATGCGAAAAACAAATGCATGTATGTTAGAAAATAATACCAATTCGCGACAGTTGCATAATCAACGGATGCACCGCCGCTAACAAATGACACGTTTAAAGTACAAGGCTACAAGCCGCGCGATATATTTAACTGGCCTTTTATACAATCATTGGTCGGACCTGTTCGTTTGGCCGGGAGCCATCGAGTCACGTGGCCGGAATTATATTTAACTTTACATAGAAACTTGCATAACTCAAATATTAGATTTTCTCCTCTGCGCCAGTGACGTAAAACTAGAACAATATCTAATATAACCTTGCAGCCTATTTAACGTTACCTTGTTTACATTCGATTATTGCGATGACGACACATAACATTGACTTTAAAGTTTATTGACCCCTATCTACATTACAAATAATCCTCCATAAAAATATATATTTATATCACAGGACTCAACTAGAACGTGTCCAGAAATATTTGGTCTTTATCTATTAAAATGCCGTTCACGAATGGTTCTGTATGACCCATATAAATAATGCTCAGTGGTTAAGGAGTCAGACTTTCTTGCTGGAGGATCTAGATTTGATTGCTGCTGGAAGTATTCGATTTTTTTCGAGTGACATTATTAAAAAATATATGAAATTTATTTATTTAACTCTTAAACCCTACCCGGGGTACTGGGGTGCCTCCCGGATGTTTATTCCCAATATATTTAACAATATTATATTGTTTCAAAAATCATTCTAGCTAGTTTTTTTAGATAGTCGGCGTGTAATTAGGTCAGTGAGCCGTGGCCGTTCAACAAGTGCAGTCACTTTCACAAGTATTTTGGTGTACACTAGTACCCGGTGGTAGGAATAGTGGAATAGTTGTATAGTAGTCCTTGAATTCACAATAGTTGTAAAAGTTTATAAATTGATTATGATTTACTTTTTTTTTGTCATATAATATGTTTAACATGCAGTATTGTTTGTATGTGTATACTTGTAGGTATGCAGTGGAATAAAAGGCGTTTGTACCGACTGTTTTAAATATCGAAATATGACATCTCAGCGTCGAGGTCGAGGTCTTACGGAGGATGATATTTCAGCTGTATTGTTGGCATCCGATCACGAAGAGCTTAACTTAGGGGAACATTCAGATGACGAGCCCGAAGCTGTTATTGAAAACTTTCGCGCTCTTTCTTAAGCCGCGTCTCATGAAGATAGTGATCAAGATAGTGTGGAGGTTGTAATCATGTTATCTGCTATGCACGACCTTCCTGATAAGGACAATGAAGTAAACCTTCCAGAAATTATATACCTTAATAACAAAACAAAATGCGGAGTTGATGTATTTGACCAAATTTGCAAAAAGTACTCAACGTCAAGGAGGACGAAATGGTGGCCCATGTGTATCTTTTATGCCCTGCTAAATGCTGTTAGTGTCAACTCATGGGTCTTGTTTAAACTGCCAACGCACGTTGACAAAGAGAAACTATCAAAGCGATGCAAATTTGTCAAGTTTTATACAATGGGACTCATAAAATCCAAAAAATATGAGAGAAAAATTGCAATGGTTAAGTTTGCCCCGTGATATAAAGGAAATTATTAGCACTGTCCTAAATATTAAGAAAATCGGTTGGAGCAAAGTCTGGCGAGTACGGTGCGTGATAAAGAGTCTTTAATCGCAACCTTTGCATATTTGCAACTTTGCTGTGAAACGTATGGTCATGCGCAGAAGCAGTGACGAAGAGCGATTAACAAGCTCGATCATCGTTCGCAGTCTTGATAGTACACATTTTCAATAACTGTTGTGCCAAACCTCTAAAAGCTGTTGGTTGATATCCTGAACGTCAGGTGGTGGACTATATTTTTAGAAATGGCTGGTAGGACCTGGACAGCCAAGTGTGGATAAAGCCAAAATATAAAAGGAGTACTTGAAACACCGCTTCTTCCTGGTCTGGCTTGGCTGTTCTGCCGATGCGTAGCTGCCCCGAACGCTGGTACAGGTCCCGATGATGCTGCTTGAAATGCACGGCACTCGCGAGAAAGACTATATTAATTTTTTTCTGTCACTGACAAAGCGATAAATCACGCTGTGCTGTGATGCTGTGCTGTGCACGCAATACGGACTAAATTTTTGACAACAGATACTGTTCTTGCGGTAATACATAATTTACTCAAATACGTACTTAATAATTTGAGGGAATGAAACATAATAGAATTAGTGGAATTAAGAAAAGATAGGATTTCAGGATACACCAGGCGTGTCAAGTTTGTAATGAATAACGCGTGTGTCAAATTGTAACATGACCAGCGTGTCAAGTTGTAACATGACCAGCGTGTCAAGTTACAACAGGCCGTCATATTGGAAAATAACACGAATTTTAAACTTTTCCGTCATTAAACTTTCCGTCACGGAAATATACCAGGGTATAACAAACTATAAAGAGACAGATAAATAACCGATTTTCAAAAAGAAATAACATGACTTTGAACTAAAATGTATGTAAATGTGCGATTCCAACTCAAACCAAAGTTATTATCTAAGTTTAAAGTGGTAAGTGTGAAAAAACGCAAATTACATAGGAAAATACCTAATACGAGTATTTGCCATGGGAGCGGGGCGTGGACCCTGGTATAAGTTCGAAATGAAGCGTATCTAAAAAATTAAGTCCAAGTTAGAGGGTTAACCTAAATAAATCGCTATCTGGGTCAAACAATTTTTAATCCGGTTTCCTTGAGAAGGTTTATCCGATAATCTACATTATGGTCATAGCATTTATTATATAGGTTTTAGAATGCTCAATGCGTACTACGTTTTGGCAGTTAGAATTTTACTACGAAATGCAACGAGTATATATAGGTGACACTCATAGTTCTAAACAATGATTAATCTTCGAATCTTCTTTTATGCCCAATATATGGCGTTCAAAATACGCATCTACGGTATCATTTCAGAAAATAACATAATAATATTACAACAAACGAAATTTCAAATCATTGCTCATTTTATTTGAATATTATTTACCTAAATATGTCAATTTTAATTTGGTATACAGGTTTCAAAAATAATAAGTAGTCGCGTTATTTTTAAGTAGACTAATAGGTGGCAATCTAATCTCTCCGTACTTTTGTAATGTAATCAGCCTATATAAAAAGCGATAAAGGGCACTTAAAATTTTATATTATTGTTGTTATCATTGGTTAAATAATCGGTTTTTATAATCAATCAGTCCTTTATATATAAAAAAATAATATCAATGTTATTATAGATAACCAAATAAATTGCCAACAATTTCGCAGGACAATGCTATCAAAGCATCCTGCATGTCGCCGGAGCAGAAGAGTTGTCAAGACGTACTATTTCATTGAGCAGTTTGGCAACTAAGATCTATGTGTAGGGTCGGCCAAACGCACAGGTCAACACCCATCCGGCGGCCTCCACGCAGAAGCGCGAGCCCGGGTAGGACTGTGGCCTGAGGGCCAGTTTCCCCTAGGAGTCAACCTTCGGGCGCTCCTGGGCGGTTTGCGCATAGTGCAGCGTCAGCCAATCGATTGTGCATTCCGACTGACAGCTGGGGGAGTCGCGAAACAGAACTGCTCTTGTAACGACCATCGGCTACCGATACCGGGTGAACAGCTGAGCAAAGGATGCCGTAGTCCGCGATAGTTTCGGTAGACACCATATTACCGCTACGTAAGGGAGAGGACCGCGCAAGCGACCTCGAACCTGTAACCAGTCAGGAGACCGAAGTAATCTGGTTGTAATTGGAAGTAAGAGCGCGAGTTTTGGCTAGCTGCGTGATTAACCTGGCTATGTCGCGGTAAGGCGTTGGCTTCTTGCGGGCGAGTGGTTTAACTAGACAGTGGATTGTTTTCGCCCGTAAGTCTTCTACACTCACCTCACCGGAGACAGAACGATATATTATCGTTAAAACTTCCTGAGGTGACGTGTTCGCCCGTTGTAGTTGACAGCTCTAGTTATGTCATTGAGCAATCCAATATCCTATAAAATCAATGGTCAGAGCCACCTGTGAAATCGTCGCAGCCTGGCTGACTTATAAGAAATGCTTATTTTATGGGGGAAATGTCTGCCCGTTACGTCCTCGATCAGGGCTGCCCCATCAATACGCGATTTATTGATTTTAAGCTTTATATGTGAACACTTTCTCTCTCTGGCTAATACGGATCTAAATTTTACTTGAAAAAAAATCGAACACTTTCAGCAGCAATCGAATTCTGACTGCTTAACCACTGAGCTACATACCAAGTTCCGTGGGCGATTCCGACGGGGCTAGGTAATGTGGGGCCGAATTTTCTACAGATAGGACGGTATTCACGCCCAAAGGTGCTTCTTGTTTTAAATATCCAGTTCAATATTGAAGCGTTCTTATTCTATTTTGTTTCAATCGCAATCTGAATTTAGTTAATATTGCTTAAAGTTAAATATTTCCAGCATAATGTCGTTCAACAAAAGCCTAAAAATATCTTAGTTTTTTTTCTTGTGTATGAATGTACAATATAAAACCACAAAACTAAATATTGCACCGTTAGCTTTGCCTGAGTTGCCTAACTAGGCAAAGCCTGTTCTAAGGTTAGCCCTAGAACAAAAAATATTTCCTTTAAGTACCAACCTATCAAATAGTCAAATCAGTAATAGCATATCTAATTTAACACACTCAATCAATTAGTCAAAACAAATAAGTTATTTGTTCCTAAATTTTATTTCCTTCGCCAATTGTGAATTCGAAACTTCCAATTGTTATTTATTATTAATAAATTATTTCTGTCCAATTTGTATTCCTAAATAAAAATTGCTACAATATACAACAATTTCACAAATTTCTTAAAAGTGTTTGTTAACGTAATGATAACTAATCAGGACATTAAATATAAATGTTCATATACATCTGCTGTTGCTGGCTTCTGCTGTGGATTTAGCGAGTTTTTTTTAATTGTTCTGCATGAATATTCTGTGGTGTCAAATTTATTAATGGTCGCAATAAAATACCTATTTAGATATAATAGGTTAAAAACGAATTAACCGTTGGCCAGGGTAGACTACCCGGACAATGATGGTTGCAAAATCACCGAAACACGGGCCTTTTTATTTTAGTATATAAAACTTTTTATATGATATAATTAGATTGTTTTTGTTTTCGACCCTTGGCGCTCCAATAAGACTTAGCAAGGCGGGCTCGGTCGAACATTACTTAGCACATTAGAAAAATAAACATTTACATTTAATGTATTTTTCTGTATCGTTTAATGTTTATTTTTCCTAAATTCAGAAGCGAGTTGATTCCTTTTTTGTGATCTCTTGAATATGAATGTGCATGTACAAACATAAAATGAAAATTGTAACATTTATTCGACTCGACCACAGTTGCAGCATCTCATCCTTTATTTGCAACTTTACAGGTATCATCGATGCCTTCGTCCGTATCCCCAAGGAGCAGGGCTTCTCCTCCTTCTGGCGTGGAAACTTCGCCAACGTCATCAGATACTTCCCGACCCAGGCCCTCAACTTCGCGTTCAAGGACAAGTACAAGCAGGTGTTCTTAGGAAACGTCGACAAGAACACCCAGTTCTGGCGCTACTTCGCCGGAAACTTGGCGTCCGGTGGTGCCGCCGGAGCCACGTCTCTCTGCTTCGTCTACCCTCTCGACTTCGCCAGGACCAGGCAAGTAGCCAACTCTCATTGCGTTGCTTGCGATTTGCAATTTTGCGTAACGATCGGATAATTAAGTCAAAGACTCAAGCTCTAAATTAGAGGCGATTTCAAAGTACATATAACGCTCGTGATTTATAGCAAGAGATACTGAGAACAACACAGTTCGAAACTATTGCATTAGGTCACTGCGGTTCACCTGGGTAAGTTAAATAATAATAATAAGGTCAATTTCAGACTGAATTTTTATATATAATGATTCTGTGCAAAAATACATATCTGTTTTATTATTGCCAGCTGGCCATAAGCTCGCCTCACTATATTGTTTTATCACCGGCACTTTTTACGATCTTGTGGTGCATTGCAGATATTTGAAATAGGAAATACTCATAAATATGCACTTTTCGCTAATCAAGCCGGCAGTCGCGACAAATATCGTACATACAGGCGATTTGGCGTGCAGGTACGAGAGATATTTGGTGATAACTGCTCTTGTGAGCTACATACCCCAAGTATATATAGCTTTTATCGATATTGGGCTTTCCTATATAGAATAAAATATCTTACAAAAATAATGGTCCAGACAATGTGAACTAATTAAGTAAATTGGCCTACAAAAGCTTAATATAAATAGAATAAAACGAATTTACCGCGTTAATTTCATTTTATCCTATTTATAATGTCAAACAACCGGGATATAGTCGTCGATTTCTTATAAAAGGTAGATTAGTATTGACTGTAGGCGTAGCGAAAAATCTTAATAGTCATCCTCGAGGAGCGTATGTAGAAGCGTATCTTGGATGAAAGCTTTTAAAATATTATTTTTTTCAAAATAATTCCTTAAATATTTACTTCAAACTCATAGATAAAATCCCATACATATTTTTTCTAAGTAACGAGTCACGGCGGACATTTTTCAATGAAAGAAAACCCTTAATTATTGTTATTGTTATTAGTGTTGTTAATAAATTAAAGAGAAAGTCTACACGTGATTATTTCTATGCAAAAACCTAGAAATAATCAAGAACCTAGAAATGTCTGCTGGATTTGCAATGAGAGCGATGTTTAAAATTCTTACGCGACACGAGCCGGGTCTTCGCCTATCGAACAACAATCCACCACATTTGATTCCAACCTACTCCGCCGATGACCAGATCTATAACGCATTATCAAGTCTTTGGTATCTGGATTTACCTGTTAATTGTTTTTATTCGTATGCATATGTTTGATACTAAACTTAAATAAAATTACAATTTACCATTGTCTGCAATTTCAATGCCACTCGCTCTGCATTAGACGTCAGTCAATAATAAACTGTCATGCGTGATCTGGCTGGAACAGCATTATGGACATCAAGGATGAATTGCTCCGGTGCAATCGATAAAATACGCCAAGGTTTTCTGGATCTACGGGATTAAGTCCCGAATCTATGATTTTTCCGATCCGGGATAAAAACTTGACTGTACCCCCCCCCCCCCCCCTCTAGCATTTGAGAATAATAATTTTAAAAACCTCACAAAACAAATATACTAGGTGGAACTTTCGTCACCGGGAATAACAACATTTTAAATAAATGTGCACTCTTCATTACCTGCTATTATATGTGTACTTTATTTGCTAATACCTTTTCGGTATCATTCACATGAATATACAATACATACAACCAGTGTAGACAACGCACAATCCAGACTATACACACCTAAAATCCTTAAGTCCCAACAAATTTTACTAGCAAATCATGCTACAGCTTTGCGCGTCGAGCTTTCCTTTCGCGAAAGAATCTATTGCCATATCGATTAATAATTATAATGGTACGAAACAGTAGCTAAGAAAACAAAGAAACAAAGCAAACCAACACGAATTACTTGTACAGTTATAATCAGCCACATACACACCGACCGTGGGTCGTGGGACTATAATGTGGGTAAGAAATTAAGAAGTGCTAAAACCTCCCCACTGGCCTACTTACAGTAATATTTGTACGATGATATGTTACATTAAACAACAGATGCGATTTCTTCGCTTCGTAAGCTACCGGTGCCCACGATTCAAGCGTATGTAGTACTTTGGTAATTAAATAGTCCCTTGAATTAATTTATATGCAAACATAATTAAGGAAATATGTCGACGCGTTTCGAGAGCATTGTATCTTATCATTGCTAAAACAATTTTCTTCTGCAATATATCTTAAATGTTTTCTTTGAATGCGCTCAGTCATTTAAATGTATTTGTTTTCACTTATACACCAGATAACCGAGTTTTATTCAAGTATACTACGAACTGAACAATTACAAATTAGAAACATCACATGAATATTATTAAACTGTTAGCATATACGGATAACAAAACCGACCATTTTGCTAGCGCGATTGCAAATATTTATAATGTGTGCACGGAAATTTAAATGCAACTGATGTAGACTTTCATCTCCTTCAGGTTAGCCGCCGATGTCGGTAAGGCTGGCGGAGAACGCGAGTTCAGCGGCCTCGGAAACTGCTTAAGCAAAATCTTCAAGTCTGACGGTTTGACGGGTCTCTACCGCGGCTTCGGCGTGTCCGTCCAGGGCATCATCATCTACCGTGCCGCCTTCTTCGGATTCTACGACACGGCCAAGGGAATGCTCCCGGACCCCAAGAACACCCCCCTCGTCATCAGCTGGGCCATTGCACAGGTGTGTACAAACCTTTCCCATTGGGTTAGATATATTTGGAGGCAGGATTTCTAAGTTAAGGTACACAGCGATCCTCACAGATCTTTTGCGCCTACGTTTATTTACATTACATTACATTCTATAATAAGATCAGTAGCAATATACAAGCTACTGTAAGTAACAGGTTGTTATTACAAGCTTTTTGCATGATACTAGTTTTAGTATCTTACCAATTTTAAAGACAAATAGAAAATCTATTGGGTTCAGTATCATAACTGAATAAAGTAATTAAAAATAATTATGAATTATTGGAATCAGATCATATAAACAACCGAAATATTAAATAAAATCAAAAATATTGAAATAAATCCAAATAATGGTTTCTAAAATTGTAAAAAAATATCATAAATCAATATAATCATTTACATGTCATTTGTAAGTCCTGTGTTAAAAAAAATATATAATAAGCTAGACGCATAATTCTGACAAATAAAGCTTGCTATCATCCCGGTACGCTCGTAAGCACAATTGAGGCTTACACAATAACAAGGGTGTGTTATTTTGTCCATGCATGCCATTTTATATGCATTCCCCTATAGTACTTGACAGATTGTTTTAAAACTTTAAAGCCTCATTTCTCAAGTTTTTATTTGTGTGGGCTATCACTTAACTGCAATAATCTTTTCTAATTATCGTATCCAAATGGGGGCTGGTGGTCATACTGGTCACGTTTAACTGCGATTTCAGCAGGATATGTTATTGCAAACATTTGGAGGCTTTTGTGGTGCTTTAGAATATAGTTTAGTGTCCGCTACACTCCTACTTCACCTTCATTCCCGATTTAGCCAAACCGATTGAGATGCGCTCAAAGACTTAAGTTTTCCCAGCACAGTATTAATTTATGGTCTGTTTTGTTGGCAGTCTGTGACGACGGTCGCCGGTATCGTGTCGTATCCCTTCGACACGGTGCGCAGGCGCATGATGATGCAGTCCGGTCGCGCCAAGAGCGAGATCATCTACAAGAACACCATCCACTGCTGGGGCAAGATCGCCAGGACGGAGGGAACCGGTGCCTTCTTCAAGGGCGCCTTCTCCAACGTCCTCCGCGGTACCGGCGGCGCCTTCGTCCTCGTACTCTACGACGAAATCAAGAAACTCCTTTAATTCTATTCCTCGTCGTCTAAGTATTTCGTCCGGTCGCAATTTCCGGTTAGGCTTTAATCTCACGATAGGTACCTTATTTATTTTAATTCATTAAATTATTGTTCACGCGCGCTACGGGTCCTGGGGAGTTGAGGCCGGTTGGCCGCGCTTTCGCCCAAGCGAAAGGCGTCTCGTAGGCCACGGCCGGCCATAGCGTCGAGTCATACGAAGCCGCAATCAAAAGAGCGGCGAACAGTCTAGATCCATAAATTTACTGCACGTAGTATTAATACGCGGTCGACAAAACCGCTTAATGTAGATAAAACAAAGGAACTGCGGATCTGTGAATATATACCTGTAAAAATCTCGCGACGTCATGTTATGTACATACGTAGGGATAGTGAAGGATAAAAGCAAGCAATAAATTATATTGGCTGTTGAAAGAATTTATTTCCATTGACGAACAAATGATAACTTATATTAAATCGAAAAATAGTAATCTAAAATTGTGTAGTTTCATTTCTTTCTAAGTTCTTCGATATATTGATACCCTCGCGTTTTATACCTATAAAGCCTGTATATTATATGGCCAATGCTGGAGTACAATGACCAACAAATACTAAGGAAAAACGCCATAGTTCTATGAATTTTCGCTATTTTTATTTGAAAAATTCGAATAACAACAGCAGATGTACATCCTACTACTATTGTAAACGCGAAGGTTTGTAAGAATGTATGTATGGATGTTTGTTACTCTTTCACGCAAAAACTACTGAATGGATTTTGATGAAACTTTACAATAATATAGCTTACACATCATAATAACACATAGGCTATAATTTATAAAGATATATAGTTTTCTGTCATCATTATCACAATTCACCACGCGGGTGAAACTGCGGGGCGCAGCTAGTACTATTATAAACGCGAAAGGTTGTAAGAATGTATATATGGATGTTTGTAACTCTTTCACGCAAAAACTACTGAATGGATATTGATAAAACTTTACAAGAATATAGCTTACACATCAGAATAACGCATAGGCTATAATCTATAAAGATATATAGTTTTCTATCATCATTATCACAATTTTCCATCACCACGCGGGTGAAACCGCAGGGCGCAGCTAGTTAATTATAAAAGCTATACTCATTGTTCGATATAACCGTTTCCTAATGCTTCCGTGCAGCTTGGGTGTTGATGGCCTTCTTTGTGTTACTTCGGTCGGCCCAACTCATGGTTCAGCTCCCATCCGGTAGCCTCATCGAAGAGGGAATTAATCTGGAAGGGCGGCTGTAACCTGCAGTCGGAGGCGGTTGGGATCAGACGTGCGGATCTGGGGAAATGTCTCGGGCGGAACTGGTCGGCTTGCGTACCAGGCTGTGTAAGTCCGCACACAACTCGGAGAATAACCTGGGGAGTCTGGAGACGTATGTTTCCTAAAAAGCAAGGGGAGGTGTTGACCTGGCGTCGCCTATACTTAGAAACGATTCGACGACCAGTCGATCCCGAGTGACCTCGACGGGAAAAAGGCGCCACGGATTCACGATTAATTCAATATGAATTACCGCTAACGTCAGGTAGAGGTTGCGCAAGCTGCCTCGAATCCGTGACCAGACTGGAGGATGGAAAAATCCGTCCAACTCTGGCAGTAATGGCGTGAAGTCGACCCAATGTATTCACTCCCCAGCGCCTCGCCGTAAGGCTTTGGACTCTCACAGGCTTTTTAGCGTAGTTAGACTTTGGACTGTATTTGTCTCTTAGTACCTGCGCTCACTCCATGGGAAAGAATATGATATAATATCGTTATAACTTCCTGGGGTGGCGGGTTCGCCCGTAGTAGTTGTTAAGTCTCAATGTGAAACATAACCACCATTGACATTAACTGCTAGAATGCTAATACAACCGAAGGGTGGTTTTTCTGTTAACAACTCGCGTGCGATATGCGAAAAAAGTCGCGTACATTGAATAAGCCACCATTATACATTAGTATGCGTGCACTAACACTAGGGAGCTAATGGGCCCTTACTGAGTTGGCCACGAAAACCCATTCTGTTCAGGGTTGGTCACACTCAAGGGCCAACACCCATCCGACGGCCTCCACGCATGAAGTGCGAGCCTGGGTAGGACTCTGGCCTTATGGTCAGTTTCCCCTGGGAATCACCCTTCTGGCGCTCCTGGACGGTCTGCGCACCGTGCGGCGTAAGCCAATCGACTGTGCACTCTGATTAACAGCCGGGGGAGTCTGGAAGCAGTACTGTTTCCTATAGAGCGGGGGTGGTTGCGGACCCTATGGCGACTGCTCTTGAAACGACCATCGGCTACCCGATCCTGGGTGAACAGCCGGGCAAAGGATGCCGTGGTCCGCGATAGATTCGGTATACACCGTTTCACCGCTTCGTAACCAATCGAGAGACTGGAGTAATCTGGTCAAAATTGGAAGTAAGGGCGTGAGTGTAGCCCACTGGTTAACACTCCTGGCTATCTCGCAGTTAAGGCGTTGGCCTCTTACGGGCATGTGGCGGAGCTTGACGGTGGACTGTTTCGTCCAAGTCATCTGCGCTCGTTTCAGGGAAATAGAATGACAAAACGTTAAAACTTCCTGAGGTGACGGGTTCGCCCGTTGTAGTTGACAACTCTAATTGCAATTTGGGCAGTTAAAGTACCCTATGATACTCAAGGTGACATAACGATTCTAACAATACCACACACTTCTAATAGGTTCCAGCATTTGTGGAATAAAGAAACGGAAAACATACATAGATGAACCCCGAACACTCCTTTTTTGTTGGGCAGTCGAGTAATAATAACAGATCACTACAGCTGTTAATCGCTGTCCTCTATATTCCTCTTCAATCAGAATCATATTCTGAGTGGATAATAGCGGCCCCGGATCTACGATTTTTCCGAGCCGGGACAAAAACTTGACATTGGTGACAAAACACACAAAACAAATATTCTGGGTGGGACTTTTGTGACCGGGAGAATAAGAACCCTTAAATAAATTAGCACTCTTCGTTAATAACATTTCCTTATGCGTGACATTAATAAAGAATACCTACAACCTTCAATACCTAGTATAATAGAATACATCCTACAATAATAGAATACCTACAATAATGTGCGTTGACTACACTAGTCAAAGCACAAGCCAGACTGCACATACACCTTCAATACTTAGGTCCCAGAAAATGTTACCTTATCTTGATATAGATTTAAAAGTTGATTTTTTCCTTTTCGCAAAAGAATCTATTATTACATAATAGATTCTTTTGCGAAAAGAACTATCACTAATAATTATAGTGGCATGTTTCTAAAAGTAGTTATTAACAAATAAAACCATTGCTAATTACTCGCAAACCAAATCAGCCACATAAATACCAACCGTCGCTTACGTTTGTTAAGCTCCGATCGTGTATATCGTCGTAAATACCGTTCGGCTTTATTCGGCCACGCTTATGTAGCACCGTTCCCTTCTGACTTTGGGGAGATTTTCTAATTCCCCTGGCAGATACAGCACATATCAATTTAGAATGCTTACCAAAATTAAATAAACAGTCTATGGTACGACGCAGCATGGAGGCTAGGTGCTTTAGTGAAGGAAGTTTTTTTTAAACACATGAATTTGGCAGTTGGAAAAGGGTAGATTCGCAAACTGCCAGGTTTTTTCCTGAGTTACAGAGTGGTCGTTCTATTAATATGGTATACGCTACCTGACAGTAAGATGAATGTGACAACGGTGAATGTACGAGTATTTAAAATCCAACTAGACAAGTTCACGCAAATAGGCAAAAATAGCTATGCTGCCTGCTAAACCTAACTTTAGATTTTCTGGCGACTTGGTTCTACTCTATGATAATGTGGCGATACTAACCCGGATGTGAAGGCAAGCTGACGGTGAAGTATGTATTTTTTGAAAAATAAAATTAATAATACCAGATAAATGGTAAACTTCTAGAACTGAGTGACAACAACAACAGTATGGCTCATGCCGCTGGCCTTCAGAATCACCAACTGTTGGCAGTCAGAATGACTGGACAACAGTTGGTGGCTTTTTCATTCCCTTACTAATGCACTGGAAGATAATGTTGTATGTCTACAAAGATAGTGATGCAAGATAATGATGTACAGATGTTATTTTAGTTCCTTCCATCTATATTTTTCATTATAAGATCTGCAGTATGAGTCATCTGAAAATGTCTCTTGCTTTAAGTAAAATGTATTGCAACGGTGATTTGCCTTTATTTAGATTTTTATTTAGTATTTTGGGAATTTAAAAGATCACCGTTTTTAAAATAAGATTAATTATTAGTATTAGTATTATAGTATAGTATTAATCACACAAGACAATCGTATGGTCGATTATTGTGCTATTCAACAACTAGTACGACTATTGCTAACCACGTATTTTATTGCATATAAGAATCGTATCATTTGAGACAATAAAAAATCATAAATTATCAATTAAATTACAATACGAATGAAATAATGAAAATGTTGATTGAATAAGTAATGAAAATGTCCGGTTTATAAATTAGTAAATCAAGAGCTTGGACTCTCAGACGGCTCCGTTAAAAATTCAGAGACCCCAAATCATGTAATTGAACTTAATTAGTATAGAAACAAGTTAATTATAGAAAAACGAAGATGACGTGGGGATCAGGGAGCGTCCGCATAAGCGGCGCCAATCCATCCGCCGGGCCTGCGAGGTCTCCTCGGTGCCCCCCTCGTCCGCTGCTCTTCTTCTCGCAGCACGGCTCCCGCTCCGGAAGACACTCCTCCGCCGGGAATCAGGGAAGGAGCCGTCGCTCTGGACCCTCTTAGCTCGGGACAGCCGTGGCTCCACTGCCCGCTTCCCGCCCTGTCTGCACCTCCACCGGACGGAACCCTGCCGTAGATCAACAGCCTCCGCAACTGCAGCCGCCGAATATTATCCGCCGCCGAATATATTCCCACCGAGAGATCCCTGCTCGATTACGACGTCCGGATTAGGACAACACTCAGTGCAGCCTTCGGGAAGGAATCCACTAAACCGAGGAAGACCAAGGGCAGCTTCAAACCTCATCAGCGGTCGATCCCTCCAGCCGGCACTCTCCCCGATCTATTAGGGATAGCGGATTTGCAAAAATCTCAAGCATCATAACTCGACTCACCGGACTACCCTTTTGCCCACTTTATTCGATGATATTCACCCAGGATCTCTCACCCGGGATTATCCTCAACTGCTCACTAAAGGGTCAGAAGTGCAAATGACCCCATTCTAATTGTGAAAGGTAATCCATCGGTCAACGAACTCCGTTTTCCTGCCAAAATCCATATCGAAATTATATTCATAAACTAATAAATTTGTATCTACGCCCATTCAATTTCCGAATTTTTTTTAAGTTATATTGTGTATTGCTTTAAATTTTCTGAGCGTTGTTTATTTTTCTTTCCAAATAAATAATTTTAAATCATAATATTTCTTTTACTAATTTTTTTATGTTGTACAAAATTATTGTGAATTTATTACCTAATATTTGTTAATTGTATGTATTTTACATTTCCTTTCGGTACAGTATATTTGATCACTCGCTCAATGGTCACCTCCCTACTCCTATGGTCACCCGCTCCGAAGCTGTCAAAACATACCGAGATACGAGTGCGTGTTTTCTTCTGATATTGCAAACAAAATTGGAGTTTTCGTCCATTTTCATCACCAGAAAAGCCAATGTAGTCACAGTATTGATATTTTAAACAATTAAATGGTAAATTAAAATTTATTAAAGTAATACACAGATTTATTGTCATTATATTGCCCACTGATTTGCACACATAGGCAACGACATATATTTTATTTTTAAAAAATTACAACATTCACAGTATAACAGCTAGGAGAATACCCATCAGTGGGTTTGAAATAATTTCACCATGGATTATATAGAGTATTACATTACCCAATGCCATTCTAAATTTTGGCAGCTAGGATTTTACATTCATAGTTCCAAAAATCTATTAATCTTCTCTTGTGTAGCATAATAAATGGTGTTAATCTTCTCTTGTGTAGCCTATACTCATATCTCAAAATATAATAATAATAGTATAATGACAAACGAATGTTTAAATCATAGCCCTTTTTATTTCAATATTATTTACAAAAGGATATCAATTTTAATTTGGCATACAGGTATCAATACATAACACTTAGGCGCTTTAATGTTCAAATAGTGTAATAGATAGCATTCTAATATCTCCGTATTATTTCTGTCATGTTATTAGCCTATATAAAAATGCGATAGATGGCACTAATAATTTAATGTTATTATTATCTCTGGTTAAACAATGGGTTTTTATAATCAATCAGACCTTTATTAAAAACCATTCATGTTATTATAGACGACTGAATAAATTGCTATTATGTTCGCCAGACAACACTTATCAGCGCCACCTGCAAATCCCCAGCACAGAAGGTTTGCTAAAACGTACTATGGCATTAGGCAAACTAATAATCAACACTTTTCATTTACTCGACTTGGAGCGCTGGACACTGCAGTGACCGTGAACAGTCAACAAACAGCCTTTTGTTATTGGATACGGCAATGTCTAATATTAAGCCAGAGGCTATGCAGCAAACTTATGTTTATGTATGTAAATTAATCTCGGTAAATTAGATTGTAAAATGTCTATCGTATAAATTATGTTACAGTCTATTCTGATTCACCAAGCCATTTATGTACTTTATTTTTGGCTAGTTCACATTAGACCAATTTTTAGGATGCTAATTTTTACAAAAGAAAAACCATACCTTCTTTACACTTTTTTACAAATTACATATTACAAATTAAAACTTTGGTAAATAATGTCCACTTAAATTATTCAATGATGCAATCACAGCAAACCACATTTTTCTAATATATAACACTTTTTTTACACCAAAACTGGTTCACTGCTTTGTATATGTTTTACACCATTGTCCTACTCGTATCACCGGCTAATCTGTCAACGATCTGAAAGTAAAAACATAATTCAATTAAATTCCAAGTAGATGGGAATCATTAATTGCTTGATCATTAGCAGTTGTGAATCATAAAAATCAGAGCTTTTACTGATTACTATACTAATAACAGTAAAATTACTAATAATAAATGGAGCCGCAGGGAAAAAATCCATTCTTAAGGTAAGCGTCCACATGTCCACATCGTAAGAATCGGACGTTGCACCAAACAGATTAGTTTTTGATAATGCATCCACTGTATCGGCAGCGATCGGATATGCCGACGCAACCACCAGTAATCGGATTCCTGACGCCACTTTCATTCGGATTTTCGTAGCAAGCAGACGAGCGGAATGTGTTTGTGAGACAATGAAAAAAAGCGAAGAACAATTTATTGTAATTGCTTGTTTGTTAGCAGAAGAGAAAAAAAAGCTGAAAAAGCTAAAAAAAATGGTTTATTATTATTATTATTATTTGTTGATGAACTAGCAGCTTAACGCTGATGTGTTCATATCTATGAAATTCACTGGTGTTGCTGTTTCCTTTTTTTTCTTCTCTCTTTTATATATCATTTAAATAGATATCAAGCCTATTTTTGAATGCGTTTACGGTTGGTGCTTCGATAACTTCCTCGGGCAGTTTATTCCAGCTGTTCACGATTCTGTTTGTCAGGAAGTGCTTTCTTGCTTCAGTTGAAAAGCTTGTAACATTAAGTTTCAGGCTATGACCTCTTAAGTGATGGTTTGAATTGAACACAAACATGCTTTCCAACTCTGGGCAGTCGTAGTGTTGCCTCAGTATTTTGTATGTCTCTAGCTTATACAGAATTCGGGAGTACCTCAGCGTCAGAATCAGAACACTACTTGTAAATGCCTTTATATTGTCTATAATGGACTATGGCGACTGTGTGTACGGCCCCTGTCTATATAGGAAGACTGAGCGGAGACTTCAGAGACTGCAAAATGCCTGCGCAAGATTTTGCTTTAGGATTCCTCCACGTCATCATGTGTCACCATTCCTTGCGAAAGCTTCCATGTTGAATATGAGTAAAAGAAGGCAGCTCCATCTTGCGACCCTTGTACTCAAGGTAGTACGCAATAAACAGCCGCGATATCTTTACTCGATTATGACGTGGTCCCGTAACCGGCATGTCCATTCAACACGTGAACAACTTCCTATAATACCCAAACACAAAACTACACATTTCCAGTGCAGCTTTTCGTATTATTCTGCGCTTGTATGGAATCGGTTGGGAATGGCTTTGCGATCGAAATCAATTGCAGTATTTAAGGACCACTTTAAAAGTTTATTATTAAAGGAAGATTATTTAGATGTCATAATTTGATTTTATTTTAAAATAACTATTGCTAATTGGATTATTACTATTGTCTTCGTTTATTTATTAATTTGTAACCTGATTATTTAATGTTAAATATTTTGATTTTGATTATTTTTGATTTATTATATGTAGATTATTAAATTTATGTAATTACGTTATTTTCTTTTAATATCATTTGATGTTAAGTATCTTGATTTTGATTATTTCGATTTGTGTATTTATTTGATTATGATTATTTGGATTTTTTGTTTTAAGATTTATTTGATTTGGTTATTTTATTTTAAAAATCATATACCTATCGTGATGAAGGGCCAGGATACTGGTAATGCTACTGGTTTTTTGGAATTTTAACGATTGTCGGATTACCTATAACATATTTTATTGTGAGGTCCGCCTCGCCGGCTTCCATCCGAGCAGCTAGCTCTTTGCGCAGTTCCAACAATTGGTTGCGCTGCATAGGAGTAAGATCGGATGAGACAGAGATGTGGCCTGTTATTTTCTTTTTATTTTTCAAAACATTACGTGCATCTTGTCTTGATTTGAATACTATTTTTACGGGTCTGGGCTTTTCCCCAGGTTTACCGAGACGAATGATTTTCAAAATCTTGCTTTTTGGATCATTTATGGCAGCTGTGAATGACTCATTGACTTTTTCCTCATCTGATTCGGTAAGGTGGCAACTCAGTTGTTTATCTTGTTGTTGGTGAGTGCTGCGACTTCCAATCTCAGTTGTTCTATGCATTTGACAAGTTGTGGAACTTGGAAAAGTCCTACCTTGCATCCAGAGCAGAGGAACATTATTTATGTTTAATCAGTATTTAAAGTTGGAGCTCAACACCAGTAATTTTTTTCACTTGAGGGTAGACCTGTCAAAAAAAAGTGTCTTTAATCTGTCTCCAATTTAATTTCCTCCCAGATATTATCCGTTCTTTGTTGGTGAAATAATTAGGGTGTTTTAAATTACACATCTCTTAGTAATCTTGCACAATTGCAATTAATTGTGTCGCGTCCATGATGCAACAATCCGCGTGGACAGGGCGATTGTCGAATGCGCGCGGGGTGCGTCCACTGATCGGCATTCCGCATCGCAAAAGTTGCACCTCGGAACAACGACGTCGGCACTGCCGATGAGCAGATTCATGCGATTCGAGCAGTGCGGATTAGTGGACGCACTTATATGACTCCCTATACAAAGAATACTACGATCCGTTTGATGCGAGAGCATCCGATGCTTACGATGTGGACATGTGGACGCTTACCTTAATATGGCACTAAATGTGCAAAGTATGGTTCCAGGAACGGCTATAGAATCTTGTTTAGGAGTTGCGATATCTTCTGAATACGGCCCCAGAACACAAATATTTGAAAGCTCTGCCAAGACAGCTCGAGCCCTTTCTATGTAACTGTTTAGCGGGGATTGAGCAACATACAAAGACTCGTTTTATATATTGGTTAGGCACTAGGGGTTTAGTGTAGATTTACATTGAGTCAATTACAGGTGTCAGTGCTGGCACCGAAAAGTGACTCATACTGATTATATCAGTTGTAGTTATTTCTTTAGGATGTATGCACGTTATTAACCCGCTCAGCACGTAACATCCCATTGGGGACATCCCATGGGGGCCGCCTAAACTCCGTAACATCCGCTACCGGACCAAGCGCTCGCCGCTGCGAAAAATGCAATTTACGATTCGAAACGTCGTACTATATGCTTTCTGAGGGCGCAACGATATGGCCAAAATATCTTTAATTCAAGATTTCCATGTCGCAATATCGAACAACGATTTAAAAAGTGAGCATAGACGTCAAACGCCTAGTCTCCCGTCGGCATTCGCACGGCCGCGTACGGCTCCGCGAAATTGGTGATAAAAAGTGTGTGTGTGCAGTTTTTGAGTGTTATTTACTGGAGAACAGTGAGTAATATGCATTTTAAGTAGTTTCGGAATGAGGATTAGTCATTTGAGATAGTCCATTTGCTGTTTTTCACGAATTTTTAAAGAAAACACTTCGGAGACAACAAACGGCTCGCGAAAAAATGGTTGTTATTATTTTGTAATGTTTATGAAATATCCCGATATATTGCGAAATATGACGTAATGTCGCTTTAATTTACTAACAAAATAAGTATTGCTTCATTTACATCCTAAGTTATCACATAATTAGGCGTATTTTGAACATTATATCTTGTTTTGTAATATGAATCGCGCAAAGAAACTTGTTTTGATAATTACTATGAGAGAATAAGTGCGATTTTCCATAGTTTTTCGATGAAATGTGACTCTTTGGAGTATAGTAATTAGTTATTAGACATATAATAAGTCTATGATAAGACAATATAATTGAAAAAATCTAACGAATTTTATATTATGAGCATTCAAAGTTTATTATTAAGTTCGGACGCGGAAACTCTCAAAACTTTAGATTTTTCTATAATATCAGACAAAGCTCAAAGTTCTAGTGTGATTTCTAAGAAGTGTGATGTAGTAATAAAGTTATTTTGAAAGAATTTCATATAAAAAAATACCATAAGTAGTCACAAATTAAAAATTTAAATTTTTTTTTTTACGAGAATACATAAAATTTTTCTTGGCTGAATAAATAAATATTTTTGTATGCAAATAAGTAAAAAAAAAATATCGTTTTGGTAAAGCAGTTAATAAAGAACATAACTGTATTTACAATTTTTGCATATTTTACGTATTTTGTGACAAAAAAATCGAAATGATTTTATAGGCGAGTTTTTTCAGTTTGCCAATTTTGTAATATTTATTCATTATTATCTTAATTGTTTTACGAGATAAGGTTATAATGTTTTATATGTCAAATTTCAATGCGATCATTTTTCTCTTTATCTTTTTTTAATCCGTTTAGTGGTTTATAAGTTATGATCGTTTTTCTCAAGGCCGTTGACTCGCGTCGATTTTTTGCCCGAATATGTCGCGCGCAAAAGTGACAGGTGAGTTTTTACTTCGCGAGAGGAGGGGTTAAAGTCAGTCGGGAAAAATGCATCAATTTCGCTAGTTACAATTTTCCAGTCGAACGATGACACCCAACGTGTCGCTAGCAACTGAGCGACTAACCAACTACAGACTTCGGCGTTTACAGTACCACTGGCGCGTTTGGCGGAGGGAGAGGATTGACTTCAAAATACATAGGGGGAATATTGAAGTCAGCACTGACGCGACAGTGCTGTACTGACTAGATGGCATCATTTTACAAGATGACGTACCGGGCCAGCGCTGACTTGTTTTGAATTTGAAGTCAGTAACTGACTCAATGAAAATTGAGTCTGGAACCATGCAACGCACCAATGAGCTGAGTGACCTTCAAGCTTTGAAAGACTTTGTCTATCTGGGCTCCATGATATGCGACGACGGAAACTGCAAAAAGGAGGTCTCACGCAGAAGCCAGAGATGGCAATGTCCGCCTTAAGCAAGCTAGAAAGGCTGTGGTAGGATCGGGGTGTTAGAAAGCAGACTAAGGTCAGGCTGATTCGAGCTCTGGTTTTCTCGATCTTTCTCTATGCATCAGAGACGTGGACCCTGAAGGCACTGGAGATGTGGTGTTGGTGTAAAATGCTAGGAATTCCATGGATAGCACGCCGCACCAACAAATCCATTCTAGAAATGTGCATGAGACGGGTTCTGCAGTACTTTGGTCATGTTGCCAGGAGAAATCCGGAGAATCTGGAGAAAGGCTTTACGGATAGCAATTTTCGCGTCCTTGCTGGTTGGCGCAGTGTACGTATGCCAAGCCACCTAGCCGCCCAAACTATGTAAGTAGTCTTGAACGACTCAGTATTTGGTGGAGTCAGCAGGACGAAAGCGGAGGCCACCGCCTCCTCCAAACGGCGTCACCATAGGAGCGCGACCCAGCCTGGAGCAGAGGACCTTCAGGTGGTCGAGCTACCTTTCTAGTTTATCCACGACGATTGGCTGGGGGCGCGGCTTCGGCCTCAGGTGTTGCGGTGCCCTGCCCTTCGCTACAGGTGAGCGGTGGGAGGAGGGATCCCTCCCACTTATTGGCGGCGCCCCTGATTGTTTTGAGGTCATTTTTGGCGGCGTCAATGGCAGGCTCAGCGGCTGTTTTTGCGGCTTTGCCAGCTGGGTCGGTGGCAGGTTGCGGCCCCTCACTACAAGAGAGCGGTGGGCTGCAGCCGCTACGATGATGTCGGTAATGTGCTGCATCACAGCACAAATAATAAAGTGAGTGGACTGGAGCAATGCCTCCACAGTCGGAAACTCTGACAGGTATTCATCACGGACAGCGAGGCAAGGTGATATAACGCGGCGCAGAGCCAACAGCACGACCACGTGGGCCGAACGTTGGGCACTGAATGGAGATTTGACAAATAGAATATCAGTTGATGAGCCCCGAAAGGGGCCTGCGACGTCTTCCACTAGGCATTTTGCCTTTTTGTGGGGTTTTGCACGCGCCGGGCCTATTGGCCCGGTTTTCGGGATATCGCTTCGAAGAGCTTTGTGCCCTGCGGCAAGATTCAATGTTAGGCGCTTAGGCACCTTAGGATTGAGACGGGAGTTGGTACAATGTTAGGGCTTAGGCGCTAAGGATTGAGACGGGAGTTGGTACATGGCATCTTCTGTAGCAAGACTGCTGTGCTGGGATACCCGGACTGGTGGTCCGCTAATCAAGCAGACTGCGCGGGCACGACTTTCGGACATCTGATGGCTTGGTGTGCAGCGAAGCAAGCTGACAGATGTGCTCGTGTGGCAAGGTGTGGGCCCTACGGTACATAGCGCGCGCGAAGCACTTTACGTGTTTATCCACGGACTCTGTTTCGCCAAAATGGCATTCCAGAGTCGCGTTTCAGACGTACCAAGGGGCTCCGGACACTTTTCTTAGCCCTACGTTCAGCACTCGCTGGATGTTTGTCCGCTGCGATCCCGAGATGAGGAGTCGAGTGGCCTGTGCAGAATCCATACTGCTCTTTGCGCAGGGCGAGGTGCGGCGTTAGTCTCATCAGCACGCATTGCTCGAAGACCTACGCGAGGGTGGGCAGTAGCGAGATCGGGCGGTAATTGCTCGGTTGCCGCAGGTCCTTGCGAGGGTTCGGCAGCAGTATCACCTTGGTCGGCTGCCACTTCTTTGGATAGTGACCGAGTCGGATGCAGGAGTATAGCAGTCCTGCAAGGGCCGGCAGCTGGCGACGCGGAAGCCTCTAAAGTGCTGCTACTGATGCCGTCGGGGCCGGGTGCCTTCTTCAGCTTGAGTTGCTGGATTCGACGCTGGAGCTCAGCCGGAGTTATTGGCGGGATCTCGCCGAGCTCCGGTGGAAATTCCTCCTCCGCAGCTAGGTGCTCGCGGACCACCTTGGAGTGCTCCGGGTCTTCTGTCTCCTGCGGAACAAAGGTCTTTTCCAGGTGGTCTACGACATAGTGGAGGTTCCCAGTCGAATCCAGTAGTGGCCGCGCAAGTTCGGCCGTACTCAGCAGGCGGCGATTCAGCTTGTATATAGATGGCATGTCGTCGCCTATCGAGTCGAGGAATTGCTCTCACGACTCGGCCGTGTACGTCTGTAGCTCCTCTTGCAGGCTAGCGTTCACTTTGTTTAAGCGGCACTTAGATTCCGGACACCGATTTTCGACCCAGAAGCGATGCAAGCGCCGCTTCTCCCGCAGCTTGTCCTGCAGGCGTTGCGGGAGGCGGGAACGTTGCGCTTTCGCCTCTATCGTCGAAGAGCTGGCTTCCATGCAGTTACCGCATGTTGCTATGTCTGTCTTCGGCTGCGTGACTTTGCTGACAGCGGTGGCACTGTTTGGGGCCCTTCTGCCCCCTCCAGGACTCCACGGTGACCTTTATGTAGTGTAGGGCCGGGAGCTGAAACGCCTTGCGATGACGATCTGTCTTCTGGAGGACGACATGAAAAAGGGGTCATCGCCCCCGTAGATCATCTTGGCGTATGGGGCTTCGAAGCCATGGGCGGCTAGCCCCGAGATGACCTCTTCAGGCGTTGTCGATTCCGGGAGGCCGCGTATTGCGATTTTGGCATCCTTCTCGGCCGGCGCAGTGTAGGAGTGCCAAGCGATCCTGCCGAGGGAGTGCAGGTAATCCTGCACGACGCGGTATTCGGTGTCGTCCGCCGGACGAAACCGGAAACCTCCATTTAGTCGCCACAATGGGCACTTTCCCAGCCTTGCATGAAGGGCGTTTAAGTGGATGGTCCAGTTGTCCAGCTTCTCCACTATGATGGGCTGTGGACGTGGCGTCGGCTTTGGCGGCTGGGATGACTGCGCGGGAGGCGTCAGTGCACGCGGCGGCAGCGAGGGGAGATTTGACCTTGGCCGGGCTGCCTTTTATATACCAGCTGGTCCTGCACTGACTGTGTTAATGTTTGTGAAGTTTATGATTATTACTTATATCTTGACCGGGTGTCATAAAATGCAAAAATAAGTCAATTGGACAGCGCGCTGTTCACTGGAAAATTAGTGTATGTCCGTATTATTGTAGAGTTAAAAGACTGCGCATTGCGCGATGTATATACTTTCAGTAAGGTTTGAGCTATGTAATATATTTAGAAATTTTGGCACATTACAAAGATAAGGCACCATAATAAAATTAAATATATAAGGGATCATTCATGCCACACAAACTATTGAGAGTAACGGTTGGTTAAATAAATAAAAAATAATAAAAATAGCATACCGAATTCACTATTGGTAAATTGAGGAACGTCCCCAGTAATGGTACTCGTCTAAGAAAATTTACTGCTACCGGGAAGAATCCGCTGAAACCAAATTGGTAAAATGTTACAAAGATCCTATGTTTAAAAAAAAATATATACAAACTAAGGTTTCATGAACTTCACTAAAAACACTTTGATTATCAAAACCTCCTGTTGTGGATATCGAACCACAGTGACACTTTCTATTTGCTTTCTTCTTTTATTGTAATAGTGGTAATTTTCTAGGGATCGGAAATGTTGATTATTCTGGACAAGACCATAGCACAAAAAAACTGAGCGTTTTCTTTTTATTCTTAAATTTCATGTCTATCAGATGCTGGCTATTATGAGGGCAATCCTGACTTTCAGTAGCAATGTAACAAGTTTTTCAGCCGAAAGTTACATCAAGTTCATTTCCTATAAACTATTCCTTCATCGTATGGTGCAGCACTTTTTTGGTTCATTACAAGTGATGCATCCAAAGTAGGCCACTTTTGTGTTTTAATTGTTTTCATGATTTCAGCTTCCTTTCGGAGCAGTATTCGAAATGTGGCTCTATAACCGTACTCTGTGCATCAGCTAGTCGCAGAAAATGAGAAATGTAGATGTTTTGCAATGAATGAGAAGGGAGGCCAAAATCGTCAATAATATTAAAACACAAAAACTGGCCTACTTCAGACGCATCACACACAGGGAACAAAAATATCACCTGCACTGTCCAGAAATCTACGCAGGTAAGAGAAAGTTATTCGCTCAAAAACCTGGCTTCTTTCTCTTGTTTTGGTATATCAAGTTGCATCTTGTGTTTGAGGTTTGTCTTATCCTTGATTTCATTTTGATAAGAAAAGAAAAAATGCCATTTCCAATATACTATGGGAAGGTAAATTTTCAAAAGATCAACAAGGTCATGGACCTAGTAATTACATTTGAAATGAGGTTAAATTTATGTGCACATATTATAAATATTTGCAATTGCGCTAGCAAAATGGTTAGTATTGTTATATGCTTATGCAAACAGTTTAATAATATTCATGTAATGTTTCTACTTTATAGTTGTTTAGTTCGTAGTATACTTTAATATAACAAGGTAATCTGGTGTATAACTGAAAACAAATACATTCAAATGATTGAGAGTATTTAAAGAATTTTTTAAAGATATATTTATTACAGAAAATACAATATTGATTCCTATTTTTTCCCCTCAAATTTGGTTCTGGGAATAGTAAGATACAATGCTCTTGAAATGCGTAGATATATTTGTCTATTTATTACCAGAGATAATATGTCAGTTTGAATTGTATGTACCAATAATTAGGGCTATAGCCTTTCTTAATTCCTTACCCGCTGAGATAGACATCTTTTGTATATCCCTATGCCAGCTTAAAAGGCAACTCCCGCTATCCTACTTTTGTCATAAATAGATGCTTTGTTTTAATTCATTTTAATTTTTCATATTTTTTTTTTTAATCTCTGCATTAGCTTACTTACGTAAGTCACTCATTATGGACTTGTACATACTAGATTTAAAATTGAAGAGCGAATTGGATTTGTCTGTAAAGCTCTATCCGCATTTGTCTCTGACTGCTTTAGATGTCCCGATTTCCGGTGATTCTCCATGTTTTTTTTAATCCGAAATAAACTTTGCAGTGGCATATCCGCGATTATGACTGCTAAGTGACGATTAATGACTGCTAAGAGACGAATAATAACATTTAAGAGAAGGGCAATACATGCTATACAGGATTAGCCTGAAGTGTCAACATTCTTCTTCTATTTTCCGTTATTTATTCTTCTTATTATCCTTAATCCTCCAGTTCCTTTACCTAGGGTAAGTACATTTAAGTAAGCTCACAGATAATGTCATGCTGCTCTCATAACAATCGTTCGCGCTTGCAAAAGCAAGCGGAAAGGTTGTTTTGAGAGCAAAGAACAAACCTTCCTACTAATGAAGGGGAAACCCTTCCTTGCTCCGATCCAACTGTGCGTGTATTACTTTAGGCGACGACATAACATAAGCAACATAACTCTTTGTCATTTTCAGTCCATATATGCTGGAAGTGCCTTCTAAAATATGATGTCGCTCTCCAATACCTTATCGAATCGATGATTTCGACTTACAAGGCACTCTGACTGACTGAATATATTCATGGATAATTAGATTCCAATGTTATGCTTAAGAAGAAGAAAGACGGAAATAAACTTACCTAAACAACAAAAAAAAACCATAGGCCTCTGCAATCATTCCTATTATGGGCCATCCAAGTAGCACAAGAATGATACCGCCGAAGAAGGCGACCGATGCTCTCACTTTATGTTTTTGGAAAAAAAATCTGAATGTACGCTCCAGACCAATGACACAACCCAAGCCACAAATAAAAAGAACCTGAAAACGTAAAATATTCAATTTTTCAAAATGTTTATCAGAAAATGTAATGCATCCGATGCAAATAATTAAATAACTATGATCGCTAGTCGGGAGCACACCGAGTGTTTGAGATGTATAAAAAGGCAAATCTTCCCTTTTTATTTTAGATTTAAGATATATTTAGAATTATTACTTGTTAATAATTTTATGTTGTTTATAATTTTCTATTGTGATTATTTTAATGATTTTATTTTAATCTCATTCAGTAGTAATACCAATAATAGTATTGGTGGGTCCTGAAACCCAAGGTAGAAGATTTCCTGAGGATACCCCCCCCCCCCTAATTTGCAGAATTTTTAGTCTACTTTCAGTTTCAAAATGTATTTTTTTTTTAATTCTTTTTTTATCTATTGACAGCACATAAAAATAAAAATAATTGATAAATAAATTTATTTTAACCAAAACCTTAATTTTTAGGGAAAAAAATGAAAGAAAAAATGTGCAAACAATATAGCTTCATCAATAAGACATAAATTATATTTGAAAAAAAATCCTATTAAAGGCAATATAATTGAGGGAAAGTTTTCTTCAACATGATGGTATTTTAAAACCTGCCATAACTGCTAGTTTCTAGCCTTTCAATTACGCGCACTATACATGCCGGAAGCACTGCGTTACCTCAATAAGGTAGGCATCAATAGTTGTCGGAGTTAACGCACTTCCAGCGGCTGTGTGTTTGTTTGCTAGTGACTAATAATTAAAGATGTTGGTGGCCATCTGTCTGGCGAAAACATTACGGTTTGAGGCAGCCTCTCTATCTTCGCAGAAGTGCAGCTTCTTTGATGGGGTAACGAACATTTGGACACCGACCGCAATATTTTTTTTACATCTCTTTTGCAGACAGAGTATGCAAATTATCGAATGTTTTTGCCAAAATGCCACAGACAGATGGTAGTCGACTATTGCCGGGGCTCTTTTCAAACAGGTTCAGGGTTGACACAGTAGTTTGTAGGGGCGAATAAGTGAAGTCCATTCCAAAGCCGTTTCCTGTAACTCTGTATCTAAAGAGAAACTTGCTACAGCCAGTGGTTATATACGATATTAGATTGCTAAATGCCCTAGTATGCTTTAGCAAACCTTCTGCACCGGCGAATGCCATCTTTAAATAAAATACAAACGGAGCTGCCATGGAATTCACCGACCGGAATCAGGCCCATCATACTACTATTATTACACTTCTGGGGGATGAGCAGTGGATTCCGGACTAACGACCGGCTGTGGTAGGTTTAGGACAGCTGTCTTGCCACATGTGAGCATTCACCTTACCACCTATGCGGGCGAGTCCAAGGCAAACAAATTTGGAGGGCTTCACTCTGATACAACCTGACAAGTTGCTAAAGAGGTCCACTTTCTGTAACAGCAGGGAAAGCTGCTTGGGGCTCCTGGTGATAAAAGTTAGGTCGTCGACAAAAGCGAGGCACAACGAGGTGTACTGGCCGCCTTTTTTGAAACGGTAACCTCACTTCATGTCAAATTTTGTCAGGCTTTCCAGCAGGATATTGAAAACTGAATATATCTGAACATTAAAGTGCGTAATTATTACGTATTGAAACCTGTATACCAAATCAAAAGTTGTCATATTTATGTAAATAATATTAAAATATTATTATTTTTAGATCATAGCACTTATGAGCTATGATTTCAAAATGATTTGTTATTATATTATTATTTTATTTCGAGATAGGATATAGTATAGGCAAATTTAGACAGCCACTATAGTGCGCCACCGTAAATCAAACATAAGAGAAGATTAATCCAATATTTGGAACTACGAGTGTCATCTACATGTTTTGTTTTAAAGTAAAATATTAGCTGCCAAAACGTACCATGGCGTTGAGCAATCTAATACCATATATAATGTCGTTTATAGATCAACGCTACATCTGTTTATAGTGTTTTATTAATTAGTATATGCTGAAATGCCAATATAAGCTGCATTAGTTAATAAGTTTGACTTAACTCAGAAAAATTTAACAATTTAGCCGGAAATTTAAACAATGTATTTCTCAGAGTTTACTCAGGTCAATGACATATTCATAGCAATACTTACATTTCCAATAGCTAAAAGCCCCTTATCGAACAAAAGTATAACTCCTAGGAATAAGAATGTGATTCCAAATGCAGACAGCCCCACGCCGATTTCTGTAAATTAAAAAAAATGGCTCGATTAACGTAATGTATTCATCATTTCCACACATCAATATATTAGCTAGATAAGCCCTCACATACAAATAAGTTAGCTCCACATTTCCTTTGCTCGTAAATCATGTGACAGAGAGAGCAATAAATTGAACAGTATGCGAGAGAATAGCACGCCGATATTCTTCGCAGCAGCTCTTACACCGAAAACGGTTAGCTGTCTGCCAGTGTACTGCGACCAAACTACTACTTGTCCGCTTTCAGTAGTGTTTTTGAAGGGGTCATTTTCGACCGCGAAAGGCCCATCTAGGGGATCATATATCGATGTTTCCAAAACATAGGATTAAAATACAGAATCATCCGGCTAGATACTAGGTAATTAATTAGTGTTTATTGTGAAAAATTATTGAAAAAATATATTTTCCAATAATAAACGAATAGCTGCCCCTTGAGACTCACAGGTGTTAAACAGAAATTGAATAGTACAAATTTCACAGAAATCACCGAAACATTAGTCGTCTTAACAGCTCTCTCTTTACAAGTTGGTTTAGGAACTTCAGTTGTATGAAAAAGCTTAGACGTCGCGAAAGCTTTCTTACAAATCGTCTGCGAACAATGCGTCAATGCGTCGCAATAATCTGCATAAGAATGCATTTTACATTTTTCCGCCTTGAGCATTGACAACAAATAATAGTGAATAGTGGTTTGCCACACCCAGCACAATCTTCATTTCACAGATATTTTCTCTCTGACTTCCAGTGGGTAATTTTGGACCATATGTTTTGGCTTCAGGCATGGAGTCGACTTCCAGGCTTTTTCTTGAATAAGGTTTGTGAGATGGATCGCAGCATCTTCAATGTTCTTATTTTTATATTCGCTTGTGTCACGGTGAATGACTGGCGTGCTGATCATAGCAATCATCAATGATCTGATTGTTGCATAGGCACGACTGAGAACTGAGATAAAGATGTGTTTATAACAAAAAAGTGAAGGTCTGGTATTTTGCTGGTCAGTTGCCCTGAGCTCAGTATTGAGTGAATTTATGTCAATTGACTTCTTAAGTTCGTAACCTCTCGTCGTCGTAAGCCTGAATCCCCAGTATATCTGTTTGACATTCCAATCGCCTGCTGCTTCGAAACGAATGCTGAGGCTGTTGAAGACTGTGTACATAACTTTGCTTATTTTATGCCGAGGCGGAGAGTACATGGATGTTACGATGAGATTACCTTGTAGACCTTGAATTCAATTGACGCAGTCTGAATTTAACTGGTTTTATATTCTAGAAGTGCATGAGTTTGATAGATTGTCTCTATGCACCACTCTATCTGGATGAAAAGACCAGTAGCTCGCGAATCCCAGGATATTTTAACGAATGACCTGGAATTCGCAAGCTGCTTTGTTTACTTAAAATGTGTCTCCGATATAAGTGCAATATCCAGTTTCTTTGATTTCATTAGAATTTCTATCTCTTGTCTATTTGCTGTTAACTTGTTTATGTTGTATGTAGCGATTCTTAGAGTGTCTATAACGTAAGTTTGCTAACAAGTATTGTGATTAGCCTCATAAGGGTACTCGGTTGTAGTATAAGGTCGATTTTTTGGATCGTTTTGTCAGCAGCAAATATATTGTTTGTCTCTGTTCGGAATCTCCTCCTTCCCTTACAGCTTGTGCAAGAGTTCTGGAGTAACTTGTTGCTGTAGTGCTATGGATGTTGTAAGTTTGTTTGTGTGTTCTTCGTGATTCAGTGATAGAATTGGCTTTTGGTGAATTTTATGTTGGGTATATTTAACTGGCAGACTTGATTGGACTTTCTGGGTGGTTTCCTTGACATAGTCCATGTTTGGACGGAATGCTCCTGTCTTTTACGAGGCATTTTTTGCTGACATTCAATCCCTCAAAGCCTAATGACAACACACGACAACTCACTATGATATCCCATGACGACTCATGATTCTGAAATTTAAGGTTTGTTCGTATGTAACCGAATGGAAAAGTATAGAATCGATGACACATGCGCAGAATGATACTTTCATATACAATACATTTACACAAATTATCTTTTGTATGAAAATATAATATTGCGCTTATATGATTGGTTCTGAACTGTTCTATTCCATTGCTCGCTAACAAACCTTTGGATTGTAACAGCCCAAATCATGAACAAAATGAGAGTTGCCCAAAGAGTGATGGAAAGAGCTATCCTTGGGATATCGCTACAAAATAAAGTGCGAAATAATCAAATATTGCACCAAGGTGACGCACATCGGAGACCGCATAGCTAAGCTGGAAAGGCAATGAGCTAAGCTGCAATGGAAATGACTATCGTTAAAGCACAAAGATCTCATATTAGAGACAACGACAGAGAACTGGCAGAAAACAGTTAAAAACAGATCAAAACTGAAGAAGCGAATCCGTGTATTCGTACAGGTTGAGAAAGAAGTAGTAAACAAAGAAGCGGCTTAAGCATAAAGGATTAAGACTAAGCGTATGCTGAGACGCAGGTGAAGCAGTTCCACGCAGCGCAGGGCAAATCAGATTTTGTAATGCATGAACATGCTGAGAGCTGCGTGTGTTGCAGCGCAGGCATGTAAAACGCAGACAAGTAAGTGTCTATCTTGCCCAGCGCCTCGTTGTAGTGCCGGCACAGATTTCTGCACGAAGTGTGTTTGTCGAAACGTTTTTTAGCTAGATTTTATAATTTTGCTGCAAAATTGGAAGAACATTTATCAAATTCTTAAATTGTTTGTCAGATAAGTCTCTCGAGAGTACACATTCTCTATGGAAAAGCGTTTTTTTCAGATGATCACTTTTCGAAATAGTTTTCTATGCTATGACAAACTGTAAAGTAGCGACAATTCATTAATTTCATGATCAGACTCTGACTCTGAACTCATTTTTTCGCCAAATCGAAAACTGTATATTCTTTGTACTAGCTAGGATGCGAATGAATGTATCTGTCATTTAGATGCATCGCAGCGTACGCTCACGGCCTATGTTTGCCTTAACTGCCCTGCCTTGCAAAATCTGTACTTTGTTGCTCTGCATCAACAGCGTCTCAGCATACGTTTAGCCTAAGTGTGAGTGGCCAGGCCAGGCGACTGGCCATCCCCCTTCTTATGAGAGGCTGGGTTTCGCAATCTGGCGGAGTTTCTCGTTTGGCTGTACTAATAGAAACCCTAGCGTAAGTACGGCCACGGAAGTCTGCGGCCACGGAAGCCCGTCCAATCGGAAGCATGTCTATAGATTACTAACCAGGCAGGAATTCGAGCACAACTAAATTTATTTTGTTTTTGAAACATATCAAACACCTTGGGCTCGTAATATAAGTACAAGAAAATATATTTAAAAACTTACTTTGTGTGTCTGTAATATCAAACATTGTGACTGATAATAATATCGGCAGCGAACAGAAAAACTATAAAAATATAACCTAAAACGCCAAAGCGCTAGGAACCGCCCACAGGCTAGGCAGGCTCCCGCCAAATTCACAGATTACTGATTTTAAGCGAAATTATATGTCGCCGCAGGCAAATTAATAAGTCTGTGCACAAGAATAAACATTCACACTTTTATAACACGACAAAATCGGACTAAAGTAATCACGAAAACCGTTTTTTAGTCATTCCTCAAACGTCAAATTTCTTGGATGCCAAAGATAATAAAACAAGGCCTACACACGATGAGGCCCGGCCAGTCAGATCTGGACTGAAGGCGCGGCCGGATTTGGCCGGACGTGTGTAGGGGCGTCAGTCCCGCCTCTCAGTCTATCAGTCCACTCAGTTCATCGGTACAATAATAACAGACACAGATTCTCTGACTTGAATGGACATTTCTCAAAAGAAGAAAAGAAATAATAAAACGCCAAGAATGGACTAAGACTTGTTTAGAAAGAGGCGTATATAAACCACTATAAATTTATTAACTGAATTAAAATTGAAACCCAAAAATTCGCAACTGTCTACCGGTATGGACGAAGAAAAATAAAAAAAAACACTATTTCCTTCCATATTTTAAGAAATATGCCTTAAGTACTCGTCGTGATGACGCGGCGACGCTTTCCTATTTCGAGTAGATATGATGAGTAGACATGATAATATACAGCCACCGAAAATTACGTGCCAGGCGTATTTTTGAGAATGCATTTGGCATATTAGCAACTAGATTTCAAATATTTCATTCACATGTTATTGTGGAGCCCGAAAGAATTGATTCCATAGTAATGACCATAGTATTTTATAGTGTGTGTAGTATATTCAATAGAATTATGCATAGTAATGACCATAGTATTCCATAGTAAGTGCGTACTGAGCGCTGTTGCGCGCGCAACTGACGGCCGCACACTACACACGCACCGGCCCGGCCTGCGGCACGCACGCACCGAAATTTTATTAGATGAGAGGCCGCCTCCGGCCGCGCCTTCAGTCCGGGATTTTCCGCTACAGACGTCGCGTTCGGACTGACGGGTTTCACCGGACAGTCCAGGCCTCTCCGGTCGCCTCGTCGTGTGTAGGTCCCTGATCCATTGCATTTAAAGAAGTAGAGGTGGGCGTTTCAGCTGTCATTTAAATAAATAGAGGTGGGCGTTCTTACGCCAAGGGGACACTAGCGCCCCAAGCGGAAGGTTTTGAAGTGTTGCCCAAAATGTCAGTTTTCGTAGCGGCAATAAAGAATGAAAAAGAAATAATGGGACCTGAGCCCATTCTCAATAGAAATAATTTATCATGTATGAATAGATATTTTTAAGCTGCCCGTAGGTTGCTATTACTACTGTCAAATATTCCATTCAGCATCGTTCGCCCAGGTTACCTCTAGCATTTGAGATGAATCATTTCCAAACACGCGAATCAAATATACTGGGTGGATTTTTTGTGACCGGGAAATAAGAACCCTTAAATAAATGTACACTAACTATTGCATATTCGTTAACAACGTTGCCTTATGTGGCATTAGTATAGAATACATACGACCAGTAAAAACGACGCACAAACCATACTGTGCATACACCGCTACTCCTCAGAGACATCGCTCTCATTGCGCGCGCGGTCGAAAATCAACTTAGGATGCGTTTCCAAATCAAATGAACAATTATTGATAGTACGACGCGCTAGCCTGGATGCTATACGTTTTAGGGAAATAAGTTTTTTTCAAGCACATGAATTTGGCACCCCTTATATTTCAGACCGGGTCAGACACCCGCTGGGCTTCCCTACCCCCCCCCCCCCATTTCCTTAGATCTGGGGTTGTCTATATACAAAAATGTATTTATTTATTTATTCTATGTTGGGATTATTAGTGATTATTTATGTAGATATATATGCGTATACTCCAGCATATCTTGGGAATGCCAAGAACAATTTCAACTAAAATTGGTACACATATTATGACTTAGAAGCTGGAAAGAATAATATAGGGTACGACACCCCTAAGACCCCTACGGGAGGATGATAAGGGGTAGCATGTAAAGATAATAGAAATCGACTGATATTAGTGTGAATTAGTATTTTGGGGGGCGTTGAGATTAATAGTAATACTAGTAATAAGTGATGCTGTTTAGTTCCAAGTTCAGCCCCCATCGGCTAGGGCTAGATGTGACAAGGAGATGACATGGAAAAAATAATCAAAATCGACCGATTAGTGTCGAATTCATAGTTTTGGAGTTCGCTGGGGGTGAATAGTGATTACGTACTACCGACGCCGATCAAGTCCAAGTTCAACCCCCATCGGTTAAAGGTGGGTGTGGTATGTAGGGGTGACATGTAAAACTAATAATTGAGTTGCAAATCAACATCCTGACGATAATTTTCGACGGGGTTTAAAAACGGAGTTGAGTTGCAATATAATATGAAGCTTCATTCTGAAGAAGGGAAGGCAATGTAGAAGATTTCTCTTGTACGTTACTTATTCTATGTTCTTTATCAATTTCTTTATTAACCGCCCGTTGGTATACAATTAACCATAGTAAACTCTTGGACATAGTATTTTGGTTAAGTTAACTGTAGACCACCCCCTGCCGAACTGGTTTAATTAATATATCTTTTAAACTACTAACACTACATACCCAGAACACGTTAAAAGGAACACGTAAAGTATATCCACAAAGCCAAGATGTCAACAAAAAAATATTGTGCGTGTCAGCTCTGACGTGCGACTGGAGTGTACTCTTTAAGCGCGATTGTCATTGAATATACAATAGGCAAAAGGGTAAATAAACGCATCTCTTATATTACTAAAAGCATGTACATTGATGATGAGTTGATTAATGATTATTGATGATGATTTAAGAAGTTTGATTGATAATTGATTGATGATTGATTGATTGATTGAATGATTGATGATTTTCTGATTTATTGATTGAGTGATTGATTAAAGTTAAAAGTTATTTAATTTTAAAATATTCTGCTTAGATGGCGCTAATATTAATTCATTTATAAAATATAATTAAAATACGTGTAGCACTCGGGGACTGCCGCGGTAAAGCTATTGCATAGCATTTTTAACAACTTTTGCAATTATAATTATTTATTTAATTTATTTTTCTGCTATCAGATAACTGCGCTCTATCGGAAAACGTTTAAATTATTACGAATCATTTGCGGCTGCGGAAGCAAATGATTCGGAATAATTTAAACGTCTTCCGATAGAGCGCCGCGCACGAATTTTTTATTCGATAAAGCAAAAAAAACGGATTATTCGAAAAAAATCGTAGATAAAAAGATAGATAATTAAATTATCTTTAAAATGGTGCAGGTTTCATAATAATACGCCAGATAGTATTTGCGTAGTACCTAGTCGTTTTTGTGTTCGGTTAGACCTAATTTCACAAATTAATTACACTATGTAATATAAACAAAATCTAAAATATTCAAAGATAAAAATATTAGGAAAATGTTCTTGTTTAACATATATTTTTTTCAAATCGTAAGCAGTACTCGTTTAGACGTAATTATCAGTTTAAAATGATTAATTTTCGTTAAGAAATTTCTTCATTCGGTCGCCGCGCTGGCCTAGGCCCGCGATAAAAGCTATGCAATAGCTTAAAAATGTGCTTGTTTAAAAATTTGCTCCGACGCGCGAGTGTGATTCTCTTAGATTGCAATCTGCCGATTTGATATCTCTTCATTTCATCATTCGACAAACGCATGGTCAGTATGGGTTGGCTCGGAAGCTGGCAAATTTCATCGAAGTTATATTCTCCTTTTAGATATTAAATACACTCTTTTCAATTTTCGAACTTTACAGACATTAAACGTAACGCTTTTGATAACACTGGATTTTACTATCAATCAAATTCTAACACCGGGGACTTTAAATGAAATCGATTCTTAAGGAGTAAACTCCAAAAGTTTTTTATTTATTCATTTGCGTTTTTAAATAAAAAAAAATACGTGTGGCACTCGGGGACTGCCGCGGTAAAGCTATTGCATAGCATTTTTAACAACTTAGGTATGCAACTATAATTATTTATTTATTTATTTTTTTCTGATATCAGATAACTGCGCTCTATCGGAAAACGTTGAAATTATTCCGAATAATTCGGAATAATTTAAACGTCTTCCGATAGAGCGCCGCGCACGAATTTTTTATCCGATAAAGCAAAAAAACCGGATTATTCGAAAAAATCGTAGATAAAAAGATAGATAATTAAATTATCTTTAAAATGGTGCAGGTTTCATGATAATACACCAGATAGTATTTGCGTAGTAGTCGTTTTTGTGTTCGGTTAGACCTAATTTCACAAATTAATTATACTACGTAATATAAACAAAATCTAAAATATTCAAAGCTAAGAATATTAGGAAAATGTTCTTGTTTAACATATATTTTTTTCGAATCGTAAGCAGTACTCGTTTAGACGTAATTATCAGTTTAAAATTATTAATATTTGTTAAGAAATTTCTTCATTAGGTCGCCGCGCTGGCCTACTAGGCCCGCGATAAAAGCTATGCAATAGCTTAAAAATTTATTCTCTGCTACGCAGCCGTTGTGCGTGCGAGCTCTCCGCTAACTGGGGAGCAGGGCGGGTAACCGTATCGGCATCTATGTAGATAGCTAGATTGTAAGGACCGGCAACATCGTATTTGTTAAATATAGGCCTGCCTAATTGTGTACCAGTGGCTAGCTGTTGGTAGGCTTGAGACTGGGCGGTTTTCAGGGTCCTTGTGCAGTTTCCAAAATAATTTAAAAAACGAACGTACCGTTTTCCGGTTTTTGGTTTTCGCAAATAGAGCACGGCGACAAAATACGAATTTTAACTTTAAAAACCAAATTTGTGTCCCCTAACACTGAATTATATTCTGAATTTTCAAAAAAAGACAATGCTGTCACGTGACGTTCATGGAACCCTGATAATATTTCGAAACTCTATAATTAAAAGAATTAAACACATTATTTGCCATGACTGTATTTATCACTAAGAAATAAGTATTCTTCTCATAAATCTAAGGAACAAATCGAGTATACAAGAGGACTATTACTTTCTTGGAGAAATGGTATTCTTTAAGATAGTAAACTGTACGAAGCAATTACTTGTCTTAATTTAGGCACATATGCTCCAATAAACGAGCTATTAGATGTAAAAGAGACTGATCTGATGGAACGACGACAGAATAAAATTGGTCTTAAATTAGACTGCTATTTATTATGTAACTAGCAGCGCACAAATATGGCCGAAAATGGACATTTTATAGAACATTTTTAAGCTATTGCATAGCTTTTATCGCGGGCCTAGGCCAGCGCGGCGACCGAATGAAGAAATTTCTTAACGAAAATTAATGATTTTAAACTGATAATTACGTCTAAACGAGTACTGCTTACGATTCGAAAAGAATATATGTTAAACAAGAACATTTTCCTAATATTCTTAGCTTTGAATATTTTAGATTTTGTTTATATTACATAGTGTAATTAATTTGTGAAATTAGGTCAAACCGAACACTAAAACGACCACTACGCAAATACTATCTGGCGTATTATTATGAAACCTGCACCATTTTAAAGATAATTTAATTATCTATCTTTTTATCTACGATTTTTTTCGAATAATCCGTTTTTTTTTGCTTTATCGAATAAAAAATTCGTGCGCAGCGCTCTATCGGAAGACGTTTAAATTATTATTCCGAATCATTTGCTTCCGCAGCCGCAAATGATTAGGAATAATTTCAACGTTTTCCGATAGAGCGCAGTTGTCTGATATCAGAAAAAAATAAAATAAATAAATTATTATAATTGCATAGGTTTTTAAAAATGCTATGCAATAGCTTTACCGCGGCAGTCCCCGAGTGCCACACTTATTTTTCCTGTTGATTTACTCCGAATTTCATACAATAACAAAGCATTACCCATACGCTCTTATTCTTCAGTGAAGAAAAATAACATACCAAAAATATAGTACGCCGCGGAGCGCAGAGGTCTATTGGGCTATCCCAATGACTGTTTTTAGCAGCGCGCCGTCTCTATAGCGAACTCTTAAATGTAGAAAGTGTGCGATGTGAGCTGTATACATGTATGTTTTTATTTATATATATTATCTTATCTATGTATTCATTCATCGTCTACCCCCCCCCCCCCCCTCACACTGCTCTGGTTTTTGAAAAACCGATCTGGAAACCCTGGCTCTTAAACATGTGACCCTACTAATGTTATTTGGTGGCTGATACGGATATTTCACAAGTTTTATACAGAGTGTTTGGCACCTACAATCTTTTTCTAAGGGATGATCCTGCATCAAACTGCAAAAAAAATAATATTTATTGTTGCAGTTTCCTTTCAGTAGATTATTTAACGAGAAAACCCGAGTTGACAAATATCTAAAACTTTTTTTTATTTAGACCTTTGTTGACAATAATAAGTTTTTTTTTGGTTTGTTCGATAAACACTATAATAATAAACACTATTAGATACACATCTCATATATCAAAATCATGCGAAATCAGGATCAATACAGTGTCTATTGAGTAGTGTCTGATAGCGATAACTGATAACGATTTCAAATTTGTTTAAGCCGAATAAAATAAAGGTTATGTATGAAAGTATTCGCATGTACGTCGATGCGGCAAGGCTCATAGCTTGTTTCTTTTTTTGCGAACTGGGCTGAAATACTGTCATTTAATTATGTAATTTACATTAGTTTTATTAAATCGCGTGACCGAAAGTCGTAACTTAGGAGCTCGGTCTTTGCCAGCTAAATTACCATGGAAGTGCAATCGAAATATAAATGAACGGTTCGGCACGATTCGGACTAACTCTTCCATGGGTACGTTGCCGCGTCCCCGGAAACCCGAATTTATAGTCGAGTATCGGTCAGTAGTTAGGTACCTAATGCTCAGCCAAGTATTACCTGAGTATTGTGCGATATTTAACCCCTCAAATGTGAGGCGTCCCTTAAGGGATGCCTTGGCAAAATGTATACAAAATGTATATACATTTATATAAATGTAAATATAAATGTAAATGTGCGCCGCTTTATAGTAATCCGCTCTATAGTAATGCTATAGCTCTATAGTAAACCCCGCTCTATGTAAATGTAAATGTAAATGTAAATATAAATTTATATACATTTTGCCGTAGGCAACCCGAGCTAATCGCCATTCATTTGAGGGGTTAAGTATTGTATGGGTTCGATAGAAGAGAAATGTCAGCCAACTCCGTATGGCTCAAGTATTCGGGAATTCATTTGTAGCGAGCGGCAACCTGTTCAAACATATTGAAGCCATTGAAATAAGAAGAACCCCGAACTTCAACAGAGACGACGGTTACAAACTCTCTTCTACGTGGAACCCTCTTCTTAAAATGTTCCCGCCGCCGAACGCCGAACGCAAAGACGTAAAACAGGATACAGTGAGTGTTGTGTGCAAGACGGATTTTCAAAATTCCCGCGCTCCGAGCCCGGCCCCCCACCACCATTATAACCTACGCAGTGGCGGCAGCGGTATGCGGCCTACCCGCAAAACAACGGATTGACAGCCCTTCAGTCTACCCTGGACAACGGCGGCTGCAACGTCACCGAAACGTCGGGTGCTACAAATTTCACTCGGTAAATTCGTTTTCTATCCTATTTATAAAAATAAACTGCTTTGAAAGCCGAAAAAGAGAGTTTTATCAGTACTGTCAAGGTTTTTTATTAGCTTTCCGAATTACTAAGAACAACCTACTACCGAAAGAATGTTTGTAATCGGACTACCTTTTCTGAAATTAAACAAGTTGAAAGGCTTAAAAGGTTCTAATCCTATCACCCGATTTTTTGTTGACAACACTAATTAATTTAATACTATTCAATACCATTAAGTACTATTCAATAGGTCACTCTTTGGCTTTCCATTGATAATCGTCCATTCTCCTCGAAGTAAAGAAGCATGACCGAGAAAAGTTTTGGGTATTTCTAACCCAACCACATTAGTTAAAGAAAAACTGCCTTACCAGTTATTACTGGTTGAGGAAATGTCGCGGCGAATTGTCAGGGGCAGTAACTATAAGATGCAATGATACAGGTAAGCGAGAGAGCGAGAGTCAAGACATCCGTGACAGAACGGAGAATCACGTTTTTTTTGTATTTTATGAAATAAACCTGCAAATTCATACCAGATCGAATTCTTTGAATCGATGTCACGTGTATACATTTTACACATAATTATAGAGGAATAAATTAGTTTCATATTTATTTTTCATCGTATATGGATATTATCCATCGTATACATGTTGAACTTGTGAAATTGTAGCTTTGTAACTTGTTAATTACAAGAATCACGGCCCTGGCGTTGAGTCGCCAGTAGCGCGATCCATTTTATTACCATACAAGTAGACAACAGCAGACAACAGACGTACAAGATGTACAAGTTGATAACATCATAAAAACTGAAGGTTTCCTTTAGTTTTAGTATAGCATTGTATAGCACCCTGTGTCCTTGTTCCTCTGTAAAACTTCATTGACATTCCAATGAAATCATTTATATTGTCTATTTAAATGCTAGCGATATTCAGAGACGAACACAGGATTATATCGACATGACTTTTATATTATATATATATATATATATATATATACATATATATATATATATATATATATATATATATATATATATATATATATATATATATATATATATATATATATATATATATATATATATATATATATATATATATATATATATATATATATATATATATATATATATATATATATATATATATATATATATATATATATATATATATATATATATATATATATATATATATATATATATATATATATATATATATATATATATATATATATATATATATATATATATATATATATATATATATATATATATATATATATATATATATATATATATATATATATATATATATATATATATATATATATATATATATATATATATATATATATATATATATATATATATATATATATATATATATATATATATATATATAATATATATATATATATATATATATATATATATATATATATATATATATATATATATATATATATATATTATATATATATATATATATATATATATATAATTATTATATATATAATTTATATATATATATATATATATATATATATATATATATATATATATATATATATATATATATATATATATATATATATATATATATATATATATATATATATATATATATAT
>OX155980.1:52612726-52722726 GCA_944548615.1 Micropterix aruncella
TATATATATATATATATATATATATATATATATATATATATATATATATATATATATATATATATATATATATATATATATATATATATATATATATATATATATATATATATATATATATATATATATATATATATATATATATATATATATATATATATATATATATATATATATATATAATTATTATATATATATAATATATATATATTATATATATATTATATATATATATATATATATATATATATATATATATATATATATATATATATATATATATATATATATATATATATATATATATATATATATATATATATATATTATATATATATATATATATATATATATATATATATATTATATATATATATATATATATATATATATATATATATATATATATATATATATATATATATATATATATATATATATATATATATATATATATATATATATATATATATATATATATATATATATATATATATATATATATATATATATATATATATATATATATATATATATATATATATTAGGCTTACGCGTGCGGCGACAATTCAATTTTCCACCCGATCGACATCTTGAGTCTTTTCTTTTCTTCCTCGTTTATTTGATAGCAATAGCGTCGATGTGCAGGTGATTGCCAGATCTTGAATTCTTGTCTGCCCAAAGTCCGTGACCGAACAATTACATTACATTACATTTTTAAATAGCAGTGATTTATAAAATGCTTATTCTGGCAGGCTTAGATATAGGTACTATTTATAATAAAAAGGTAAAGTAAAAAATAGCCATCGTGGACGCCCATGGAATATGGATAAAAATGTCCACCGACTTGCAGAATCGACTTTGGGAAACAAATTATCTGTACATTTGACTGGATCGCAACAAATATCGGGGGCAAGCTTAATACTAAATTCATTCAACTCGCGTTCTATAAATATGTATACACGCTCTATTGAAATATTAACGGCACGAAAGTCCCTCAAAATATTGTCGTCTCGGCTTTGCTTTCTTTTAATGCAGTTTTAACTTAGGTCCCCGCCATAATGCTCGTATCTCCGCACGGCCAAGCGGTGGTTTAGCGTAGTTCACTGCGTGGTTCACTAGGTATTTGAGATGGAAATTGAGGAAACCGAAGAGGAGGCGCGCGCAGCAGCTAAGAAATCTGAAGATGAGCTTAACAGGGTAAGCATATTCTTCTTAGGATGAAGTAATTTGGTGCCTTCCCTTTCCAATAAAATATGCGCATCCATGCGTTTAATGAGAAAGTAGAAAAGCAACGGTTAATATACATTTAAAAGTTATAACTTTTGAAACGCGTAATCTCGGGAACAAATAAAAACCTACATGGCTCAAGTCAAAGTTTAATGATTTATGAATTGAAAGATGGGTTAATAATTTATTGCCATTCTATTGAACCCTTTAATAAAGACGCCTAAAAGTACCCACAAGAATAATTTATAGGAAACCTAATGACTAGCAGTCAGAGCGCCTTTTCAAAAAGTTTTAAGTCCTAGACGTCATGTAAATGCTTCTAAAATATGTAGTAATATTTCTTCATATGCATAAAGATAGGCAAGATCGAAGTCAGCAAAATTGCATTACTTAGAATACACGGAAACGAAATTTCCTTATTCTTCGAGTGCAAGCAACATTTGTTCAACGACATGCGTTTTCCCTTGAGGCCAGGTTATAGTCACATAGAGGAGAAATAGAAACACCTACATTCAAAAAAAATAATGATAGTATTAATAAATGGTTATTTAAATTAGGGCGGTCTAAATATCAAAACTTGGTTCGAAATACGTATGTAATAACGAAATACGGTTGATTTTAAAATGAATATTTTATATATCATGCATATAGTCATATATCGTATCGTATTTAATACTAACATATTTCTTTATATTGTATTATATTACAAATATATTTATAGTGTATTCGTATTTATATATGCTTACTATAATCGCATTTAGGTAAATGTGTATTATAAATGTGATTAGGTATTATACGATTAGGTAATAAATAAGAGTACGACGTATTATACGATTAGGTAATAACCATTAGAAAGCTAGCCATGGGAATGAAACTCACGAAAGCATGTTTTCAACCCTCGAAAATTTCTTTGTATGGGATATTAGTGCACGCATACTAATGTATAATGGTGGCTTATTTAACTAGGGCGACTTTTATCGCATATAATTACATAACTGCATAAATACGGAGATCGGCCGCCCGCGAATTGTCGCAACGCAAAAACCGCCGATCGGTAGTATTAGCATTCCAGCGGTTAAATACGATTACGCCAACGAATATCGCCGTAATATTTTGTACTGTTCATTTAAATTTTGTATATTGATTTGTATTATTATATTTCTGCAATTATGATATATTTTAAATTATAATTAAGTATGTTTAAACTTTTGTAACTTAAGTGCCAAAAATATATTACCCATAAACACCAAAAATATTGATATTGACTACAAACGTATTTGATACAGTGTACGTACTACAGAGTGTTGCGATATTGCGAGATCTCGGAGTGCTATTGGATTGGAAACGGTTGTTTAGCAAACATAGGTGCTATAGTGCCAAAGGCTTATCGAATGTTAAAGTTCATGATGCGGGCACGTAAGCCCTTCTCAACACCTATACGACATACGACAACGACCAACTTATTTTTTTGTAACTAACAAAAATAAACACTAGTTACGAGAGAAACTTAATTATTAATAGAGTCATGTTCACACACAATAATAAATTCAGCGGCAATAATATTTTCAATAGATCACAAAAAAACAAGTATTTGGTAAAAACGGTGGTCTATGTACATATACATATGTATTATACACCACCTACCATACAATAAATAATAACATCTTTAAACACACTCCTTTTTACCTCGTCACTCACACATTGTATAGATGCCAACTATCGTAGATGCCAACTATCATTGGCAATAATATTGAATTGAATTGAATTGAATATTTTTTGACAAATCGTGTAGTGGATGCTTAGAATGCGTTGCCAGAGGATGTGATCAGTGCTATCTCTGTCAAAAGCTTTAAAAACAAACTGGACATTTTTCTTAGTGCAAAACAGTAACAAGTTTAAAAACAAGAACATGTGATATACACGCATCAGCCTTAAGCTGCTAGTGTATAATATAATAATAATAATAATAATCTATACAACCTATATTCGCGTAATCCAGGATCGATAAAAATAAAGACCACAGATTGTTTAACGCTAATCGGAAAGAATATTTGCAGGCGGCAGAGGCTATGCAAACTGCCGAAAAAAAGTTTACTTAAGTAGTTTACTAAAGAAAAAATTTAAAAAATAGTAAAAAAGTTTACTTAATTTAATGTCGTCTTATTAGTCGGCGACTACCAAGAAAGATTATCGACAATGAGCACCCCCAAGTTATTCACGTATTTATTTATACGCAGTTATTTCATTTAATTCAGACCTACTCAATGGTATTTGTGTGATTTTTTAAGCACGGGAAGGAAGCAACGACCACCAATCACGATCGCCTAAGATTTAGTGGGGTTAATAAATATACCGTGGACAAATCTTACGGTATAACTTTAGCCCAAACAGATACTACATATATCGAAGTTAGTATTCATTGAGGCTATTGCGCTGGGAAGATCGTTCAGTCTGGCGTGCATGTATAAAGATGATACATATGATGAACTAAGTTTTCTAACAATCGGATTAATAAAATGGAGTACAATAAAAGAGATAATACTCCGCCCTACGGAACACCACCCTGTAGTTCAATTATGATTCATCATCATCCCATGATTTCAGACACTACTTTCGAACACTAAGTATGAGTCGAACCATATGATAACACTATCAGAGATGATGTCTTTGATAGTGTTATCATATGCAATAAGTCAAAATCAACCGAGTTAAACGCTATACTGAAATCCAGTAGTGAGAGTATAGTAAATTTTCTTTAATCCATAGCACGTCTAATATCATCGGTCATCTTGACTAGGGCAGTGGCAGTGCTATGACCAGGACAAAAACTAGACTGCAAAGGATCGACCAAGTTGTTAAATTACTTAAGTTAGAGATAAACGACACGATCCAGCCTTTAGCAAATATGGGCAATATGACAATATGGCAGGTCTGAAATCTTTGGCCACCAGAGGAACTGAAATTTCGGAAACTATAAAACTTTATGCTTCTTTCCAGATACTAGGAACCCATCAGCTGAAAATAAAAGTAGTTGTAGTATATAGTCAAGAATAGGTAAAATAGGATCCATATTTATCTTACCAAAATCTGCTCTCTTGGAATTAATGCTTTGAGAATGGTTCTAATGTCTCGAGTAGAGAGAGGTGAAAACGAATAAGGGGAGATGATAAGCTTACCTATAGCTCCTTACCTATAGCGCGAATGGAAGCATCCTTCGTAATAGAATCTGATACGGTAGGGAAGGTTGGCGAAATGGTATTTAAGTCGTTAAGATAAAAGGTAGAGCCGATGGCGTTGTGTTTCGGCTTGACCGCACTGAGGGTGATTAGAAATCTCTCCTAGCTTTGCTTGATGTTACACGCTACAAGAGTCTTGCAAATAGCCTGAAAATGACTTTAAGAGTCTTGTTGCATTTTGGCAATACGACACAGCTGCGCTGTGCCACTCAGTCAGCCAGTGGATATGTAATAGACTTAATATCTCTTAATATCTCAACAGACTTAATATCACCACGATTACGAGAATCTTGAGGAGGAACTTTACAATTACTTATCCTATGAACCACTAAGACTTTTTTAATCTCAAGTGCAGGATAAACATCGTCCACGGCATTTACAACTTTCGAACTTGAGACTAAGTAGCTGCCTAGTAAAGGTTGAGTAATTTACACCAGTTTACTTCACCTTTAGAGTTCGTCGATATCCTTAATTTTAATTAACATTAACTGTTTTTGATAATACGGAATCAAATTCGAGAGTATGGTTCCCAATTGTCCCATCTCCGGAGAGAGGATTAGCCAATATGTTGAATCGCATTTTTTTTTTAAACAAACAAGTTTTTTTAGAAACACTGATTTGAACAAGTAATAAATTAACATCGTAAGAAATTTATTTTACTAAATCACAAGTTCACTTACCAATATATAGATCACACCAATATATAGATCTCAAAAGCAACTATGGTATTAGGTTCTATGAGTGGAAACCAACAGCCTAGCTCAATCTGTAGTCAAAATTTATAACGTGATTTAAAAAAGGAAACAATATATTATGAGCGAGCGATATAAAATAAGCGTGTTGAAGATGAAACGCGTAAACTGAATTTGGATAAAATATCCTCCGCGCAGATATCCGAAGACAAAAAAAATAGTTTCGCAAGATGTGATGCAAAAAATTAAGTTTCGGTAATAATTTTGAGGTTACGATGTAATTTTATTACGTCGTGTCCTTTCAGTGCCGCTAGGTCTCAAAAGATTCAGAGTCTTCACATAAGAATTGATACAAAATCGCCTAGAATTGCAGCTAAAATAAAAACGAAAAATTGCATGGAATCTTAATGCTTGTATTGTCAGTTTGTTTTCTGTAAAACGAAAGTAACGCTTACTTATATCCTAAAGATACACATCACTAAAATGTTTTATTTTTTAAACATTTTTTGGTTTCTTTTTATTTGCGTAAAAATGGTTCTAAAAGGAATCTAGAAACCAATGATACTAAAAACTGGAAACATAGAGCTGAGTAAAAAAGCAGAAGGCAGCATTGGGAGCAAAAATTATTAATATTTTTTACAAAACTTGACCCGATTTAAAATAATAACATTTCATATGTTTTTTCATTAACTCCCTAGAACAATGTAGAATGTATTAAGACAAATGAAGGTAATGATTGTTTTGAATATAAATTTCTTATTTTATGGCAACCTATTAAAAAGAAGAATATCAACAATCAAAAAGCTGGAAGAGAAAATAGGAAAAAACAAAGATTGGCAAACAGTGTAAATGGCCTGTGAGAGCAATGTCCACAAGAGTAATGCAGAGGAAAAGCGATTTTCGTTACACCTGTATAATTTTGTATGTTTCTTATAATAAAATAAGTAAATAAATAATTAAATAAATTTGAAACAAAAAGCTATGCTTTTTATAAAACGCATTGCCCGTGCGAACCATATGGAAATTACTGGGTAAATAGGGGTTTTCGAAGGACCATGCGGATTGTAATGTTGGAACTCGACGAAGGAGTCGATATTTGAAGATTTAAGCAGCGATGCGGTTGCAGATACGTAAAATTCTGTGACGCTGCATTGCACTCTTGCATTGATGTTTCCTTGCATTTTCTCTGTTCGTGGCGGAATGGTTGCTATGGTAACAGAATGGTTGCAAAGTAAACATGTGTCAACCCAAGGTATGGATTTTTTTACAGGTCGGAGAGTATTCTACGGATAATAAAATATACGTTTTGAAATAAAAAGAAAATCGAATTCTAGATAAAATAAATCTCCAACACATTTACTGTTGCAAACCTGTACATAAGGAACAAGTGAGTATTTTTAAAGGAATAAAAAACACGACTGCCGTTACAGAAAGTGAACTATTGCATTTATAATTATTTTTATTACTGTTTTTGAGAAAATATTTGTGGTGTATATATTTATCCATATAGATACATGTATATTTCCGGAATGTACTCAATCAGACTTTTCATTTGACACTTAACACGTTATACGACTATTTATGTTTATTTATTGACTTTTTGACATTTGGTCATTTTAAAAACTACTTACTATATATTTAAACAGTTATGATACCCTATGGCACTCGGGATGACATAACGTATCAAACAATACCATACACTTCTACATCGGTTGAAGTGTTTAGAAATTATGGTGGAATAAAGAAAAGGAAAACATATATAGATGAACCCTGAACACATTACACTCCATTTTTGTTGAGCAGTCGTGTAAAAATGACAGCTCGCTTTATAATGCGGATAACAACCGCCATATCTTATAGGCCATAATCCCGACCGAACCCAGGAAGGAAGCGGAGCATCTGCTGGCAACAAAATACCACCTGCTGATCAACAATGATTCGCTTCAGAATACGAACAGTCGCATACCTAATACCGTCCTCAAATATTTCCATCGGCAATGTCGTTTACGCAACGTCAACACGGTTCCCAGCTGTTGAGCCATTATGCGCTCTTGGCCTAGATCTTCGACCGATTTTCGATAAACTGTTAAATATCTGACACAGAAGGAACTTTTCTCAGACACATTTACCGTCATCTCCAGGATTGTTAATATACGGGACTCATACTCTACAGCTTATTTAATTTTTCCTTCGTTTTTTCTTTTCCAACTTCCTTTTCCTGTGCATTTATTCAACCTCAAGAGTATTCCGATAAAGAGGGTAGCTTTTTTACACCATAGGATAAACCTGGAGAATGTCTGGGTGGCTCGGAGCGCTCAGGACACTTTACTGTTGAATTTGTTGTTTTAAGTTACTTATTATTATTCACTAAACATAAATTCTCCACGTATCATGCACGAGTATGACCATTTAGTTCATAAGGTCAGCTGTTAGATATTGTCTGGTGGCAGTAAGCTCGTCGATTCGTTTTTTATTTATTTTCTTACTTTATTGCAATGAATGGGTAATAATATAAATCCTACATCGCACTGAAGCTTTCCTCGTCGGTGTTTTAAAAACTCCCATTGCAACACTTAAAACCCACAAGCCACATCTGGAAAATCATTTTGCATTTAAATCGGAGGCGCGCGATAATAACTAGTACTTGCCTTATCTTTTTCCACATGAGCAGTCTCTATCCTGATAGATAGAAACTCAATGGCCTGTATATCGATTCTCTTTATAGATTCTTTGGTATAATGATTAAGTATCATTCAGATACTTTTGGCATTCCATTTATTAAAATTTAAGCATGGTTCCTAATACCTAGAGTTTACAGTTATATCTATGGTCGCTCGTAATTAGTGCTAGATTTGACAGCTCCATCGCTATTTTTAATCGAAATTTGAATGTAAATTGCAGAAAAGTGCACCTAAAATGCAAAAAAAAGCTTGCGGTCAATAGTTACTAAATACGAGTAAGGCGAATACGGGCAATTGTCCTGTTTGTTATTGTTCGCCAGATGTGAACAAAATGTTTGCTCGTCGGACCTTCGATCATTACATTGTTGCCGGCAATGTTGCAAACGTCGTAACTGGTGGTCCAATTGAACAAATCCGTCCAAACGAATGGAATGTGAAAGGTCAAATTATACAAAATCCGCAGGAGAGTGTAAGAATATTGGCAACAGATAGGTGTTATTAGCAAAGTCATTTTTACCACCCGAGCTTACAAAAGCTTATGTAGTTCTACTTTTTTTATGTTATCGGGACCTGTTACAAAGGAGACCAAAATAGCGGCCTAAAAAAATGTGCAATCTGTGAATGCACAAAAGTAAGTAATTTTTTACACTTTTATCTTCTAAAGTTTGCGTCCTAGATAATAATTTATTGTTTTCTTTTTTAAGTACATTAAAATTACTGTAACTTAAATATAAAACGATCACTGTATGCCCAGAATTTCTCACATATAGCTTTGGACAATTGTCAATATTGTGCATTCTCATTAACGCGGCATCCCTCGGATAACCAAGTGACTCCTCGAATCTGAAAAAAATATATTTTGAGAAGCATTGCCCAATTTTGAATAGCTGTATGTATCTCGGCAACTTCTGATTATTCGGTTTAGGTTTATTACGCAGCAAATTAAATCTACCTTAATAAAGAAAAAAAAATACTTTCTTCTGACCTTGGGAAATATTGAGGGAAAGGCGAAAAAAGTGCCAAAATTTCGCTGCTTTTTAGGCATTTCGCAGTTCTTAAATGTCTGTCGAAGCTGTACGTTGGTCACTTACTAGTTGACATAAGTCCTAACAACATATTAAAAAAACAGAAATTCTTGACTCTTTACAAAGTCGAGGTATTGTTCGTGTAGAAATTGACTGGACTGGAAATTGACTGGACTGGAAAATAGGTTTTTTTGCAATTTTATCTTCTAAAGTTTGCGTCCTACATAATAACGACTTGTCCACGCCCATCCTAAGATTTTTTAAAAATGTATAATCTGGCAGAAAGAGGATAAAAAAAATCCTATCCATCGAATAGAGTATCGTTTTAAAGACTCATTTCATTAATTTTAGACATATTCGCTATTGTTTTCCGATGAAAACAATGCCAGACTTACCCCCTTGATATTGCGGTGAATCAAGAATACAGGAAATATAAATCAAAGCCTGTGGCCATCATAAGCTTTGAATGTACCTCCCACTTAAAACTTGAACATATTCGGTTTTATTTTATCTCTTTTATGTTGGAATATTTATATTTAGGAAGGCATTTTGTCGAGTAGTTCTTCGTTGTAGGCATAAGAGGACAAAGGGTAGCGAATCTCTTTCATCGCCCATGAGTAGATGTTGAAAGGAGGTCGAAATAATGTAAATTTATGCAGACAGACATTGAACTGGCTGACAAAAAGGGTTGACTATTCGCAATTCCTCCGACATCGCATGCCAAATGTCTCGAGGGCCCTCTGATCGTCTTCAGTACGAAACGTTTATCATCCATAAATTTATGTGTTCCACGTATACTTATATATTAGTTTAGACTTACTTTAAAGCTACATGTATAATTTGAATGATATCTCTCCGTGATAATCTTTAATATTACATTAATTCCATCTCCTTGTCATTGTAATCCCGTCTTCTACAAAAGGTTGGTATTCGTCATAACCTTCCATGTCCACCGTCGAAGCTGGTGAACGAAACAACTCTGTAGTTTGTCCATGTAATTTCCTTGAAATTTTGAACCAGAATATTTTTCTTTTTCCTTGGCATCGCGACCTTTAATACTCCCTTGCTTACAAATGTATTATCCCCTTGTTTACTGGGTCCAACTGGGTCTTATGGAAATTCTCAAAATAGCACTTGGCCACATTAATACATTATAAATAGGATAGAAAACGAATTTACCGCGTGAAATTTGTAGGACCCGACGTTTCGGTGACGTTGCAGCCGCCGTTGTCTAGGGTAGACTGAAGAGCTGTCAGTCCGTTGTTTTGCGGGTAGGCCGCAAACCGCTGCCGCCACTGCGTAGGTTATAACGGTGGTGGGGGGCCGGGCTCGGAGCGCGGGAATTTTTAAAATCCGTCTTGCACACAACACTCACTGTATCCTGTTTTACGTCTTTGCGTTCGGCGTTCGGCGGCGGGAACATTTTAAGAAGAGGGTTCCACGTAGAAGAGAGTTTGTAGCCGTCATCTCTATTGAAGTTCGAAGTTCTTCTTATTTCAATGGCTTCCCGGATCATGCGAGGAAAGTAGAATTGTTCCTTGGATAGAACAATGGGATTTTGAAACTGCATCCAGTGGTTACTTCCGCTATCCAATATATGTTCGCAGATCGCCGATTTTTCTCGCTGAACGTTTTTAACAGCTTTGATGTGTTCTGTCAGTCGCGTGGCTTGCATGCAAATGTCTGTCCGTATGTGTGGGCTTCCGATATACCGTATGTCCGAGAGTATATCGGAAGCCCACACATACGGACGGTATATCGGAAGCCCACACATACGGACAGATATTTGCATGCAAGCTCACACCATCATCCCTACCATCTACGTTCAGTGCAAACGTCGCTCGTGAATCGAGCACGCGATCTATGCGACACTGAGCATTTTCCGAAGGAGATGGAACATGTCAATGATGTCCTTAGGAAAAATGGATACGGAAAATATCACGAGACACGCACACGATCTAATACGGACGAAACTCAAAAACCGAGCAGATCAAGAGCATTCTTACCATACGTCAAGGGCGTGACTGATCGAATAAGTAAGATGCTAAACAGATTCGATATAAAAACGATCTTCAAACCGACCCAAAATATAGCTCGATTTTTGAGGCCTGTAAAGGATGTAATACCACTGCAAACCCCGGGTGTGTATAAAGTCGAATGCAGCTGCGGTCTAGCCTACGTTGGACAAACGAAACGGCCCATAGCCACGCGACTGACAGAACACATCAACGCTGTTAAAAACGTTCAGCGAGAAAAATCGGCGATCTGCGAACATATATTGGATAGCGGAAGTAACCACTGGATGCAGTTTCAAAATCCCATTGTTCTATCCAAGGAAAAATTCTACTTTCCTCGCATGATCCGGGAAGCCATTGAAATAAGAAGAACTTCGAACTTCAATAGAGATGACGGCTACAAACTCTCTTCTACGTGGAACCCTCTTCTTAAAATGTTCCCGCCGCCGAACGCCGAACACAAAGACGTAAAACAGGATACAGTGAGTGTTGTGTGCAAGACGGATTTTAAAAATTCCCGCGCTCCGAGCCCGGCCCCCCACCACCGTTATAACCTACGCAGTGGCGGCAGCGGTTTGCGGCCTACCCGCAAAACAACGGACTGACAGCTCTTCAGTCTACCCTAGACAACGGCGGCTGCAACGTCACCGAAACGTCGGGTCCTACAAATTTCACGCGGTAAATTCGTTTTCTATCCTATTTATGTCAAACAACCGCGATAGTCTTCGATTTTACATTAATACATTGGCTGCAGCAACTGTGAGCTTTATTCATAAGTATCTGAATTCTATTATTTAACTGTTTGGCATATTAAATGTTTTCAACTTAATTAATTCATGGTCAATATGTACCCTACGCAAATCGTAATTCGGTTACATATACATATTTTCAAACCATTTTATTCAGTTTTGTTTAAACCTTAAATTGCAGGAAATTACCCCCCAATAATTGGTTTAAAATAAGTTCTAGCTAGTTCATTATTTAAATAAATCGGTTGTGTCTTCCCGGCTACCCCAAGACTTTCCCGGCAAGTAGCCAAGAGCTGTTTTCATCTGAATATTAATTTCATCAATAAAATCGATGAGACTTTGATAAATCGATAGACTCTTGACCGGCGGATGAAACAGTTTAGGTTCCGTTTTACAACCGCCTAAAGTGGGCGGTTCGTTCCTCGGCTAGCTTTGGGCGGCGCGGCGTTAATATGTATGGCATAATTTAAATAATATTAGTGCAGCTTGTATATGAGATATTCCAACTAAAATTTCATAACCTTATTTCAGCCTAAGTCATATTTAAAGTCCGATATTTCGAGGATGATATATGACCAGTGCGCACCCTGGTGGGCTGATTTCAACCACAACCTTTTCAACTCTTGCCATGACCAAATGATGCTTGTATACCAAATTTCAACTCAATCGGATTAAGCGTTTGGGCGCTACCTAGGAGGAATACATACATACAGACAGACAGACAGGCACACAGTCAGACATAAATCTGTAAATGGTCTTAATCGTCTGGGGGGGCTCAAAATAGACATTTCCGCATTCATCTCGAAAAAAAATTTGCACGGTAAATTTTGATATTCTTTTTTTGGCAAGAAAAAAGAAAAGAGAATAAATCTTAGTAAATCCACTTTGTTGTATATTTAGACTTTCTTATACGCATTAATAGTGCGAATTGTGTTTACCATCAACTATGTACAAAAGTAATAGGCACTTCGCTTAACTGCATACGGGAAAGGGCGAAAGGGAAAGTCCCATATGGGAAAGAGCGCTGAATCGTTCTGTTGATTTTTTGTTTTCTTGTAGTTAGAAACAAAATTAAAACAAAACAATATGCTGCATTCTTGTCGATATTTGATCAATACAGCACAATGGTATTATACGTTGCCATGGTTTACGGAGTAGATATACACCTACATTATAATATCTAGCAGCAAACGGTTCGGTAACAATCTGTGCAATGGCGTACCAAGCATTGCCAACCAAAGCAGTTTGATACTTAAGATAAAACAAGGTTAGAAAGAAGATCATACAACGTGATCGTATCAGAGACATTTTATTTTTCAAACTATATTACACTTGCATAATTCAGGGATATAAAAAATGGTACAATCTATTTTTTACCATGTATGATCTCGTTGGTGGATCTTCTAATCGTACATTTTACAACTGCCAAGTAATCGTACAAATAGGATGTAAATTGAACATATGGCCGCTGGCATAATCTCGCTGGCCCACTCGCCCTCTGGTGTGAAAAATTATCGGCGGCCAACGCAATTGTCATCTAAACTATAATTTATATGAATAGAAATTATATTTGGTCGTTGCTCGTTAAGGACAGTCTCAACTTAACAATCAGGATGGGCTGTGTAGCTTGGGCAAAAATAACGTTATTTCGCTGGGACGCTCGTGCAACTCCGTCACAACTCCCACCCGGCAGCTTCCTTAAAGACGAACTACCCCGAAAAAGCTGGAGTAACCTCTTCCTGCGGCTGGATCCTGCAGTTGCTGACAGTCGGGATCTGTGATGCGCCTGGGAACACTTCGAAAGGCACTGAGCGGTTAGGCCATGGCCGGTTTGCTAACCTTGTGCTCAACCGACGAATTACCGGGGGAGTATGAAAACGTAGCTTTCTTTAGAAGTATAGGTAGATTGGTGTCGACCTGACGTCACTTATCCTTAGAATTTATCTGTTGGCCGCCCGATCCCAAGTGATAAGGATGAGCAATGGGCGCCTTGGGTCGTCGATAAATTCGAATACGAATTGCCGATAACGTCAGGTAAAGGCCGCGCAATCGACTTCAAATCCGTAATTATGCTGGAGAATCGGGAAACTCGACCAAATCTGGTAGTCAGGGCGTGCGGATGCCTTGATGGGTGGCATTTCCAGTGGCTAGCGGTTTGGAGTTGGGTTCTGACAAGTTCGTGTCGGAACCCACCTCCAAACGTTTTGAGTTGGGTTCTGTTTTGATTTTTGATTTGGTGATAGTTTTTTGTCCATCATTTATTGCACTAATTTCAGGTCGAAAGAACAACACAGATTGTTATAACGTTCTGAGGTAAAGGATTCGCTCGCAGTACAATTACAATTCGTCAATACGAATCTCAACTGCCATGCATACGGAAGCAATGCGTCACCGCGCACACAGCTCGTTTGACGTTTCAAACAGTGCGCAGTCTGGGCTGTTCGTTTGAGTAAATAGTGTTTGGGAACTTAGCCAAAACTTAAAGAAATTAAAGAAAGAGATCAAGAAGTAAATCAATAAAACACAATAAGAGGCGGGAAACCGGTTTCAGACCGTACGGAGTTGTTTGCAAGTAACCATTTTCTCTATAGTTAGACGGACGGACAGACTTGTCACATTTAAAGCATCCTTTTTTTTAAAGCATTTAAAAAAGTCTAGAAACTATAAAATATAATGATTAGGGGCGATTGCTTGCTCCCAATGTGGTCTCTGCAATTTTTACTAAAAGACTTCGTTTTTTTATAAAATACCTATTCTATCATTCTGATAAAAATCAGCTGACAAAATAATAATTCTGATAAAATACAAAATATTATGTCCTCATTGCCACCACCAAAACAATACTTATATGCATATAATATAATTAAATGAACAAAAATAATTTAGAAAATATTCCCTAAAATATGAATTCTTTTATTCTTATTACAGGCCGATCGATCGGCGTTCGTTTTCATACGATTATAAGGCCTTCGTAAGGATTCACCTGAAATTTCCGCTGGCAAAACTCTCTTTCTCGGATTTTCGCTGTAAGTCTGGCAGCCAACTGTCTCATGAAGCATGGGCCACTATGACCTGCTTGTTATCTTGGCTCGACTTAACTCACGGTTCAGCTTACATCCGGTAGACTCTGGGATGGCATGCTCGCCCGTAGAGTTGACAACTCTAAATTGTCTCTCTGCCATTGGATGATTTCTTGTCTTCTAAATTGCAGATACCAGGTCAAAATGGTCAAATCGGATGGCGTTACTTGAACGTCTAGAGTCTAGAACTTTACCCATTGTTGCTTGAGTAATTCAAGACCATGTATTAGCTTTGAGACTCTCGTATCGGCATACATTAAATAAATCAAAAACGAGCTTTCTTATTTATTAAATTGGTTAGTTGTAAAATATAATCTGCGGTCACAATATTAAAAATATATATTATAATAGTTTTTTTTCTTTTTGACTTTGCCGTGGCACTCCAATAGAATCAGGAAGTGAGCTCTCCTTATCACAGAAGTGCCTTGCAAGCCGAGCTCGGTTACACTTTTATTAGCACAATAGAAAAATAAACATTTACGTTTAATTTATGCGCTATTTAACCTTGACTCAGACAAATGTATACCTAAATTTAGAAGCATTTAACAGGTTTTCTGGAAGGAAAATTCCTTTTCTTATGAGCTCTTGCATTTGAAAGTCTATTTAATTTATAAATAAATCAAGCACAAAACCTAATTTGTATTTATAAATTTGTTCAAAAGTGTATGCAGTGGCTTCAAAATGCCTGGGCCAGTTTTTGTTTCCACATCCTATCCAGAGCAAACAAATTCGCGATATGCCCGCATACAATTGAGGGAAATAATGTACTAAATTATTTTCTTTGCTATCTAAAATAGTTTCACCTCCCTTATTCATCTGGCTATTATCTCGAAGCACAAGACTTCTATATTCAAAGGCAGTTTTACATACGCATCGGCAACCACCTTGTACAGTCCAGCTATACAGAAATGTGACATACAAATCCATTCGAACATTTGCTCCTTATATTCAAAAACATTTGGTCCAAAGTTCCGATAATTAAAAATATTTACGCATTACTGATGAACTACACTTTTATACACTAAAACCACAGGTTTCCATGATATTTTTATACAGCGTTCATACCTGAAATTAAACCTGAATGGGAGCGACTTGAAAATCAATATTTATATTGAGAACGTCCCTCATCAACTAGTTTTTATTAAACTTTTTTATATTCTTCGTCTGCACCTGCCAGACAACATAGCTTCTTCATCTGAAACATAGGTTACATCCAACATTGTGCATATAAGGAATACCTATATTCTTGTCGATAAAAATCAATAAATACATTAAACAATCAAAATAAATTAACACACAAATTAATAAAATGAATATAATATAAAACCTGAATTAGATCGAGTGTAATAAGTTAAAATTAGGAAAAAACTTGTAAAGGATCAAGATTATCTAGTAATCTGTATTGTTCGAAAAATTGCTTTTTAACACTTCATATAGGGGAGTGTGTGATATTGATGAATTAATTGTCGTTTTTTTTTAATATCATGAAAAACAAATCCTGCGAAAAAATATTGCATGAAAATAAGAGATTTTTTACAATTGTATAACATATATAGGTGTTAAGGTATTTTTTTAATTATAAAATAGGTTTTTTTACCTATTTACCTGTGTTTTTCGTATTTTGTTTATATGGGTGTATATGCATATGTATATATTGTTCGCCATAAAGTCTGCCTTATAAATCGCAGTAGACACATTCGTTCCGTGACTTCAATACCTTTTTTAGGCGCCAAATGAAAAGCATTCACGCGTCACTTCACGACGGTTCCCTCACGAATGTTAAACACATTCGTTCTCCGTCTCCTAGAGGGTCGACTGTGAATTCGGTGAAATTCTCAGCTAATTAGCCATGTCCGATAAGAACGCCGTGAAACGATTGAGTTCTAAAATATTCCTGGACAGCTACCAAAGACAGGGCAAGAACAAGAAGAAACCCGTTAAGGTAAGTCGGGTGGATCTGTGTGTACACGATAAATTGCGTGCTACGGATGTCGCGTGGTGACATATCGCCTGTTCGCATGGATTTATGTGTGTGTGTCACTGTCATCCCCGCAGGCAGGGAAGCAGTTGTTGTCAATGTCGGCCATGGAAATTCGATCAGGCACATTATGTCGCCATGCTACGTATCCGTTGCGGGCATAATTCACCACGCGAAATGATAATATGATAATAGCATCTAAAGACACGATACAGCAGAGCGGCTCGTGGTTATTTTATTATATTATTATTTTTATTACATTTAAGTAATTGCTTTAAAACGTAGGGACTAAAAATGATAATATTACACGTTAATATTCATATTAGACATAAGGTATTAGACAAAATAAAATCCAAAATGCGGTCATTAACTATTGCGTAAGTTATTATACGAGTATTATTGCGTGTTAGAGATTGATAAAAAATCATCTAGACTGGTTCTAGGGAATTTAAAATATATATATATATATATATATATATATATATATATATATATATATATATATATATATATATATATATATATATATATATATATATATATATATATATATATATATATATATATATATATATATATATATATATATATATATATATATATATATATATATATATATATATATATATATATATATATGGGTATATATTACATTGCACCGTCGAAAGTCGTGCACATCCGTAAGTATATCTCATTCAAACATAAGCATTTCCCAATACAAACTGGGATTATTTCCTTCGCTACTTTTTAAGTAGCTTTTACTAATTTTATTTTAAATAAAAACATCATCCTATAAACGGATTTCTTTACAAACCTTATCAAATATAACAATATTATACTGTTTTTACAATGTTTCTTTACATTTTTTTAATATTATACAATTTTATATAGGTTTACCCTATTTTGATAACATTATACAATCTTTATTATAAACTTCTCTGCCAGAAATTAAGATTGAAGTTTCTTCTTTCATTTCATTGAGCATATGGAGGTTTTTTTATTTTTATTTCTATTTAATGGCTCGTTGATAACAAACTCAGCCAATTGTATCATATTTTAAATGTTGGTAGCATTCGAAATTTGAATTATTTCGTAATGTCACTTTCATTTATAAAACGGCTTTGCCGAAGTGATCGATAGTTTATTTTTTTATTTTTTCGCTTAATTCGTCTCAATTGAAGGCATTTTCTGTTGCATAAGGATAAGCCCTATTTATGAGATATATGGATGAATAGTGATCGTTAGTCGACTGCAAAAGGACCTTTAAACTTACATTGCACCGTCGAAAGTCGTGCACATCCGTAAGTATATCTCATTCAAACATAAGCATTTCCCAATACAAACTGGGATTATTTCCTTCGCTACTTTTTAAGTAGCTTTTACTAATTTTATTTTATATATATATATATATATATATATATATATATATATATATATATATATATATATATATATATATATATATATATATATATATATATATATATATATATATATATATATATATATATATATATATATATATATATATATATATATATATATATATATATATATATATATATATATATATATATATATATATATATATATATATATATATATACATATATATATCTATATCTATATCTATATATATATATATATATATATATATATATATATATATATATATATATATATATATATATATATATATATATATATATATATATATATATATATATATATATATTGGATAGCCATTGTGTTGTCATCTGAGCTGACCCAAGTGATATTTGGTTTTTCATAGTAACCCATCAATAACCAGAGGTCATTAGGGTGGTTTGACATTGTCAAAAGCCAAATCCAAATGTCAATCAAGAGACCGTATTTGGTTTAATCGTTACGCAAATAAATGAAACAAAAATTAATTTTGGGTGTTAGGAAAGAGATGGGGGTATATTTGCACATGGCTTTGATAGCTATAAAGGTATCGCCCCTCCCGGTTTCTCTTTTATTAGCGAGTAGTCACGATACCTATATAGACATGATAGGAATTGTTGAAAATCTCACGGAGCATATTGGTCAGGCACATTTGGTACAAATGTCATACAACTCAAAGAAAATGATAAATTATATATTATATATCTTGATATATTTTTACAGCAATCGTTATTTTTAAGTAGGGGTACCGTTCATCATTTCGTATGATCAAAATAAATGGGATAATAACAAATGTTATAAAATCAATTAAAGTCTAAAATTCCATGTGACCAGGGTTGTATTTAATAATCTTCTATATTTTATGAGAAAGACACAGAGACATATCTCGAAAAACCAGCCATTATGACTGTAATGATTTTCGGTTTCCGATTTCTAAAATAACATAATATCCCAGTGTAAATTCATAGGTAAATAAGTGATTGATTATAAAAAAAAATATTTACAGTAAAATTATTACAGTAAACTCATTAGATTTAGAGAAAAATTCAGCAATTGTTTTCAGCAAAAACCAAGAACGAGTATTATTTAAAAAAAGATTTAATTATTCTGCAACTCAATGACTCTGAGAGTAACAAACGATTTTTCTATTCATAACACTACAGCGATTATTATGATCCTCACAAGAAAAGACTTGTTGAGCAAATTTAGCGAATTTTCACCATAGATGTCTCGTTACATAGAACAAATTGTAGTGTAAATCCTGGGTCCTTGGCTACCTATCCATATATAATTTATATCAGAATCATGTGTAAGAATCCTAAAATTACCCTTACGAGAAGTATTTTCTGCCTGTCACTGAACCCTAATAATGCCATACAACCCAAGAAAGACAAACCAATAATTGTTTATTAAAAATATGCTTGGGTTATGTGGTTCTACTCACCTTTTCACCCAGCGCGATATGCAACCTTGGCGGATTGTAGTTGTAGTGTGTCCAGATGATTTATTTAATTATCCTAATTATCATTCTAGCCAATATGATTTAAGCAGCATATTGTCATGCTCTTAAGCTTGGTGATGTCCTACTTAATCTTCGTGATTGTGGTTAAAATTACAAAATACTACCTTTTTGTTGAGTTGGAGAGCATTTGATATGTTGAGTTAGGAGCTTAAGGACACATTTATGTGATATCATCAATACGTGCATAATTGATAATCCCGTTGTTTAGCGCGGACTCACATAAGGCAAAGTAGACACTCTTGACAGTTATAGCAAATCGAATAGTGGCTTACGGCTAATTAGGGAAAGCGGTCGATAATTCTAGAATGATTTGGCTTTTTAGAAACTTAAATTTTCTGTTAACAAGATATATTTTGTCAAATTAAAGTTCCGTTGACAAAATATACCTTGATCAATTTGCTTCGATCAATTCACTTGTGTTATTTAATATGCTCACCAATTAGCATAATTGTGAGGTTCAATACATTCAGTGTTTGCAAAATATCAAATAACTGCTAAATAATACAAAATTTATTACGCCTTAATAAATTTTGTCGTTTTTTAATACTTATAACCCTGTACTATACTGTCGTCTAACGCTATGATAAATTTCGTGAGACTGACATTATTTAATTGTTAGTAATTTTCATTAGCGTTTTGTATGAAGAATCACCCCTTTATCAGCCACTTATGCTTTAAAAATCACTGTGTGTACATATCAGTCATTTTAACATTGAATATATCCTAGAACTCTATGGTTTTTTTTTCAGATGTTAACAAAATCGCTATTTAGTGAAATAGGAAAAAATAAAATGATGATTAAAAATCCTCTTGTATAAACTTTACAAACTCTATTGTCCACACATACTGACTGATAGTCAGAACAAGGGACCGGGCGAGGTGAGATTTAAGATAATGTGGTCAAGCGAGTCACCTTAAAAGGTTGTATCGTTATTCTAATGTTTTGGTATGTTGTAAAATCATGATATTATGTTGTCAAATACCACACTATATAAATATCAATTGAAAAATCTATGAATGACTGCTCGCATAGAAGTAGTCACTCTTTACTTCAAAGAGCCATTGAAACGATGTATATTTTCTTTCGTAAATGCGATGCATAAAAAATGCCATGCGGTGGAACCGCATGGCATTTTTATATAAACAATTAAATTACCTAAAATAATTATATTAAAGGTTTTTTTTAAACTATAATGCAAATTATGAGAAGCATAAAGAAACGCAAAATTTCGAAATATTCCTTATTTTTAGTTTTATTAAACTTTTATTAACTTCGAAATATTCCTCATTTGGACATTAAAATGAGCTTTTTGCTGTAAATTGTTAGTTTTTGGGATTAAAAATCTTACTTGATTCAAGCTTATATATATATATAGCGTACTTATTACATATACATTTAAAATAAAAGGCATACATTTTCCTGTTTGCATGAGCCGATTATAACTAAAACATTTATTAAGCTATTGCATAGCTTTTATCGCGGGCCTAGTAGGCCAGCGCGGCGACCGAATCAAGAAATTTCTTAACGAAAATTAATGATTTTAAACTGATAATTACGTCTAAACGAGTACTGCGTACGATTTGAAAAAAATATATGTTAAACAAGAACATTTTCCTAATTTTCTTAGCTTTGAATATTTTAAATTTTGTTTATATTACATAGTGTAATTATTTGTGAAATTAGGTCTAACTGAACACAAAAACGACTACTACGCAAATACTATCTGGCGTATTATTATGAAACCTGTACCATTTTAAAGATAATTTAATTATCTATCTTTTTATCTACGATTTTTTTCGAATAGTCAAAGAATAATATCCGTTTTTTTTGCTTTATCGAATAAAATTCGTGCGCGGCGATCTATCGGAAGACGTTTAAATTATTTCGAATCATTTGCTTCCGCAGCCGCAAATGATTCGGAATAATTTCAACGTTTTCCGATAGAGCGCAGTTATCTGATATCAGAAAAAATAAAATAAATAAATAATTATAATTGCATAAGTTGTTAAAAATGCTATGCAATAGCTTTACCGCGGCAGTCCCGGAGTGCCACACGTATTTTTTTTATGTAAATTTTACAAAATATAAAATTTTCTTTGATGTTCATGGTTTAAACACTTGGAAACAATATTACGAATTTTATGTAGTTATATTGGTTTGATTTACAATAATAAATGTAAAAAATCCATACTATTATGCTAATTCAGAATAGGCGGGGTAGACATGGTCAGGTATCTGCAATAAGGTTATTAATGGAAGTACAGAAAAGTGGTTTAATTTAATGTCCTTTATAAGTATTATCATTGATTATATACGGTGTTAGATTACTCAATGCAGTACTACGTTTTGGCAGCTAGGTTTTTACTACAAAATGCAACGTGTAGATGGTACTCATAGCTTCAAATATTAGTTAATCTTCTCTTATGTTCAATAGGGCGGCGTTCGTAGTGTGGCAGTATACCGGCGCAATTTAGATGGCGCTCTATACACGCCTATAGGGTGTATAGAGCGTAAAATAGTCATCTCTAGGCAAAATAGTAATATAAAATACGTGTGGCACTCGGGGACTGCCGCGGTAAAGCTATTGCATAGCATTTTTAACAACTTATGCAATTATAATTATTTCTTTATTTTATTTTTTCTGATATCAGATAACTGCGCTCTATCGGAAAACGTTGAAATTATTCCGAATCATTTGCGGCTGCGGTAGCAAATGATTCAGAATAATTTAAACGTCTTCCGATAGAGCGCCGCGCACGAATTTTTTATTCGATAAAGCATACAAAACGTATTATTCGAAAAAAAACGTAGATAAAAAGATAGATAATTAAATTATCCTAAAAATGGTGCAGGTTTCATAATAATACGCCAGATAGTATTTGCGTAGTAGTCGTTTTTGTGTTCGGTTAGACCTAATTTCACAAATTAATTACACTATGTAATATAAACAAAATCTAAAATATTCAAAGCTAAGAATATTAGGAAAATGTTCTTGTTTAACATATATTTTTTTCGAATCGTAAGCAGTACTCGTTTAGACGCAATTATCAGTTTAAAATCATTAATTTTCGTTTAAAAATTTCTTCATTCGGTCGCCGCGCTGGCCGGCCCGCGATAAAAGCTATGCAATAGCTTAATAATAAACAAATGTTTAAACCATAGCTCTCAATAATTTAGTATTATTTACATAAAGATGCCACTTTTACTTTCCCGGCCGACCAACCGACCAAAGTATCCTGAATGCGCAAAATAATCGAGGTGAAGACTGAAATATTCATGTTGAGCCCCCTGGGACGATTAAGACCATTTTCAGGCTGATGTCTGTCTGTGTGTTTAGCTGTCTGTCTGTGTGTATGTATTACTTCACGATAGCGCATAAACGCGCAGCAGGCATCATTAGGTCATGACAGGAGTTCAAAAGATTGTAGTTAAAATCAGTCCTCCAGAGGGAGCGCTATTTATACTTTAATCTCGAAATATGGACTTGAAATTCTTGAAATTCTTGAAATTCTTGAAATTCTTGAAATATGGACTTGAAAGAGACTTGAAATTCAGTAGACAAGGTGCCTTGTTGGGCCGAAATCACATTGTGAAATTTTGATTGGTAGGTATAAAAATGCATTTGTTTTATTTGGAATGGCGTTTTCAATAAGTAATAATTACGCACTTTAGTTCAGGTAGACTAATAGACGGTTTATTTAATAGTAACTAATTATAAGAAACAAATTTCTTTTTTCTAATTTCTAATTTCTCCCCTTATCATTTCTGTGATGTAATCAGCCTTTGAAAAAAGCGATAGATAGCGCTAATGATTGAATGTTAATATTGCTATCATTTGTTCCATTATTGGGTTTTTATAATTAAACAGACCTTTGTTTGTTTGTTTGTTTATACTCTTTATTGTGAAATGTCACAATGGGCGGGTTTATTGTCATATGACAATCTCTTACAACCAACCCTACTATGACGTGTCATATGTATGTGTGCGTGTAACTTGAGTGTAAGTGTGTGTCTTGTTATTGCATTCCATCGACAGAATTGAAAATGCAATTCCGTTAATTTGATCCCTTTGTGAAAAACATTCACTATGAATGCTATTATAGATAGCTAAAAAACTATTATCGACGAACCATGCTATTAGCGCCATCTGCATGTCACTGACGTAGAAGGGTTGCCAAAACGTAATACGGTATTGAGCAATTTAATACCCTATATAATCAATGCTATTATTAAACTAAACTTGGTATTTTATTTCGCTCTTCTTCTACTTTGCCTTGGTGAGCGTATAATTTATTCCATATGTCCTTTTTTTTAAAAAGTCTACATAGCTGGAATGTTCTATTTGTTAGAGTATATTATTATTTTAAAAAAATATTACTGTCGTGTGAGCCATTGCAATTATTGTGAATTCTAACCCTTGTCCTTGTATAGCACAATAACTATTATTATTTACGGTATTATAAATGACCATACATTATTTATTGTAAATTCGTTAACTTTGATGTGATTTTTTTAAATTTTAATAATTATTTAAATTCTTTTTCGACGAGGAACACCAAAATTTTTAACATGGCAATACCATTGATTATATTGCATATTAGATAGCTCAATGCTGTACTACGATTTAGCAGCTAGGATTTTGCTGAAAAACGAAACATGCAGATGGCACTAATAGTTACAAACACTCAATAATCTTCTATTATGTTCAATATGGCTGCGTTCGTGGTATGGCAGTATGGCGGCGCACTATAGATGGAGCTCTTAACATGCCTAAACAATATCCTATCTCGAAATAAAGTACTGATATAATGACAAATGATTTTTAAACAATTATCCGCTTTAATTTCTTAATGGAATAAAAGATGGTAATTTATCTCTTCGTATTATTTCTGTGATGTAATCAGCCTTTATATAATATAAATTCAATAGATGGTACGAATAATTGAATTTTAATATTGTTATCATTGGTTAAATTATTGGTTTTATATAATCAATCAGTCGTTTATAAAAAAACAATTCATATCAATGTTATTATAGATGCCAAATAAATTGCAATTAATTTCGGCGTAAAATGCTATCAGTACCGCGTGCATGTCGTGGACGCAGAAGGGTTGCTAAAACGTACTATGACGTTGAGTACCATAATATGAACAATAGTAATACCGAAACTAAAAAGTGCCTTTGGCCAACGCTTCTTCAATTTCATTACTTCAAAAAGGATTAGCGCCCAACCCGTTGTCATTAAATCGGATGGCCATATTAGTAAATTAGCATACAATAATAAAGTTTTTAAAAAGCTGCTTAGTGATTGGCTCATTAAAAAAAAGACGGAAAATTTCAAGTTGACATAAATTGAGTATGTAATATTGCTTCTTTAGTTAAATGCTTTACTATATGCTTTACTGATGCTTTACTATATGTTTTTTTATACTGAAATTGCAATAGTATTTATTACCCTTAAAAAACTGAAAACAATAGAGAAGCAATATTATATCATTGAGTACTCTAATACTCATTTTTTCCTATTGAAATTTGTATCATTAGGCCTTTTTTCCGAATCAGATTTTTGGGTGGGAATGGCGATCGTATGACCCGGGTGCCAATTTATTATTTTATTTTTAAAATACATAATAATTCCTGAATCTACACTTAAAGGAATAAAATCAAATAAGGGTAGAATTAAATAAATCCTGTATCAAACCAACTTTTTTTTAAATAAAATTCCATTGTGCGTCAGGAGTCCTAGAGACGTTCAATTTAAGAAAAAGATCCAGGATATTCTTATTAGGAACCCAACTTTTTTATTAGGGACTTTTTTATTTATTTATTTATTTAAAGCAATGCACATAATAAGCGACAAGCGTAACAAATTATATTTAATATCTACACTGCACTAAAACCCACAGCAAGTTGTGTCACGCTTATAGTGAAGATCGGTCCCATGTCGCCCAACTAAGTATAAACACTTGTTCTAGGGCAGACATATTAAACAAATACTAGTTTTAAAAGAAAACATAATCAAAAGAAAAAAAAAGTAGTTTAAACAAAAAGAAAAAAAGCGAAAATTGAAAAAAACATTGAATTAAATATATGTAAATATGCATAAAAATAAAATATGTAAATATATAATTATAATAAAATAAAACATTGAAGTAAATAGATAATTAAATACACATATCCTTCAGTTAATAATAAACTATATAGTCATAATTTAAATTATAAATAAAATTTGTAATATTATGAAACTATTGAATGTTCTAATCTTTTATGATTATTTTAATTACAACATTTTTTTTTACTATGACTTTTACTTCAATAAACCCAATCATTTTGATAATCGCAGATGGATTATTATATTAAAATTTGTCTTGACTGTTATATTGTGCCATTTTTGTAATGTGGGTTGTAATTTTATTTTTGTAATTTATCTAATTTGAATATTGTAAAACTGACTGTTCCTTTTCGTATTTTGACTGTCTTTTTTTTTATTTTGACTACTTCTCAAGTTTAATTATTTTTGAAATATTTTATAATATAGTAAATTATATATTTATTATAATTTTAATTACTTATTAATTTTACAATTTAAAGAAAGAGCAATCTGTACACAAATAAGGTACATCATGTAAAATCAATTTGACAATAACAAACGTAGAAATTTCTATCAACTGTCTTATTTGATAAATATCAATAAAAAATAGGTCTTATAGCATCATTTGTAATACAGGGACAGTAGTTTCTTGTGAATGTCTAAGACGTAAAAAATATTTTATATTAAAACGAATAATGGAAGCACGTCCGTAAAAAATAAGCGAAGCAACCTCATTGCGAAATGCTTCTATGAAATCGTTCCGATGATAGGGCACACATTTACGTCGTTTTAGTACGCTATTTTGGGTGGGTGGATACGTTGTTTTTTCGAAGCAGAACGAATCTAAAGCAATGATTGCCCTTATTATCTACACGGAATCGTCGTATGATCAGGCAGAGCTCGCACGGGGCTCGGGGAGCATTTGCATCGATGGCCGGGCAGGGGACTGGTCGGCTATTCGCCCTCCCGGCCGCCCCTGGCGCTCGGCCCGCACCGTGTGCGTCCCTCCGTGCGTGTGTCACATGTCACGTACCGCGGGATACATACGGAGGGCGGTTTTAAACGCAACACGGGGCGATAAAGCAAGACGGGACAACTCGATACGTGAAACGAACAAAAAATAAGTCACGAAAATGCCAGCGGCAGACGGCGCCAGCGCCATCAGGCTTTCGGTAATGCTCAACTTTGCTATGCTCAGTTCTTGTAAAGTGATACGCGCTTGCTGTTTGTCACAGGCACATACCGCGCAATGTTGGGATTATCCAAATTTATCAATAATCGGGTAAGACTATGTTCATTAATTAAATACTTTCGAAATGAACAAAAAACAATAAAAATAATTTAAACAAATAAAAACCTCCCGGTAAAAAAATTAACTATTTTATTTATAAGTATTTGTTGAACTATTGTATTAAACAATTTGTTCGTGTTGAAAAACACGTTTTTTTATAGAATAAAAATCTTCGCTGAAACAAACTTAAATTAACGAAAGCTCTGTTACGGCCCCGTTGACGCGTGTTATCTCTATATACACCCAGTGCTTAAGGACGATTACGCATTCCGTGAGTCAGTCGATGGGCATTGTCCAAAGCCCCTGACATCTTGCGCTGGGCAATTAGCCTTCAGCGCGGCTTCTCGTGAGCCGGGCCCATTGACCCGGATTTGTGGATGTGGCGTCACCGAGCTTGTCGCCCTGAGGCAGGTTTCTCCACTCGTGACGCTTTTTATAGCCTCGCGCTGACCGCCGCCGCCGCACGCAGTCGCTTGCTTTCGGTGATCAAGCAATAAAATGTTTTTTTTATTAAATACTAGCAGACCCGGCCACGCGTTGCTGTGGCTAAGGTTTTTGTTATATTACATTGTAAAAAACTATTTAAGAGGAACGGTAGGAGAATATCATTCATGGGGACCACCATGCTTTTTTACATAGATGCCATTTGTAAAAAAATATGGCGACCATGACAGATTTTCTACTATCGTAACCCTTAATACAATGAAATTATTATTTACGAACGAAGACGGAAACGTTAATGCTGGTATAAAAATCCACTGGATTGGGATTTGAAGGGGAAGGACTTTGAACACGATTGATTAAAATTTTCGTGCAGTTGATATTAAGCAAAAATCAATACAAAATAATTAATTTTAAAATTTACTATTATTTTTATTCAAGTTTGTAACAAATGAGTATTTTACAAAATTGTTAGTAAATAACATGTTACACTTAAACTTATGAATGAGGTAGGTAGGGCAGATAGTCTTAAATCTTTAACAATATTATTAAGCTATTGCATAGCTTTTATCGCGGGCCTAGGCCAGCGCGGCGACCGAATGAAGAAATTTGTTAACGAAAATTAATGATTTTAAACTGATAATTACGTCTAAACGAGTACTGCTTACGATTCGAAAAAAATATATGTTAAACAAGAACATTTTCCTAATATTCTTAGCTTTGAATATTTTAGATTTTGTTTATATTACATAGTGTAATTAATTTGTGAAATTAGGTCTAACCGAACACAAAAACGACTACTACGCAAATACTATCTGGCGTATTATTATGAAACCCGCACCATTTTAAAGATAATTTAATTATCTATCTTTTTATCTACGATTTTTTTCGAATAATCCGGTTTTTTTGCTTTATCGAATAAAAAATTCTTGCGCGGCGCTCTATTGGAAGACGTTTAAATTATTCCGATAGAGCGCAGTTATCTGATATCAGAAAAAATAAAATAAATAAAATAAATAAATAATTATAATTGCATAAGTTGTTAAAAATGCTATGCAATAGCTTTACCGCGGCAGTCCCCGAGTGCCACACGTATTATTTATTTATTATTTTGAATTATAAATACTTTTAATTTCAATTTAATTTAGCACTAATCGGTGCAAAATATTTTTGGTTAACCTGTCTTTAGCTAACACAAATAGATTCGATGGTTTCCCTATACGTAAACATGCAACATATAGTTGCCCATGAGAAAAACATGGATTTTCCAAATCTAAACCACAAATGGACATTGTTTGGCCTTGAGACTTATTTATAGACATGGCAAAAGCTAAACGAATTGAAAACTGTAGCCTTCTGAAGGGTATGGTAGAATATGACGGTATCATTGGAATACGTGGCAACAGGACCACTTTTCCTTTAAACTTCCCAGTTAAAATGGTTGCTTCAAGAATATTTCCGGTGATCTTTTTGATGACCAAACGCGTACTGTTGCATAATTGAGGTGGATTCAAATAACGTAGGAAAATAATAGGGGAACCAATCTTTAATCGAACACTATGTGGTGGCATTCCCGGTATATCTAGTGAATTGGAAAATTTACACTTTCATTTTCATCAACAACAGTATCGATTGATTTAAAAGACATCAGATCGCCTGGTAACAACTGTTGTATCTGGAAGTTAATTTCGTCAACATCAACATTTTCGGCTGTCAAAATCGCCCGATGGCTGAGCCAGTTATGATTCAAGTAATTATTCTGTATATCCGGAAAAATACTCTGAAAGAATTCATTTTTTTTTCCTGAAGAACAGTGCAGAAATCGTCTGGCAGTTTAATGCATTGCGTATTTGGTTGCAGTTCTATTTTACCGTTCCCAATATCTAGGTTATTTTGTTCGGAAAATATTTGTGCTGATGGATCATTTTGCAATCGTACGCGCATGTTTATGGTCAATCGAAGTATTTCAACACTTCGCCATAAGAATGATTGTTTCAAACATGCATTAATCTCATCCGCGAAAGTAGAGCGAGGTATAACCGGTAAGGTCTGTCGGAAATCACCAGACAAAAGTAAGATAGCACCACCGAAAAGTTTATTATTGCCGTTTAAATCTTGCATAGTTCTATGCAATGCTTCGAGTGAATATTTGTGAGCCATTGTGCACTCATCCCAAATTATTATTGAACTCTTCCGCAACACTGCAGCTATTACACTATTTTTTTTAATTTCACATATTGCATTTGGTTTATTATGAATGTCCAACGGCAGCTTGAATGTTGAATTTGCCGTTCGCTCACCATCTAGCAAAGTAGCCGCAATGCCTGACGATGCAACTACTAATGCGATTTTCTGTTGCGACCGTATTTTGGCAAGAATCAACGATATTAAAAATGTCTTATCGGTTCCACCTGGTGCGTCCAAGAAAAACAAACCGCCTTGTTCAGCAGCAACAGCCAGCATAATCCGATCATAAATAATTTTTTTTCTGCTGTCAGTAATGGCTCACTGTTTATGATAATTGTTGCTAAATTACCATGGTCATATTGTTTTTCTCGTTGTAAATCGGTGTTGACTAAGTCGGTGGCTGGGCGATCAGGTTTTGGCATACCATAATGATTAAGTGGTACATTGTAGCTTAGCTGCTAGAATTGTAGCTTATATGACACGTTTGTAGGTTTAACATAGCAGCGCCATCGATTGATTACTTACTCAATCCAGTCAACAGATATCGCCATCTGTTAAAATCGTTTGGAGCTAACAGATAATTGTGAATGTTAAATAATAGACAAATAATTTGCAATAAAATAATATTGCGACTATAAATTAGGATGTAAGCTATCCTATCCATGTGCAGTGATGACATACACAAGATCGCCTGATCATCTGATGTATGATTACTCCATCGCTGGATGTGTGCTTCCCAGAGTTACTGAAGTCAAGGACTTGGGAGTTTTTTTCGACCCCAAGTTAAACTTCAAGGAACATATTAGACAACTATCTACAACTTCTTTCAAGCTTCTAGGGTTTGTAATACGGCAATCCAAACACTTCAATAATATTCGGGTTATGCGCACGTTGTACAACTCGATTGTTAGAAGTCGCATGGAAACGAATGCACCTATTTGGAATCCACATGAAGATACTTATACCCTCATGCTGGAAAAGGTACAGAAGTGTTTTTTGAGATTTCTGTACTTCAAGCAGTACGGATATTATCCATTTTTGTATCCGACTGCATTTATCACAGGCATGGTTGGCTATAATTCTCTCTGTCTCAGAAGAGAAATGCTGACCATGTCCTATGTTTTCAATCTAATTCGTGGTAAAACTGATAACCCTAGCTTACTAGCAAAGGTGGATATATTCATACCAAATAATTATCTCCGTACTCGATCGCACCATCTTTTCGCGGAGCCGTTCTCGCGCACTAACCTTACGAGGTGGAACTTGTTGGCGCGTGCTTTGCGGCGCTTAAATGAAATTCACTCGATGGCACCAGATTTCGATATTTTTACCGCCAACCCTCACTTGTTTAAATTGCAAGCTATTCATTATTTATTTTTACATGATAGCTAGTATTATACGTATCATTCTATTTGTATAGTTATGGTAATATCTTTATTAATTTTACTTTTCAATGCATTGGTTTTACTGTTATGTTGATTAGTAATAACTGAATAAACAAAAATTAATAAAAATAAATAAATAAAATCTTTCAAGTTGGATCAAACTGCACACGGTGTGCAAATTTGATTCAAATCGGTTAAGTAGTTTAGGAGTCCATCGCGGACAAACAACGTGACACGTAATTTATATATATTAAGAAGATTAGTGGGTATGTAATTATCCATACATGAAAGAACATTGGGAACTTTTTACCCCACTTTTGCAATACTAGCGGACACAAACGAAACCAATAAAACTTTTTAGATAATGTTACGGACTTTACCTTTGTGTATTTTTAAGCTATTGCATAGCTTTTATCGCGGGCCTAGGCCAGCGCGGCGACCGAATGAAGAAATTTCTTAACGAAAATTAATGATTTTAAACTGATAATTACGTCTAAACGAGTACTGCTTACGATTCGAAAAAAATATATGTTAAACAAGAACATGTTTCTAATATTCGTAGCTTTGAATATTTTAGATTTTGTTTATATTACATAGTGTAATTAATTTGTGAAATTAGGTCTAACCGAACACAAAAACGACTACTAAGCAAATACTATCTAGCGTATTATTATGAAACCTGCACCATTTTAAAGATAATTTAATTATCTATCTTTTTATCAACGTTTTTATTAGAATAATCCGTTTTTTTGCTTTATCGAATAAAAAATTCGTGCGGGGCGCTCTATCGGAAGACGTTTAAATTATTCCGAATCATTTGCTTTCGCAGCCGCAAATGATTCTAAATAATTTTAACGTTTTCCGATAGAGCGCAGTTATCTGATATCAGAAAAAATAAAATAAATAAATATTTATAATTGCATAGGTTGTTAAAAATGCTATGCAATAGCTTTACCGCGGCAGTCCCCGAGTGCCACACGTATTTTTTTTATTTCCATAACTAATGGGAAAGCTGAGAAAATAAGATTTTCATAATTAGTATTTCTCTAACCATTTTATTAATAAATCATAATGTTTGTTTTTCCAAAAGGCTATAATATTTAAAACGTGTTCGGCATGGTACCGATAGGCTTCCGAGATGAAAGGAGAAGGTAGTCAACAAGGTAGGAAGGAGGAGAAGGTAGGTAACAAAAAACCGGTTTCGCTGCGTACGCGCATTGTTCGGTCGCAGTTCTTCGTCGTTTGTCGTCGCGATCTGTGCGTTATTTGAACCTTCCTGTTATCTTTTGCGTTATTTGAATTATTACCGACTACCTTGGCATAGTTTGTACTGGACTGTTACGATTTTGCATTTGTTTGGACATTTGTTGAAATGGAAAACCCAAATCGTTGTGTTGTTTATGCTCGATCTGTGCTACGGCGCAGAAAACATAATCTTGCTCCAGCATTATTTGAGAGAAATATTCAATTGAAGTGCATCGACATCCAGAGATGATAGAAAATAACACTCTCATAGGAGGCCGATCCAATCACGGCATGTGCGATTGAGACAATACTATACTTATATTTTAATTGATCCCTCGCGAAATGGATATGAAGGATTGCAGGGATACTATTGCTCGTGTATTCGTGGACGGCGAACAGTAGGTTATTGTGGGCATATCGCAAGCATGATATATTATCTCTCTTGGGCTAGACACGAAGAAAGTGTTAACCTTATGCCAGCTGCCTTATTGGATAATATTATAATAATAGATTATGACGAATAATAATCGACTATATTTGTTTATCTTCTTTCATTTGTTTATGTCCTTTCTCCTTGAGTGCTGCTTAACTTGACAAGACTATAAACCACAATCTTTTGAGTCTGCCACTTCAACCGCTATATCAAGCTAGTCATCAAATAACACTAAATATATATAGTACTAAATTATAAATATATACAGTACTAAACATTTACATACGTCCAACATCAAAATAATACGATCGCCGTACCTGAATTATTAATGTAATTATATTTCGGTATTCCCATACGCCACAATAATGCCCCTTTGCTTAGCAAAACTAGAGGTCAAAAGCTTTCAATTGAGGTATGTTTCAGCTTTGTCCGCCGTGGGGAATTTTTACATAGTAAAGGTCCCAATGTCTTACTCAATCAGACCTTTCATTTAATACTAAACACCATGTTTTTTTTTTATCGACCTTTGATCATTTTGATGATTATTTATTTGATATTTCAATACTTTAGGTACCCTGTGACACTCAGGATAACATAATAATTCTAACAATATAACACACTTCTAAATCGGTTCAACCATTTAGAAGTTATGGTGGAATAAAGAAACGTACATCATACATACATTCATGAACCCTGAAAACATTACACTTTTTTTTTTGGACAGACGTGTAGAAATGCAATGAATGGCCAAAATCTATTTATTGTTGTTGAAAACAATCTCCTTAAGCTTTAATACCCTTTTTAATATTTTTAAACCAATTTTCATACAATTTATTCCACTTTTCCGTAGTGACATCGGTAACATGATTGTCATATTCTTCGAAAGCCTCTTCTGGCGATATAAATCATTGATCGCGTAATTGATTCTTAATTTTTGAAAACAAGAAGAAGTCACAAGGAGCCCAGTCTGAACTATATGGAGGATGTCTTTAGTTCTATGCCTTACGCCTGCAACAATTTGCTTCATAGTGCAAGATAATGCAGCGTTTGCGGTTTGCATTTACTAAGTTCGTCAATAAATTCCAGCAAGTAAATGGCCGTGTAATAATCACCATAGGCTACGATGAGTCTCTAAAGCAACAATAGCCACGTGTCCAGTTTTCATAAAAAAAGAAGCGATCGTCCGCTTCGAGGCGCTTCCCACTCGCGCCACTTTGGTGGATTCAGCTCATATTGAAAGACCCAAATGTGTGATTGCTGCTTTGTTTCGTGGTCGTAACTGTAAACCCATATTTCGTTATCTGTTACTATGTTCAATGCCAAAATTGCCGCCCCTTTATTCAATCTGGTTGCTTTAAGTGGCGCGTTTCGCTTTTTGAGCATCACTCAAATTGTGTGATCCACCGCGAGCACAGCTTTCTCACATCCAAATGTTTTTGTACTTGACTCATATGCCCAAGGTTTCGCGAATCTCATCGTAGGTCACATGCCTGTCTAATTCGGCCATACGGCCCACAGCACCAATATTTTCACAAATTCTATTTTAACTTACAATGTTTATATGTAGGTTGTCGATTTCAAAAATTGCAAACCATTTTTCAACCACTTGCTGGCATCCGATTGAGCTAAAATTTGGCTTACTTATCTTAGGTCGTTGACAATGCAATATTATGGTACCATCGAGCTGATTTGATGATGGAGCCGGGTTATAGGGACTGAATCTTCCTAATGACAAATGGTAGGGCAGTCGAATTCAGGCAAGTATGTTTTGTTATCATGAGTAATATCCATTACACCTGATGAAGAGGCTCTGAAGAAGGAGCGGGAAGATTGCAACTGGAACTCCCTGATAAAAAGAGCTAAGATAGTCGAGTTTAGGCTCGTTTGTTTTGTTGTTTTAGGTACTTTCTATTACACATGATGAGGAGGGTCAGAAGATGGAGCAGGAAGATTGCCACTGGAACTCCCTGATGGAAATTGCTAAGAACTTCGAGTTTGGGCTCGTTTGTTTTGTTGTCATGAGTAATTTTCACTATACATAATGACAAGGGTATGAAGATGTAACCGGAAGATTGCCACTAGAAATCCCTGATGCTTTTACTTTTATTTTTTTATTGTTAACAGCGTAGTCCAATGTATTATCTAGAAACGGTAGTCTTGTTTGGTGCTCTATTGCCAAAAGCAGTTTTAAGCCAAGCTAGTCTCTGATGAGCCGTTAAATTACACTTAAATTCTAAGAAAATCATACAGCCAAAATTTTCGCCAGCTCGTAATGCAGATACGCATTTTTTAAATGACGTCACAACGAAAAAAACAAATGACAGTTATATGAAACAAACTTTATTCTAGAGCCAAGGGGTTTCACTTCAAAATTTTGTAACAGTTTCTTTAAATGTTGTTGTACAACAACATTTAAATGCAGTTCCGGAAACTTTCAGTGTGACGTATGTTTAAGCAGTGTGTAAGAAAGCGATATCTCTCAAAGAGATCCTTATATTATTAAGTCTCATCATACATTTGTACTTGTTTTGCGACACTTGAATATGTTCAATCGGTCTAACAAGGGGCGCACTAATCGTATATTGCCTTCAAAATATTGGACTCAGAGACTTTAAAGTTGGTGTCCAGATGCCTTGTTAGGCGGAGATCACCTTGTGAAATTTTATTTGAAATATCTCATATACATACAAGCTACAGTAGGGCGATGTCGACTACAACGGGCGAGTCCGTCACCCCAGGCTGGTATAACTATATGTAATTGTTCTTTCAGCCGTGGGATGAGCGTAGAAGACTTAGAGATAAAGACAATCTACTGTCTAGCTCGCCAGCAACCCGTTAGAGACCGACGCCTTACGCCGAGGCACCGGATAGGTACACAGTGGGCAACCTCGCCCCCTAACTACCAGTTTTGGTAGGATATCTCCGTCTGGAATTAACCTTCAGGATACCTGCGTCATCCAGGCTGGTTACGGGTCCGAAGTCGTTTACGTGACCTCTACCTGTTGTATTACAGCGGTAATTCAATTAGAATTTATCGCGGACCATGGGCGTTCTTTGCCCGTAGTGCCACACGGGATCGAGTAGCTCAATGTCATTTCAAGATTAGCTTGACATTAGGTCAATATCCACCCCCGCTGCTTAGGAGACAGTGTATTTCCATAGTCTCCAGACTCCTTCAGCAATTAGTCAGAATACACAACCGTTAGACTTCGACGCAAGGTGCGCGAACCGTCCAGTGGCGCCGGGCTGCAATCCGGTCAACCGTTAGGCTTCGCCGCACGGTGCGCGAACCGTCCAGTGGCGCCGGGCTGCAATCCGGTCTGGGGAAACCGGCCCACCAGCTTTGAGGACCGAGAGTTTTACCCGCGATAGCTTTCCACACGAGGAGGCTTCCGAATAGGAGCTGAATCGTGAGTTGAGCCGATCTGGGAACAAAGTGGATCTTGTGGCCCAAGCTGTACGAAACCGTTCACCACCAAACAAATTCCTGCATCGAAAAACGAACTACGCCGCCCGAGACGGCTGGCTGGCCGACACTTGGCTGCTGGCCGGGAAAGTCTTGAGGTCACAGGCGATCTTTTCTGTACATATAAACAAATTATTGCCATACATGCAGTCAATCTTATTACGGGCTACGGCCCCGTTAGGCAGATTCTGCAATGAAAACATTATTTAAATAACATTTTTTCATTTTTTTAAAATTTTTATATAGGACATTATTCCTGCTTCCATAACGATGGCACTTTGACGATTCAGTTGACTGAAACTGTTTCGTTTTAGTTCTGCAATAACCCGCTTGCTAGCCAAAAGTTTCTGGCCCGCATTTGAAACAATACTTTCAGATTCAAATTTAGATTAGTTTTCAATTTGAAATTTAGTTTAGTCTTTTACTTAAATTAGTAGCGGTCCCAAAAGTCCCTTTAGTACATCATCTGTTAAATCTCTTTTCACCCTTATTTACGGTGGTAATTCTTGGTGAGGATTTTTCTCGAATGACAAGATCCTCAACATGCAACGACAATATGTCGTTGCAGGTCGATAGGGTGTTCGATAGGGTTTTTAACGAAAGCACTCCTTTCGGTAGTTTTAAGGTCTGTTTGGGGTGAGCTGCCGATGTAATGCATACTTATTGCTGAGATGCGCTTTGTCTACTCCTGAAGACATCTTAGTATTACTTGTATTCATCATAATGCTTTACAAAGGTCTTCGACGAGAACAATATTAAATAAAACGTGTATCTAGATCTGAATAAATCTACCAGGCCCAGATGTTATTACACCAGTGCTTGCTGGAATGGCCCAGATGTAGTTGTCAAATGTTGGGTGGTATAAAATGAATGGCGCCTGGGGGTTCAGTTTCTGTCTGCCGATGGTCTGCGTCTGTTGCTATGGCCACTCACATGCAAAATTTGTATCCACTATCGAGACGGAATGGTTATTTATGAGATTGGGAGAATAGAAAAAACGTAGGAAATCAGCAACCCGACAGGCAACCGCTCAGGATGGCGTCCGAGCGAGAAAATGTGCACTATTGCAGCTGATCCGTCGTATAGTAGGTGTCCTTATAGCGATTATACTTTAAATATGGCTTTAAGTGGTTTCTGCTAACGGCTGATAATTAGACCTTCATAACAACCAAAAGACGTAAAAATACATTGTGTAAGTAAGACTCTAACATCAGTTTCATAATAACAATTTTTCAAACATGACACTAAAAAGATACGTAATCGTTTGACAATGATATTTCTACAAGAACTTTCTGCTCCATGTAAGGGTTTCTAGAACCTATCAATAACATCTATCGAACCTATTATAGCAACTGCATCTTTAACTAGTTATATATTGATGTCCTGAAACATTTGGTAAAAAATATTTTATTTCGTTTATTAGTTGGCATTTCAAAAACACTAATAACATACTACAAATATATCAATAACATTGCAAGCGCGTGTCATTGAACTATTTATGACGATACGCTCTCATCATAGATTTAACATAAATATCGTGATGATGTCTTCCTCGTCGTGATCCAACGATGACGATCTTGGTGGACAGGATTTCTTCGAAGATGCGCGCGGAAGTGACTCGTGAAGCCCAGTTTGTTTCTAAAGGTCCGATTACAATGACTACAGTAGAGTTCACCGCAGTTGTTGTAAGGTGATGGGCTTAGGACGAGTTTTGCGCTGTTGGCGGTTTGAGTCGAGGTTTTCAAGCCGGGCTTCCTAAAACTCTTTTACTTTTGTGGTAACCGTGTAGCGTCACTCGCTGCGTTTGTGAGCAGCTCTCTCCCAGCTCTCAGGATACCACTGGCGGTTAGGTGCCTTTTCGAGACAACTTTTTAGCTTAGACTGTCCGCCGACTTTTCGTGCGCCTTTTGAAAGTTTGGCATAAAACGTGGCTTTCGGGAGGCGGTTGTCTTTCATACGCACTACATGCCCACACCACCTCAGCTGAGCTTTCATAAGCATAGCCTCCATGCCCTGCATTTCCATAGTCGTAACACTTCTGTGTTCGACACACGGTCTTCCCATGTTATCCTCAGGATGTTTTGGAGGCACCTCATGTGGAAGACGTCTAGTTTCTTTATCTCTTTCATGTAGAGGCACTACGTGTCGGACCAATATGGGTAGGACAATCGCTTTGTAGATGGCCAGCTTTGTTTTCAGTTTCAGATCATGCGATTTCCAGCCACGTTGGTTTAGTTTGCCGAAGGCGGAGGCAGCTCTGGCTGTGCGTACTGGGATTTCAGTGGCCAGACGGTTATCCTTTCTAATATTACTGCCAAGGTAGCGAAAGTAAGATATTACCTCTAAGACACCGCTATCCAGGAGAATGCTAGGTTCTTCAGGTAGACTACCTCGCAGAGGCTGTGCCATTACCTGGGTCTTGGAAGTGCTGATTCGTAAAGATGGGAATATTAGGAATTAATAAAGATTGCAAGATTCGAATATTAGGGATTAATAGAGTCTCTCGATAATTATTATTTATAAAAGATCACGCTTTTACGCTAACCTAAACGTAAAAAGTAAATAGATACAAAAATCATAGAAAAAAATATACCCTCCCCCTCTTATTTCTAAAGAATATCATCCAAAAATTTTGAGTTTTTCATCGATCACGATGAAAAAAATGCAGAAAAAATAGAATGAAAACAGTAAATAACATAATTTTTAGAATTCGGCAAATCTGAAACGTTCCAGGAATTCTCTTCAGCGCGCAACTCAAACATTCCTCTGACAAGTTTTATTGTTAAGGTTCGGTATTGTTAAGTATTGGTTCAAAATTCATGTTAGTTATGACAAATAATATCGACATACGATGGTATATGAATCAGGGTCACTAGTATTGAAGATACTTCAATGCTATCTGAAGTCATAATCAACATGAAGTCGATTCGGTACGATTTCTTTATTATTGAAAATACTTATAAAATAATACATCTAGAGCGAGGTCCACTTATTCCAAGAAAAAAGATTTATATTGAAGTTTAAAACATGAAATGAAATATAAACCATTAAGGGAAAATATAGATAGATGGTTGTTAAATGTACTCCTTTTTTGAGTAGAGTGCAAACGACAATGGGCTGAATATGAATGACAGCTGGGATCATCCCCAATAAAAAAGAGCTACTTATCATAACAATGGTTTTTTATGCAGAACAATATCAATTTAGTGAAAAATATCAATTTCATCTAAAATATGAGGATATATAGATGTAATATTCCTAAACCATATAATATGGCATTAAAACCTTTATACCAGTGGGTAAGTCTGTACAAAAGCTAAACAGAAAAATAAAAAATAAAACAATTTTTTATCATTATTATATGTTTTGGATAAAACGAGTTTTTTATGGGAATAAAACGAGTTATTCTCCATTATAAACTGAGTTGAAAATCATGTATAAATTTTATGATTTATGCCTTTGTTGCCGAGAAAAAATATTACTAAATATCCGAAGTTGAAACTTAGGAAAATACTATAGAAAACTGTAACTCGAAATTTACTAATAATTCAGTATACACCATACACTTAAAATACACCATACGCATATAATTCAAATATACACTTTAAAACCTAAATAATGGTGTTAAGGTAATACCTATTGGCAGATGGGCCCAAAATGCCCAAATTCCTCTGCATTCACACTCTTCCTTTAGCTTAATAGATAAAACGACTGCAAGCATATTGACGATCTCTCGTCTGAATTGCATCGAAAGCCAATTTAATCCTATTCCATTTAAATATTATTATATTTTTTGTAATTCCATAAAACTCCAGTACTCTGGAAATCAATTCCTAACTAATACATTTAACTGGTTATTTGATTAAGTTATTTTACTGATATTATTAAACTTTACGACTGACTATTATTATTTTATATCAGTTGATTAACTAAACAAAATATTAACTTTTACACAATATGTTAACATACTATATTAATATACTATATTAACACTATATTAACATACCTATATTAACAATGCTTACAAACATATGTGTAAAAACATACTTAGCTTTAAAAACATCAAATCAACGGAATGTTAAAAAAAAATCTGGGGAAAATGTTTCTTTGCAAAATGTTTCATAGCAAAAAATCTCTTTTGAAAGGTACAGAACCCTCGGCGCATGAGTAAAACTGTATTTTTTATATAATTATCCTTACCTCCCCCCCCCCCCGCCATCGCTTGGTGGTACCCCAAATCAAATATATATATAGTAAAATCGTCATATTACGAATTGCTAAACGAGTGGTAACATATAAGTTCCTAATAGTACAATCCTGAGCTAAATTGAGTAATGTCGACGAAGAAGTATTCCTATTCTATTTTCCCCCACATACCGCTTCTTTTGTTTAACTTTTAGAAGTTTAGAAGCATATTCTGTAAATACGTACGAGGTGGAAAGCACGCCATTGTTCTAAACAATGTAGAATCAGATTGTCTCCTAGACATGGGGGGGTGAAATTTGCATACTAATGTCAGAAGGCATGCGTTAAGCAAACCGCGTAAACCGCGAACAAAGGAGGCTAATTTTATTAGAAGGTTGGCGGTGAGAATGGCGTCAGTTGTATTTGTCGCGTTGCACTGTAAAAGGCTTTCGTGGAAAAAACTCGGAAAATTAAGCGCCATTTGTGACTGCGCTTGAGTGATTCAAATAATATTTATGTGCTGAGTGATTCAAATAATATTTCTGTGCTGAGTGATTCAAAGAATATTTAATAATGAAATTGATTTGTTCTATCAACGCGGTCCTGTTTTATCTTAAGATTATTGGGTTTCTAGATTGCATGCCTTTTGTATCACCAATCTTTCATCAAACCTGCTTTGGCTTCATAATGCTTTATAATATGGCGCTTCGTCATCTCCCACACAACCACACTACACATATCAAGTTCACAGAGCTTTCAAATTATGGCCTTATCAAATCAAACTTCATTAATCCATTGCTTAAATGGATCATCTTATCGATTGCCTTCCTTAGACTATCATTTCATCATCGCGATTACGTTATAACAGTGTAAAAATTCCGGCGTTTGTCCTGGGTTTTGGTTTCCCAGTAGTTCATTCTAAGTGCATTTAGTTTTGTAACAGCACAATCAAGCCAGCGCAGTTTTGATTGCTCTCTCAATCAAGGCTAAATAAAACCTCAGAAATGTGCTCTGTATTTATGTACTTCCGTTGCTTTTCTTTTCCCAATTAAGTAATTTTTGTTTTATATTTATATATATTTTAATTGTCAGCATTGAATAAATAAATTTAAATAGGCTGGAAAATTATTTTGGAAAATACTACATGTTATTAGTATGTACCTACTTGTAATTCAAAGTTGGACGCCAATTCAAGAGCTCGCCACATAAACAAAGCGGAACATTTTTTATTTATCTAAGCATTTAAAAATATTTCTCGATATTGGTTAAATCAAACTAAACGCCAGCAAGGTTATAGTCAAGGGGGGGGGGGGGTTTAAAGGAGATAAATCCCTTCGCACACCATTTTTTTTTTCTGGAGGCAAAAAAAAATTTCAGAAAGCAAATTGCGGGTTGCATTAATATTCATGATGTAACATTTAAGGAAATTTACAAATATTATACGACGAATACGATACATATTCGACTTGCATAAATTGGAACACGTAAGCGGATATCGCGACAAATATCGGCTACGAATTTGTAAGCGCAGAAAGCTGAATAACATTTTTCTTAGTCAAAAAATTAGGTAATAAAGTTTTGGTATCATATTAATCATTTTATGCAAGTATGTATTATTATTTATCTGTGGTACCTACCGACATATCCGTTCCTACATACATACATATCAAGCCACTTTTGGATTAGATTTAGCAGTTTTAATTGTAAAGTTGATTAAAGATATCCACATAGATTGATTTAGATATCCACGTAGACAAGGGACACGGCATACTATGTGATGTAGGTCCTGACACATATTTTTATAATACCATCACTGCGGTTATATTGAGCCACGTCTCAGACATTAATGATCAGTCTAATTGTTGTAAAAATTAAACCAGTTTTCTTTCATGAAGACCTTTTCTAAATGTAGGTATAAAAGTCCTAAAATTGGGACTCCTTAACATTCAGTTTAACAATAATCATCACCTCACTAAACATTGGGTGTACATCATAACAATTTAAGAGCCCCTGTATAAGGCACAATTGGTGCACGGTTACTCTCCCCCCCCCCCCCCCCCCCCCCCTCCTACAATCCGGTCGAACTTGTGACAATGATATTCAAGTCGCAAGGCAGTAAAATGCGGAACGGGTGACAGGGTTTCGTGTGAAATGTATTAGCATGATAGCAATGACGCTGTCACAGAACGGAGCCTACCACATCCGTGTGCATGCTCGTATTCATTTTGACAGGTTGAACTAGATACCTCCGGATCGTAGGCCGTGTAATGCATGCACCACAGTAGCGGTCCGCCTCCCCAAGTGTTAGCCCAGCCGCCTGCGCTTACTCCACATATTATTCAATAGCAATTTTAGAGTTCGTGGCCTTCGACTGCGAAATGTTTGTGCACGGCGTCAAGAATGCCGGGGACGACGGCAGCAGCGAGGAATCCGAGGAGGAGGATCTTATGGATATTTTACAGGTGATAGTTAATTTTGAAAGCTATAGCTTAAAGATATATAATTCGTTTGATGAGTGTTTTGTAAAGGCTTGCCTACGTAAACCGTGAATTCAAAGTTGTGATATCGTCGAATGTAGATATCGTGGTTCCTCAGATATCATATATCGTACGATCATTTAGATAGATAATACATATTTTTTCTTACATGTCGCTTTGACTAGTTTAGAGTAAAATTGAGATTGCAGCCCCGCTCGCGATATTTAATAGAATCATAATTTAGACAAATGATTCTAGTTCTTCGGGTGCCTCGTCTGTTATCTTTTTTTGTTTTAAATTTTATCATTTTGAAATATTTTGGGTGGGCGTTGCCTTTTTTCTCTAGGGACTAGGCGCTACTGATCGTACCTACACATTTAGCGAAAAGTTCATATTGAATACATGCTGCCCATACAATCTGTGTAGGAAGAATAGAGTGGTTGTTTACCTTTATCAACCACAAATATAAAATTAGAATTAACTACATCTTTGAAACGGCATGATGAATTCAAAGTTGCCGTCGGCAGCTCCTTCAGTTTAGTTACTGAGTTTAGGCTGATCCGTGGTGACAGAGGTCGTGGTGACTGTTACTATACATCCCGACGGAACAGTATACCGCTAGGCTGTGCCGACAGCAACATCTTCGATGCACTCACCTTGAATTTCATGGGCCGGGCCCTTAATACCACTCGAAATTAATCTCAGAATATAATATCATGTAGAAAAGTTTATATTTTCTACTTGATATTATATTTATGCTATTATTATTGTTATTATTTTTATTATATTCATGATATTATTTCTATATGGTATTATATTCCAATATTTTCAGAATGGATAGTATGATTAACGGAATCTAAAACACCTGTAAGAGCTGGTACTGTATCTTCCCATTTGTACTTTTGCATTTGTACCCTTTCTATGATCTAACCGAATTCGAGGGCCAAGACTTTTCCAATATTGTTCCCATTTAAATTATAATTTTATGTGAGTATTCATGGATTCATTGTCTGGCTATATTTCTTTTTATATCACATAAAGCTACAGTAATTGGAAAACAGCATCTATAAAGGTAGCTACATACCTATTGATTATATTGATTTATTAGTTATTTTTAATATTTTTACATAATATTATTAGTTTTTTTTTAGTATTTTAGGTATTGATTTTAGAAATATTTTGCCTATTTATATGGGGTTTGATTCTAGCAATTTAAGATTATGGTCAATTATTTTATTCAGTTATGATACTGAACGCATTAGATTTTCTATTTGTCTTTAAAATAGGTATGATACTCAAACTTGTAATAACTACCTGTTAACACTAGCTTATATATTTTTATTAATAGACTATTGCGACACGTACGAAAGAGGTAAATTCGCCAATTGGATACGAACGTAATGTAATGTAACATAGTACATGGCGTTTTTGCCCGATAAAATCGTTCGACCTTATCAAATTAACACCACCATGCAGTTCCACGTTGCACGCTATAAAGTAATGAAAAATATAAGAACTTCGTCACAGTTAGAAAAAAAGTTGAATCAAAACCTTCTGACTTCATGACATATATAATAAGGACAAGTTTAGTTGCAATAATAATCCGGCCATTACCAACTGCATTCAATGCGGTTAAATTACACACACCAGCGGGTGTCTTTGTTTGTTTCTGATCTTTATTGTGACATATCGCAATGGGCTGGATTATCATACGATAATATCTTACAACCAAACCTACTATTAGGTGTTAATAAGTATGTGTGCGTGTGACATGTGTGCAAGTGTGTGTCATGCTATTGCATTCGATCGACAAAATTGAAAAATGGTGACCCAGACAGAAATCAAACCCGGGACCGTACGGTATAAAATCAGGCGACCTAACCGCAATGCCATTGTAGCATGTAACTAAGTTTAGGTAAAATATGTGTAAGAGCTGCAATTTATTGATTGCCTATTGGCTGGACTGGTGGAAAATGGTGACCCATACGGAAATCAAACCTGGGACCGTACAAAATAAGATCAGGCGACCTATCCACAATGCCACTGGACCATGTAACCAAGTTTAGGTGAAATATGCGTAAGAGCTGCAATTTATTGATTTCCTTTTGGCTGAACTGGTACTGAAGTTTCAGCCAAGAAACAGTGGGCCTTATAAATGGCCTTTGGAACCATCGTGACACTTAAAGCAGAAACAGCTGAATTTAGGACCATTTGCATGATGGCCAGTGCTGTAAATGATAGTGATCTCGTAAACCAAAATCTAAGTAATATCCCGTCTCATTCCAGGAAACTATATTACTTATAGCAAATGCGTTGTTGTGTGGCAGGCCTGAAACGAGCTGCACTTTTTGTGCATGTGTTTTCAACATGATACCTTTACATCCACCAAAATATTATGGTCGCCCGTAAAGATATATTGGAGGTCCCGGATTGAGATTTCCGTTAACACAATTTGTCTTAACAGTTTCCTTTATCAAAGCCTCTGTTTTTATATTAAGGTCTCTGCGCATATTAGAATTCTTAGAGAGAACAAACTCGGAAAATTCATAGTCCATAACTAATAGTCGAAATTCAAATACGAGCGTATGACATAAGAGATTCTAATAATGCAGAATCCAAATTCCAAGAGTATCATGCTGTAAAATAAAGGAAAATATCCTGATAGTTGTCATTGGGTAAAGAACGTAATTTTTATTTCTATCGACGAAGGCCATTGCTGGATTTGGCCAATAATTTATTTTTTTGTATTTTTAGTATTCGATTATCTATTTTAATGTCTATCACATTATTACTATGATAGTTACGGTTATAGGCATTGTTCTCTATATTTAATCAGAAATTTTCATTATTACGTTATTTTCTAATAATCGATGGTTCTCAAACCGATTACATAGTACTTTAATTAATTTATATAGTCACAACCATCACGATAGTTCATTTTCTCTTATGGAGGTGGATCCTCCAGATAGTGTTCCCACCTCATTTCCAAACCATTTCCTGGGCGCGCCTATGCTTCGTCCTCCTGAATAGCAGCCGGATTTTATTTCAGATTAGAGTCATAATTGCTTTAACCTCTTCGCGATCTAGAGAACGTGTATGGATATCATTAGTCATTTGCATAGTCTAGTAATTACTCTGACTGACTTTTTGAAGATAGAAAACCAACATCAAACTTTAATCGTCGCTCCCTGTATATTTCGCCATGATAATAATAATAATGCCATGATAATAATATCATTGACGCTCAATGATATTTCGAATTTTTAAAAAAAATAAACAACTTTTCATTTTATAACATCTATTTGATAGCCTAGATGGCAGAATCAGAAACAAATCTAAGGTTGACAGAATCAGAAACAAATCTATGCATAAAAGTTATGATATATAAGAGTTATGCCGAAGTACAGCTACTATAATGACAAATTAAGAATTTCACAAAACGGGGTCAGATACATAAATACCTGAGATTTTTTAAAAATCAGCTATCTGTTGCACTTCAATAAAAATATATCAAAAAACTAAATGATTCAAAAAAATAGATAAATTTATTTATATTATCGATTTTCACCGAAGATGGTGTAGAGACACATAATTTGCAAAAAGTTGGGAGCAACTTAAGTTGCAAAACAACAATGGCAAGTGCAAACCATGAATATACGAAAATATTTCTTCATAATTTATGTTAAAATATATCTCAAGATAAATCATTAAGTACCTTGGCAATAATGCTAAATAACAAACACTATATAAAGGCTTTTGATCTATATTTTATGATTACGGGAGGGTACCATATTTATTTAAAGAATATATATATATATATATATATATATATATATATATATATATATATATATATATATATATATATATATATATATATATATATATATATATATATATATATATATATATATATATATATATATATATATATATATATATATATATATATATATATATATATATATATATATATATATATATATATATATATATATATTTATATAAGAATATATATATATATATATATAAATTTCCTGAAGTATTTAAGACAGCCAATGTGACACCGATCTTTAAGGAAGGTGACAAACGTGACCCTAAAAACTATCGTCCGATTTCAGTAATAAATACAATAAGCAAAATACTAGAAAAACTAACCGCAAAACAACTAACGACTTACTTACAGACACATGATCTATTGTCAGACCGACAGTATGGCTTTAGGCCGGGTCGAGGAACTGCCGATGCAATTCTTGAATTAACTAAATGTATAACAGAAAACCTCGATAGAAACAAACATTGCATTGGTATTATTCTCGACTTGGCTAAAGCTTTCGACACAGTACCTCACGATAGACTAATCACGAAACTTGAGAAACTCGGAGTTTTAGACGTAGAATTGGACTGGTTTCGTAGCTATATAACTGGACGCATGCAGCAAGTTAAAATTGACAGCGAGACAAGTGAATCGCTGCCGTGTTCCTATGGGGTCCCACAGGGCAGCACACTGGGCCCAATACTCTTCTTAGTGTACATAAATGACCTATGCCAGCTTCAGGTTCAGGGCTCCGTACTGTCCTACGCCGATGACACTGTGTTGCTATTCTACGGCGACATATGGACGTCTTCGTTTGACAGGGCGACTGCGGGACTGAAGCTGGCTAAACGATGGCTTGACAATAATCTTTTGACCCTAAACGAGTACAAGACTAAATATATGACCTTTAGCATCGACAATAGACATCATCCCAATACTAACCACTATATTACGTTACATAAATGCGACTACATGAACTGTACATGTTTACCACTTGAAAGCACGAACACAATAAAATATCTAGGAATAGTCATTGACCAAAATCTAAAATGGACACAACACATTGAGGCTACGACTAAACGGACTAGAAAGTTGATTTATATGTTTAAAAATATAAGAAACATACTCAACATTAACCTACTACGGACTGTTTACTATGCACTGGCGCAGACTCTACTTACATACGGACAAATCGGTTGGGGCGGTATGGCAAGAACAAATCTTGACCCACTGATCAAAGCGCAAAAGGCTTTGCTCAGAGTCATTAACAAGAAGTCATATCGCTCCCCGTCAGACGACCTATATACAGACTTTAAGTACTTGGCGTACGCCAACTATACATACGCGCTGTTTTGGTGCGCTATCGAAGGGACCTCATGAAGAACACGGATAAAGAAAAACCAGAGTACAAACACAACACTAGACACAAAGACAAACAGATTCAACCAAAGATGAGGACTGTATACGGACAACGACACTACGCATATCTCGGACCTAAACTCTATAATATATTTAACTCGTACGCAGGACAGATCTTAAACATAACCGACAACCAGTTCAAGAGACGGGTGTCTCATTGGCTCTCAAATTATACTAGAGAAGAATGCGAAAGTATGATATATTAAAATATTTTATTTCTAACCACAGATTATAGGATATATAGATGTAAATTATGGATATGTATACTGATGTACAGATTATAATATGTTATATTTTATTATGTTATACTATTATACTATTATATATAAATATGCTACATTATTTTATATGTTATAACATATGATATTATATTATATTGTAATATGTTATATTATATTATTTATATTATATTATGCTAAATTATATTACGTATTGTTTTTTTTTTTTTTGTTAAGACAGAAGAAGGACCGCAGGCAAGGCTACAGGCTCAGCAAATAATACCACAGAACTATATATCCATCACCCCAACACAGGCGTATACCTAGTGGGGTGATGTAATCCTGACAAGTTAATGCCCTTTCGCGATTTTCTTCATATGTATTCTTTTAAAATGTGTTAAAAAAATTAACACAATCTTTTTTATATAACTATAAAAAATAGGATAAATAAATTAATAAATAAATAAATATATATATATATATATATATATATATATATATATATATATATATATATATATATATATATATATATATATATATATATATATATATATATATATATATATATATATATATATATATATATAGACTTTTTAAATGAAAATTTTGTATTTTTATACACTTTAGGGTTTTTGGTTAGTAAAAGGGATAACTTGCGGTGTCAACTACAACGGGCGAGCCCGTCACCACTGGACGTTTTAAAGATTTTCTCGTTCTATCGCCCTGCAGTGAACGTAGAAGACTTTGGACAGAACAAATCTAACGTCCAGCTACGTCACAACCCGCAAGAAGCCAACGCCTTACCGCGAGATAGCCAGTGTTACCTGGCGGGCCGACCCTCGCGCCCTTGCTTCCAATTGTGACCAGATTTCTCCGGTCTCTCGATTGGTTCCGAGTTCGAGGTCGCTTGCGCGGTCCTCTCCCGTACGAAGCGGTGAAACGGTGTGCACCGAATCTATCGCGGACCAAGGCGTCCTTTGCCCGACTCTGAACCGGGATCGGATGGCCAATGGTCATTTCAAGAGCAGTCGCCGTAAGGTAGACAACCACCCCCGCTCGATAGGAAACAATACAGTTCCCAGACTCCCCCGACTGTTAGTCGGAGAGCACAGTCGATTGGCTTGCGCCGCTCGGTGCGCAGACCGTCCAGGAGCGCCAGAGGTTTGATTCCCAGGGGAGACTGGTTGACCCAGTGTCCTACCCAGGTTCGCACCCCATGCGAGGAGGCCATCGGATGGGTGTTGACCCGTGAGTGTGACCGACCCTGAACACATGGGTCATCGTGGCCACCTCATCATGGGCCCATTAGCTCCCATTAGTATAGGGATAGATGGGCCAATGGGCCCATTAGTAAAAGGGATAGAGTTGAGTACCTTAGCCGAACGTTTCGGAGCCCGTGGCTCCTTCCTCAGCGGCGAGAAGAATACAAGAATACAGTATTCTTCTCGCCGCTGGATATATATATATATATATATATATATATATATATATATATATATATATATATATATATATATATATATATATATATAGAAATAATTAAATGTCTATATTATATAAATATTTATTATTTATCGCTTTATAAAATCTGAATATATATTAATAAAAACGGTTGTGGGTTACTTTTTTATCTATTTCTATTTTGTTTTGAATAATATTAATATTTTTCGAAACAACAATTATTTCGAAAAATACTATTATTTTATGTTTTTACATCACAATTGTGCATTAAGATACAAGCCTAATAAACCCCGTTACATGTGCATAGCGTCGCCTGTTACTTAAACTGTATCGATCTAAAGCTGTTGTTTTTTCTAATATTCTACTTCTTTACTTCAATCACTACAAATAAATAAATAATTTACCATCAATTTTTATTTTATAAATTAAAATAGCACATACATTTTACGTCCAACTATCATTTTTTAAAGAGCTTTCATGTACTTTGACCGGCTGATATTTAATATTATTTACTCCCTTTAAATTAATAATTTTTTTCTACATTATAATTTGTATTATCCAGAAATTGTTAGATTTTTTCTAAATGTTATTTGCTAGAAAACCTCAAGAAACGAAATACCGCGTTTATTTAACTATTACTATTCATCATTTTTATTGCATTATGGCAAATGGCACTAAGAAGGTTGGCTGCGTTAAAACCAGTTAAAACGTTCCATTGAGCAGTAGAAGGACACATGCATACGAAAATTTCAGATTTAAAACTGTTATCCTGTATTTAAGACTCGGAATTTGCTGATTTATAATCAATGTGCTATGCCTATATTCATTGTTATTCGTATGTTGAAGAAGCTGCTTACTTTTATCTACTACTATTACTATTCTACTAATAGTCTAGTATAATGTATCATATAATGTATATCATATACTGTACTTTTCATTCCTTATTATACAGGTCTATTTTGTCATAAGTGGTCTTCTATAGCGGTAAGCATGAATGAAGTGGCAAGATAGCAACGTTCAAAGGCAGCGTCTATTGTGTCGTACAAGTATTAACAGTGTTTTTAATGTATTTTTAAAGCTACGTGACACTTTTGACGATGATGGAAATTTTGCCTAAAACCACAATCAAGCGAGACTGCGGTGACACTCGACGTCTTTTACTTCTCATTTTAATAAAGTACACAATTGGATATAATTTCGAAAATATACGTTTACCAACAGTGTTTATATTTCAAAAACGTTACTCTCGGGTCTCATTTCAGTGTGTAGAAACAGTTGGTATAGCAAGAATCGCGTTATGAAACCCGTTATGAAACCAGCAGATTGTTTTAAAAAAATACTTAATATTTTATTATTTTAAATTGAAATAACACAATTACATAATATAGACGTCGGGTGTGCAAAACCTGCTGTGTGTTCGGAAATAAGTTTTTTAATTCCAAACTATAGAAAAATCTGTGCATTGTCTGCTAAATTCTGAGTGTCCTAGGAGCAATAGAACGCAAGTAACATCGTAGCATTTATTGTATAGGGTATTAGATTTGTCAATGCCGTACTACGTTTCGGCAACAAGGATTTTACTACGAAACCTGACGTGTAGGTGGGATTCATAGTTCAAAATATTAAATAAATTATTCCATCTTCAATATGGCGGCGTTCGTGGTATAGCAGTATGGCGGCGAACTATATATATATGGCGGTCTAAATACGTCTATACGGTATACCATCTTGATATAAAATATTAATATAATAAGAAATAAATTTTTAACTCATAACTCTTATTATTTTAATAATATTTATATAAATATGTCAATTTTTAATTTGGTATATACATAGGTTTCAATACGTAATAATTACGCACTTTGAAGTTCCGATAGACTAATTGATGGCATTCTATCTCTCTTTGTATTATTTCTGTGATGTAACCAGCCTATAAAGATATGCGATAGATGGCACTACCAATTGAATAATTAGTCAAATTCTTGAGTTTTTTTATAATCAATCCGACCTTTATAAAAAAAACACTATTCGATCCGCCGAACAATGCTATCAGTGCCACCTGCATGTCGCTGACGTAGAAGGCTTGCCAAAACGTACTATGTCATTCAGCAATCTTATACCCTGTATAATCAATGATCGTAGTTTCAAAATCTGATATCTGCGCAGGACCAAGAAAAACAAAGGAAATGTGTAGTATTTTCACATACAGCAAATTTTCCTTGTAATTTGTCTGCCTGTTTGTACACAACCGAATTTCCTAATGCTCAATTTAAAAAGTCAAAATACATCTAATGCATATTTACGCCATTTTATTATCTAATTGTTTTAATAAAAAACCTGCACGTATTTCTTGCGCAGTTTATAAAATTTCTGGCGTAAAATTTTGGATGTGCTAATTAAGTGCCAGGGAAAATATTATGCTATTTGCAATATAGTTTATGTACATTTTTTTAAGTTGAAAAATAATTATAAATGTTGACAGTGTACGCTCGTACATGTGTACGATAACTATACATAAACTATAAAAAATGAGAGTCAGTATATAATCAAAAAAGATGTCATTAATGTCTTTATGGTCTCCTGAAAAAAATACATTTCGAATGAAGGTTTTATCATTTATACCTAACAACAACTTATTTTTGAATGCTGCTAGACGTGAAACCTAAACTGGTGATCCATTTTTTTTAAATAAATTCTTTACTTATTTATGCAACTACATTTTAATTTAGCGTTAGCAGGATTAGACCCTGTCGATTTGAAAAATATCGTCGGAATAGAATGTTGCGTCTCATGTTCGTGATTTTATTACACAAATGAGGATCGGGAAAAAAATTACACAAATTTTGTTGAAATTACTGTTACAAAATGGGCAGCCCAGTTAGCCTATACGATTCTGTGGTAAGTTCTGTTTATTTTTTAATATAAGTATTTTATTTAGTAGTATTTAACATTGTAAATGAAAATACCTATCTATTCAATTTCAATTTTTATTGTATTGGTAAAATAAAATTTATTCCCACATAATTTAACTTTTTAATACCTAACCTTACTGATTTTGTACTATTATTATAATATGTATTTTTTAGTGGTAAATCATTATTATCTCTATGCAATCATGTTATAAAAAAAAATGTACGCCTAAAAGTCAGGTTGCGCGGCACTGAATAATTGTGCAGTAGTAATTGAGTAACTCTAACCTTAGCATTGTAAGGTTAGAGTGAGTCGATTACTACTGCAAAGAGAAAGTTTGAATATAAAACCGATGACACAGGTTTTTGTTGTTTTGTTTTTTTCTTTTATTTTAAATATTAGATACCCTATACATACATAAAGGTAATAACATAACACAACTTCAGTAGAAAAAATGTTTAACATACACCTCTAAAATCAACAAAAATATTTTTTAGGAAATTTTGCTAACATTTGAATAGTTGTATTTTAGAAACTATTTGATCTATCGTTACCAAATTATTTTCATATCGTTGCAAATTTAGTCTACTTAAAACGTGCTTATAGAGACATTTATCGTAATAAAGGTTCTTGGTGGTATAAAATGCCAAAAACTGAAAAAAAAAAACTAAATTTAATGGTTTTTCAAGAATTTAAAAATGATCCAAAGGGTTTACGAGGTGGAAAAATTGGATTTGTCATAACTACTTCATCACATACAGCAAATAAAAAAATCAGAACTACTCTATGTGGTGCAAAGCTATGTACCTTGTATGGTACAATTTCCATGGGCTATAAGCTTTTGCAATTTGGTTCATTTTATTTGTGAGCAAAATCAATGTATTTATTCTAAAAAATAAATTAATTTAAATAATAATAAATGGATGCCTAATTGTTATTTTTAGTTTGATTAATTTTAAGGTGCATATCATTTACCATATGTCATGTTATTATGCTCAACTTCGTACTACGATTTGGCAAGTAGAATTTTACTACGAAATTCATCGTATAGATCTCTTATTATGTTCATCATGGTGGCATTCTAATACAACAGTATGATGCACTTCAGATTGTATCCTCCTATATATATACTCCTAAATCCTATACGGTATCCTATCTCGAATTAAAATAATAAAATTATAAACGATTTTTTAAAATTACAGCTATTATTACTTTAGTATTTTTTATATAAATATGTCAAAATTAAAATTAGTATACATACAGGGTCCCATACATAATAATTACGCACTATAATGTTTAGATAGACTAATCGATAGCATTCTATTTCTCCGTAATATTTCTGTGATGTGATCAGCATATTATATTTTTACAAACTAGCTGACCTGACAGACTTTGTCCTGCCGGGAAAGTCTTGGGGTGTCACAACCGATTTTTACTTTGTTTAAATTTTTCAACAGCACACGATTCACAAAACGATCACAAAAAATAATTGAAATTGGACAACGTAAAACCCCTGTTACTTTTTTGAGTAAAACCGACCTGATATTTAATTAGACATGTTGAGAAAACCGCAAAAAACATTTTAGCCCGTAAAGATAACTTCAACCCAGATTGTTTCCTTAAAGAGATGTTTAGGGGAAAATCCTGATTTTACATTTTAGGCATTTATATAGGGAAACTTTCTTGAGTAAAACCGATGTTATATTTAATCGGTCTTAAAAGATATGAGAAAGACCGCATGAAAAAAGTTTTAACCCTTTTCGATAACTTCAGGTCGTTTTATTTAAATGATTTGTATTTTTGTTTACCTACAGAAAAGGCGGGAAGAATGCGAGCGCAAAGCCCGTCGGGGCGAGATGGACCCTCGCCTCGAGTTCACATTCCAACTCTTGATAGATGGGACTGGACTACCCCGGCACGAGATCATGGACCACGTCTTCGAAGGAAACATGGTAAATAAACATACACACACCACAGTAGATACATATAAACTAGTAACTTAACTCAGGCCAGCAGCCGTAATAATGCCTACTTTTGCGGCTCGTCGGCCGGAACGCTAGGTTTGTCTCTCTTACAATTGTGTAATTGAAATCTAAAAGAGGCGTTAGTCCAAAAAAATGGTTTGAGATTATAAAAATATCTTATAATTCAATGTTCAACGTTTCTTTTAATTTAAAAATCCCGCAAGGGTGTGGATAAACCTTAAAATTAATACATTATTTATATATTTTTATAATATAGTAATGATATATCTGACTATCTATGTACTAATAATGGTATCGCGTTAAAAAAACTGTAAAATTCAGCAATCTGACGTTATTCATAATCTAACAACATTTTAAAAAATACATTAAAAATCAAACGTTTAGAAACTGAAAAATCAACCATTTCATTGGGTTAATATTAAAATATAAAATTAAATTAAAAATATGGAAAAATAAATATTTAAACATAGATTACCAAATCGATAACATGCTAATAGAAAATCAAAATGCCTGCATACAATATTTTAGAGCTAACCTATACTATTGTATGAACATTATTTGCGAGTAGACTACATAACTTAACCTATATAAAGAGTATGACAAATAAAATAAAAGGGGATAGAAATAAATATATACTTTACTCTTTGTGGGCACAGGTTTGTGACATGAAAATAATCTAACACCTATAAGGACGCTAAAGTTTAAAAAGGAGGGAATGGGAGGGGAAAGGGGGTTTATCTGGACGATTTCAAATGCTCTCTGAGTCTGTTTTTGAAAGCTGTTATGCTTGGTGCGGTTCTCACATTTTTCGGCAAAGCATTCCAAAAGACTGGCTCCATGCACGGTGGAAGATAATGAGAAGAAGTCACTGCTGTGACTAGGGATAGAGAGTAGCAGGTTGTCTTTTGATCTCAGAGGGCGTCCATGAGCCGATAGTGCAGTAAATCTGCCGGTAAGATAATTGGGAGCGACGCCATCCAAGATCTTGAAAAGCATACAGAGAACTCGCATTTTCTTTTCTCCCGGGTCGAAAGCCAGTGAAGCTTCTCTCTGTACTCCGTGATGTGGTCAAATTTTCTGATGCCATGGATATACCGAATGCAAACATTTTGGAGACGCTCAACTTTGGTGGATAACTCCTCTGTGAGGTCGAGAAATGCGACATCTCCATAATCCAGAAGGGGGAGGAGAGCAGACTGACAAATCGTAATCTTGCTCTCCTCCGGGAGGATATTTTTCAGCCTATTCAGCGAATGAAATCGGCCTAAGAGTTTGCGTCGCATTTCTCGAATATGTGGCCGCCATGATAGATTGTCGTCCATATGGACACCGAGGTTTATAACCTCGAAACTGAAAGGGACCTCATCCGCCCCGATGCAGATCTGGACTTCATTTATATTAATCCTCGAGGTAAAGTGTCAATTTTTACATAAGATGTAGGATTAAAAGATCTAACAAATAGATCGCATATCGTATATAATTAGTTATGTACCATATTATTTCTGTATACATTTCTGAATTGTTATAAAGTCACGCGATCTTCGTTCCAGCCTTACTAAAATTAGGGGCAAGGCTGCCTAACTGCGCATCCTAGCTGCTGAAATCTTTTATAGATATTTGTGAATACTTTAGAGATGTTTGCAACTGCGGTCGCAGTTTGGCAGGGTGTTGCTGATACAGGGTTTTTTTTTAATATCAGCGGATGCTGATGCTGATGCTGATTTTTTAAGCTATTGCATAGCTTTTATCGCTGCGCAGCGCGGCGACCGAATGAAGAAATTTCTTAACGAAAATTAATTATTTTAAACTGATAATTACGTCTAAACGAGTACTGCTTACGATTCGAAAAAAATATATGTTAAACAAGAACATTTTCCTAATATTCTTAGCTTTGAATATTTTAGATTTTGTTTATATTACATAGTGTACTTAATTTGAGAAATTAGGTCTAACCGAACACAAAAACGACTACTACGCAAATACTAACTGGCGTATTATTATGAAACCTGCACCATTTTAAAGATAATTTAATTATCTCTCTTTTAATCTACGATTTTTTTCGAATATTCCGTTTTTTTTTGCTTTATCGAATAAAACATTCTTGCGCGGCGCTCTGTCGGAAGACGTTTAAATTATTCCGAATCATTTGCTACCGCAGCCGCAAATGATTCGGAATAATTTAAACGTCTTCCAATAGATCGCCGTGCACGAATTTTTTATTCAATAAAGCAAAAAAATGGATTATTCGAAAATAATCGTAGATAAAAAAATAGATAATTAAATTATGTTTAAAATGGTGCAGGTTTCATAATAATACGCCAAATAGTATTTGCGTAGTAGTCGTTTTTGTGTTCGGTTAGACCTAATTTCACAAATTAATTACACTATGTAATATAAAAAAAATCTAAAATAATCAAACCCAAGAATATTAGGAAAATGTTCTTGTTTAACATATATTTTTTTCGAATCGTAAGCAGTACTCGCTTAGACGTAATTATCAGTTTAAAATCATTAATTTTCGTTAAGAAATTTCTTCATTCGGTCGCCGCGCTGGCCTAGGCCCGCGATAAAAGCTATGCAATAGCTTAATAAATAAATAATTATAATAGCATAAGTTGTTAAAAATGCTATGCAATAGCTTTACCGCGGCAGTCCCCGAGTGCCACACGTATTTTTTATATAAATATCAGCTGATGCTGATTTTAATGAATTACTTAAATTAAATATATCCAACTATGAAATTGTAATTAAAATGATAAAAACATTAGGTATTTTAAATGAAAAATCAGTTATAATACTTCTGTGACTTTTGATTATCAAAAACAATCTTCTTACATTTTGAATAGGTAAAGTACCATTACCTAACATACAAAAATAAAATAAAATTAGCGGTTAACCACCCAACTTAAAATTTTAGTAAAGGTAAGTTACATTTTAAAAACAATAGCTGAGTTGCCTTTTCAGATTGCAGTCGATTACCTAAAGGCGTATATATATAACTCAATCGCTAACAAGTTCAATACAACTTTTACAAAGGAAATTATGATAATTGCAAAGCAGATATCCGAAATACTAATTGGTCTTACATCTTAGATATATACCTGATATCGATGACGTTGTTCATATTTTATATGATACACTTTGGAAGTTAATAATTAGAAATTTTCCAGTTAAAAAACATTTTAATAAAAAATACCCAAAATGGTTTTCCAAATCATTAATTAGTTTGTTAAACGAAAAAAACAAATACAGGCTGAAGTTTAAAAAATATGGCAACCCTCGTGATAGAGACACGTTTGCACTCCTTCGATCAAGGGCAAAAAAAGTATTAAAATCCTGCTATAGGACATACGTAAATTCTGTCGAAGAATCACTAAATGCAGGTAATTTGAAAACTTTTTGGACCTTTGTAAAGGCTAAAAGCAAAAAACATGATTCAATTCCGAATATAATGCGTCTCGATAGAGCCACAGCATCAAATGGTTTTGATATTTGTAATTTATTTGCTATACATTTTAAATCAGTTTATAATCCGGCTTCTGATTATGTTTGTTCCCCTGAGCAGTCCTAAAGTAGTAATAACTGCCTAAATACGGTAAAAATTGATATAGGCGATATTTATAATAATTTAAAAAATTTAGACGTAAGCAAAGGTTCCGGGGCCGGACTGCATACCTCCTTATTTCATACAAAGATGTGCTAACGAACTTTCTACTCCATTACAATTTATCTATGCTAAGTCTATCACTGCTGGCGTTTTTCCAGAACTTTGGAAAGTTTCGAACATTATACCATTACACAAATCTGGCGACAAAACTGAAATCAGTAATTATAGGCCAATTATAAATAGGATAGAAAACAAATTTACCGCGTGAAATTTGTAGGACCCGACGTTTCGGTGACGTTGCAGCCGCCGTTGTCCAGGGTAGACTAAAAAGAGCTGTCAGTCCGTTGTTTTGCGGGTAGGCCGCAAACCGCTGCAGCCACTGCGTAGGTTATAACGGTGGTGGGGGGCCGGGCGCGGAGCGCGGGAATTTTGAAAATCCGACTTGCACACAACACTCACTGTATCCTGTTTTACGTCTTTGCGTTCGGCGTTCGGCGGCGGGAACATTTTAAGAAGAGGGTTCCACGTAGAAGAGAGTTTGTTCCCGCCGCCGAGAAATGTTCCCGCCGCCGAACGCCGAACGCAAAGACGTAAAACAGGATACAGTGAGTGTTGTGTGCAAGTAGGATTTTCAAAATTCCCGCGCTTCGAGCCCGGCCCCCCAACATCGTTATAACCTACGCAGTGGCGGCAGCGGTTTGCGGCCTACCCGCAAAACAACGGACTGACAGCTCTTTTTAGTCTACCCTGGACAACGGCGGCTGCAACGTCACCGAAACGTCAGGTCCTACAAATTTCACGCCGTAATTTCGTTTTCTATCCTATTTATAATGTCAAACAACCGCGATAGTCTTCGATTTTATATAGGCCAATTAGTTTATTATCTACGTTCGGCAAAGATTTAGAATCACTTGTTTACAACCAAGTTTTTAACCATGTTAGACATGTCTTATGTCCACAGCAAAATGGATTTTTTCCAAAAAAATCTGTTAACACAAACCTTATTGAGTATGTAGATTATATTAGTACTTCACTAGATAAACGAACACAAGTAGATGTTATATATACTGACTTCCAAAAGGCCTTTGATAAGGTTGATCACTCCATCCTCATTCGAAAACTTAAGGATAATGGAATACATGGGGACTTACTGCGATGGCTAAAGTCATATATTATGAACCGTAGCCAGATAGTTGTCATTAAGGGATTCGAGTCTTCGGTATTCGACGTAACATCGGGTGTCCCACAAGGTTCCAACTTAGGACCCCTCTTATTTTAAATTTTCATAAATGATCTTTCCAATAGAATAAAATCTAATTTCTTAATGTATGCGGACGATGTTAAAATTTATAATCAAATTATGAACATATCTGACTGCCATTAATTACAAAACGACCTTGATTCACTATCCACTTGGTGTTCTGACAACAAAATGGCTCTCAACATAGGTAAATGTCACTCGATGTCCTTTTGTAGGAACAGGGGTCACGTTAAATACGACTATTCTATAAATGGTCACAACCTAAGCAATGTATCTAGCATCCGTGACCTAGGAATAACATTTGACTCAAACCTAAATTTCAAGATACACATTGAGAACATAGTCAAGAAAGCAAATAGGATGCTAGGGTTGATCATGCGGATCACTAAGAATTTAAAAAATCACAACAGCATAATCCTGCTTTATAACTAACTAGTGCGCTCTCATCTTGAATTTGGGTCCTCGATATGGAGCCCATATTTTAAAACGTACTCCGATAGAGTCGAATCCATTCAAAGGAAATTTCTGAGAATGCTATCATTTAAATGCGGCCTCAAGAATCATCTGACTGGCTACGAGGAAAGACTGACTGCTTTTAAATTTGTCACATTAGAAAAACGCCGGCAGGTTGCATATTTAGTGTTCCTGTACAAAATTTTAAATAATAAAATCGATACCTCTTGTATAGAACAAAATACAATTTAACATTACTAAACGAAGTCTTCGATACCCAGACTTATTTAAAACACCTTTAGCAAAAAACTATACCGGAGTTAATAACGTAATCCCACGCATATGTCGTCTGTATAACAAATTTCATCTTGACAATCGCATCGATATATTTCATGATAGTTTATGCTCCTCCAAAGCGACCCTCTTTAAAATACTGTAATTCTGGTATTTTTTGTTTTTTTTTTCCTTTTTTCTACATATTTTTAAAAAAATTCAACAATTGTTCATGCATTGTGCTAATTGTGTACTCATATAAAAAGGATATTGAGTCATGTAACTGTAGTATATATATGTCACTGTATGTGTTGTCAATATTCTGTTTGGGTATCAAATAAAATAAAATAAAATAAAAAATTCCGGCACTACTGAATAATTGTTCGCTAGGAACACTTGCTGGCGGAGATGACAGCATGCGCATGCGGCTAGAGCTAAACTCCGCCATTCAAGGTCATATCAAGAGCATAATATCAGCAAACAATAAAAATCAGCATTGATTAATGCGGATGTTGATGCAGATTCTGATATTGAAACCAATGCTGATAATCCACTGATGCTAATATTCGCAACAACCTTGGTTTGGACCTATAATTTGAACAGTTTCTTTTTGATGTAGTATTTAATTTAACATTTTAATTACATAGATAATAAAATGCAATGGACCGTGAAGTGTCTAAAAAGTGTTGTTTAACACTACATAGAGAAATATTAGGCAGTTTGGAACAGTGGGCTCGATTGCGATGTTTTGTGAACTAATATCGGAAAATAGTTCATGCGATCGAGACAAAGCAGTGCGTTAGAGCGGTATGTAAAATGAACGATCGTATCATTTCCCGCTCAAATACTACCTGCTGAAAATAAAAATATCTGAATTAATTTGAAAATATTAATCTATAACATAAGCATATATTTGATCTAGATTATAGCTATGCACAAATGCCACAACTGGATAGACTAACTCTATGCTGGTGCGGGTAAATCGATTTTATATAAACTTGGTTTGTGATTTGTGAGAAAAGTAGCAGAAAATAAAAGTACTATTTAAGAACTTTTGCTGACTTTGCTTAGTTTGTTAGACTTGTGACTGCAGCAGAATTTTAATAATGCAATTTAAGAACTTCGAGGTACGAATTAGGTGTTTTTTTGGTGATTTGTTCTTGTTGCTGCACCCATCTGTAAATTTTGGCTGAACTTATCACAAAACACAAAATAAATTTTAAAATATGGTTTAAGAACTACGGTGCTGTTTCTAAATAGTACTTTAGAGATTTTTAAATAAATTAAAAATAATTACCAGTAAACTCAGAATTAATGTTTTGTCATAATAATAGTTCGATATTTAAGTTTAGTTTTAGATACTTCATGTATTTCTATTGCATAATTTTTATACTATAAAAATGGCTTTCTCTGAAGGTGTACGATTTATCTCAGTTCTTCTATGTATATAACAAAATATACTAATACTAATGTAACCTATCAAACGTGATAGGTATTGTAGCAATGGTCGCTGGTTTCTTGATTCTTTATATTAATTCATGTATTGATTGTAACATGTTACGGCTAGCGCGCAAATATCACACATTTAAAAAGTTTCAAATAAAATCATGGTAGGTCTAAGCTGGCCTTTTGCGGACAAATAATTTAAAAATAATACAAACACAATTGCTTTCTCATTGCGTGTTGCCGAATAGGTACGCTTTTATAATATTTTTTAAACTTTTTTACAGCTAGATGAAATAAATCAACTCTTCTTACCCCACATGAGAAACAAGCTCATCTGGTTCTACCAAGATATGGAGGAAGAAGATCCCACAGCTATCGCCGACCCAACGAAAGCCAGCACTAGCAGAGCTGCTCAAGGACCTACCAAGATACCCACTGTGAAGAAGAAAAAGCTGTTCTTGACCGATGGATGGGATTTTGCGTTTCTTGGGGTGTGCATATACATGTTTCGAGTGAATATCGGCAAGCAGCTGCCGGAAGAGGGGTTTCATAAAGATTTGTAAGGACTCTTTACGTTATACCTCGTTAGCTCGTTATACTCGTAACGACCGTAGCCACGTTGTTACCGGTTCTCCTCGGCGTGATACTTTAATTGCCCACCTAGAAGATGTTGCCAATAGGAAACAAGGCAGGGTTCCTCGAAAAGGCTCATGCCTTGTAGGTTAAAAAACAGGGATTTCTCTTATTTTTTATTTAAAATCCTATAGTTTTTTATTTTATATATTTGTCCCTTTACATAATTAATTTACCTATAATTAGTTACTCGTACATGACTATTCCGATTGTATAGACCTGGAAATAAACTAAAAACAATATCCTAATCGAGATTTTATAACCTCACTACGCTGAGCTATGTACTGGCTTGTATATTTATATTGTCAAATTAATATAATAAAATACGAGCACCCATGCCATCATACTCCCCGCGAAACTTGTTTTTCTGTTATCCGCGTAAAAGTAGTAAATGCAGGGAGCCGATTGGCACTCTGCTCGAAGGAGAAGACCATGTGGTATTATTGTAAGGTAGGCCAGCGGACCTAGTGACCCATACCTTGGCTCGGAGTGAAGTAACAGACGAAACAGAAAAACAGAATAACCCCCACCAAAAAAAAAACTTTAAATATAATCACTAGCCATATTAAAATGGACGAGTGTTACTCGAAGAACGATTACGGGCTTGTGCGGACAATACTGAGAAAGTTTCAACGCCCAATTCGTCACGGGGACCGCATTAGTAAACTTCGTCTGGAAAACTCCAAAGCCCGCGTCGGAGAGGGAAACTGACTAGTATGTACTTGGACGGACAAGTCAAGTAAAGCTCAAAGCCCGCGTCACCAGAAGAGCGTGCAAAGATACCAGCTGCGTGAGTCCTGGCCCAGCCGCTTCTATCCTCCGCTCTGTACCCCCAGAGGGACGCAGCTGAGCCGAGTATACTCAACAAGCAATGCGGGGAGGAGCGACCTGCCACATGCAAGCCGCTCATGAGACCCGGCTCATGAGATTCCCCTCTCAAAGCTAATAGATAGCGGATTACATCACGGGCCTTTAAGCAAGCCCGTCGACTGAAATACCGAAAATTGTAAAAGTATGCACAGTTGACTTAGGAAATAGGGAATTCCTCGTTTCTATGCTGGTTCACAAAATTTTGTGACGTTATGTGTTCATGTTGTGAGAGGAGATCATGAGCAATAGCATGAAAGCAACAATGACGTTCCAATTTTGAAAATGAAATCATCGCTCGCGTACGGGATCTCCAAGAGCAACATAAACTCCTGATAATTCGATTAGATTGGACGGATTTCTTATACTATAATATACTAGGGATAATTTTAAATCCATAGAAAAAATATCGTATACGAGATGACGTCATTTTCTTTTTTATTTCATTTGAAATTTGGACGTGGAATGCGAAGCCGATAAAAATATGATATATATTTTACACGACAGTTTCTGTATTGATTTAAAAATCAAACCCTGGTATTCTTTGTTTTTTAAACAAAAACTTCGTTTGCCGCAGCTTCATTTATACGAAATTCATATTACTCTCATTTGGAATTTTAATGTTTTTTTTATATTTCTGTTTTTATCTTTTGTTGTTTTCTAATAGTTCGCTTCAATCTTTCCTTTTATTTGACCGTTATAATTTCATCTTTAAACATACAATTTCACCTTCAGTTTTATTTTTTAAATTAATTTCTTCGTCGTAATCGCCACAACATATTGTTCCCCTTAGATATTGTGGAATCGTTGACGCCCAGAGTGTCGGTCTCGTCACAGCGATCGAGAGGGTTATGGAGTGTGTGTATATGGAAGCTTTAGCACATCCGAATACAGATGGCGACGATGAGGAGGGCAAGTGTCCCATGGTTAAAAATCAATTACTACCAGGGCTTCGATCGTTCTGCAGTGCACTGAAAGGTACAGATATTCATATTTTCGAAAGCGTTATGTCCTGCTCCTTATATCCTTCTAGGTTTAGTATAGGTTAGCTCTAAAATATCGCCTGCAGGCAATAAGCTAGCCTTTTTTACGAATAAAGTTTTCCTTTTCTTACTTTTTATTATTATTATTGATATCATATGGAATAATGCGGTACGGATCACAAAGGAGGATTTAAAGAGGTCAAAGAGACTCTAAGCGTTGAAAAACTGTCCAGCAGTAATCCTGTAACATTTCCTTTCCCTTGTATCTTTTTTGCATGCCCGAAATTTCTTGGTGGAAGCATTCGCCATGTTGGTCGCTAACAGCACAACAGTTTTGGGGAAGAAGTCAAGTATGAATGTAATATAAATAACTTTAAAGACATGTTAGACCCCAGTCCACCGTATCACTGCCGATTTCTCTGTTATGTTTTGTATTTAAATTCCATTGAGTGCAGCGCCGGCTCGAGGAAACTTGGCGCCCTAGGCAAAAGACTAGTAGGTATGGCGCTCATTTAAAAAAATCACAAACATTAATTGTGTAATTTTTAATCAAATAATTAGAGCACAGATATGACTTACCTACTTATATATAATTATAATACAAACTTTTTTTTAAAAAATACAACCGACTTCAAATAATTTTTGCAATTGAATTTAAAATCAAAATTCCAGTTATTTCGATTTTAAAACCAAACTACTGAACCAATTTTGATGAAATTTCTATGGGACCAATCTGAAAGTATATTCTTTTTAAATACAAAAAGAATTTTCCAAATCGCTGCATAAATGACGGAGATCTGAGGTAACAAATATTAAAAAAAATAAATTAAAAAACATTCATCCGAATTGAGAACCTCCTCCTTTTATTAAAGTCGGTTAAAAAGAGAATATATCCACCTTCTTTAGCTGTATGGAGTAAAATATAAGAATTTTTTAAAAGACTAATTAGAGATTAAATCGATCAAGTTTTATTTTCCATGCCTTTATTTTAGCAAAAGTGGAAACGATCTCCTTTAAATCTATTGTTTGAGCTTTTTCTTGTACTATATATAAAGTCGACAACCCCACAAGTCTTTCTTGGGTCATTGTGGAGCGCAGATACGTTTTAATTAGTTTTAATTTACTAAAACTGCGCTCACCACTGGCCACAGACACGGGAAGTGTCAGCAACACCCTTATTCCAGTTACTAAATTAGGTAAGATATCTAGTAACCCATTTTCACAAATATAATTTAAAAGTCCTTGTGGCGCAGTGTTATTTGGTACTCTTCTTGCAATAGCTTGTAATTCGCTGCATAAATCAGTTGCATCAACATCCTTAGAGTCTCCATGACTAAGAGATTCTTCCAACTTTACACAGTGTTCCAGAACATCTTTGGAAGTTTTATTCTGCATCTCATGAACGTTATAGAGAAATCCAAAAACATGATTAATGTTATTTATCTGATTAAACCTCTCATCGATTGAATTTATTGCTGTATTCAGCACGGCAAAACAAAAAATTATTTTGAACTGGTCTTTCCCATCACTTAAGGGCTCATCTTCCGCTTCATAACTGAACTGTCTTTTCTTTTTTCTTAAGCGGACTGGCTTCGGTGCTAATGCGAATGATGCGGAAATGTTTACTTCTTCTGAAATTTCTCTTGCTTCTACCAGCATTTTTTCGAATCCCAAATCACTTCTACAGCTTTCGAGAAAGGTTTTTGTTTTTGGGAGAGCATTTGTAGCAGAGTTAAGATCAGATTGCTTTGATTGATGAAGTTTGCTAGTCAAATTGATTTCGAACAAAATATTGTATCGCCTCGCCGCGCCGCCCCCCAAAATACGAGCGCCCTAGGCAATTGCCTAGTTTGCCTATATGGACGGGCCGGCCCTGATTGAGTGGAATATTCGGTGCAAACATTATATTTCATATGTTTTCCTACTTATTATAGTACACTGTTTTTTTTTAATAAAAGAAATTAAATTAAATTAAAGTAAGTGCATATGTTTAGACGGCAATATGTGTGAAATATGAATATATAATTGCAGTATGCGAGGAAGTTTGCGACGAAGAGAACCTATTTGACGATGGTGAAGTTATAATGTGTAAAATACAGAATGCTGAAGAAATAAAAGAAATGGCCAAAAAACAAGAGGACGTGGTCAAGTTGGAAGAAAGGGTAAATGTGTGGATTAAGAAGGTCATGGAGGTGCTGAAGGAAAGTGAACAACTGCGGAGAGAGGTAGACTCGAGCGGACCGCAAGACGAACTTGAGTACTGGAAGAAGAGAGGAGCGCAGTTCTCTCAACTAGTCAGTCACCTGCAAGTAAGTTTTTAATATTCCCAAGGCAATCACATAAGATTGGTTTGCTCGTACCTATATTAGATTATTTCTACTCGGTGAGAAAGGTATTTATTTTTTAATACCTTTTTATTTGGTCTCAATAAAAACACAGCATCTAACCATTCTCACTCTTATCTACATATGAGAATCTCGTTCAGGTCCTTGCTGGTGAGAATAATTTTCATAGTGATTAATGTGCTTCTGGGTTTCTATACTTATGTATATACTTCTGGGTTTTCAAATTATAGTCAATTGATTTTATGATTTGTCACATAGTTTATTATTTGTTTTTTTTTTTATTTTGTGCTGAAGCTCATACTTTTGGTTATTTTTATTGTACTTTTCGTGTATTTTCTTTCAATACTCTACTTTGGGTGTGGTTCAAATGCAGCCTGAGTTACCTTTTGTGCTTACATGCAATCCTTATGCAGGCATCCATTCTTTCTATTTTTTGGACTAATGTTGTGCTTTTCAAAAACATATTTTTATTGGTATCAGTTGTAATAGACTAGAAAAATTATTGTAATTTTGATTTATGTGGAAGTGCTTTGAAAAAAATTCAACCACTTAATGTCTTCTAAGCTACTTTGGAATTTATTGAAATTATTTTCATCAAAGATTCGTTTCATAACAAAATATATCTGACTATTTGTTCAGTCTCCTTCTTTTAACCAATTCTTCATGATCATTAATATGTCGATGCTTTTATCCGATAAATATTGTTCTAATTTAATTTATTTCTTAAAGATTGTAAATTTTTCAAAAGTATTTTAAAATAATCTTATATGTTGCTTGCCTCAATTTTTTTTAAAGTTACCGCATTTCGTAATTTCATCAGTCACATTGCTTCGTGTGATGCGATTTTTAACAATAAATTGTACCAAGGCGCAATGTCCAGATATGACACTTGTGCACCTACCATGTCCTAAAAAAAGTGATATTAGGTACCCTTCTTATTATTATTATTTATTAAATTTCACTGATAAAGATGACAGATAAAACAATCAAATGCGCGAATGGTGCGGTTTAAAAAAATAAAACTACATTTATAATTATCCTGTATAACTATCAGCCGAAATGCGAGCGAAATCAGAACAATACGAATATTTCGGAAAATATCTGTATTGTATATACTGATAAAATCCATTTGGTTGATCAGATTAGTAATAACGCAATAGTCGCAGATTTTGTGCACTCTTGCATGCATGCAGGCGACGCTGATAGCATTGTCACTATGGTGAAACTAATAGCAAATTATTTGGCCATCTATAATAACACTGATAATAAATGAATCTTTATAAAAGATTGATTGATTATAGAACCGATTATTTTAACAATAACAATAATTACATTCATTTTCATTGCCATCTATTGTATTTTAATATAGGCTGATTCCATCACAGAAATGAAAAGGAGGGATTGATATGCCATCTATTAGGCTATTTGAACATTAAACCGTCTAATATTTATGAATTAAAACAAGTATCTCAAATTAAATTTTTCATATTTATGTAAATAATATTAAAATAATAAGAGCTACAATTTAAAAAAACGATGGTTATTATATTATTGCTTTTTTTGAGATAAGATACCATATATGCATGCTTAGAACGCTAGAATCTATTGTTCTACTTAACATAGGATAATATTGATCAGTGTTTGGAACTATGAATGCTATCTTCGCGTTACGTTTCATAGTAAAATCCTATCTAATCTTATATTCTATATAATCAATTGTTGTAGACTCAAATGGACGTCTGGAGCGTGGAGCATCAGATGTGCTTGAGCCGCCACATTTAAACTGATTTATTTAGTTTTAAACAGTCTGCAACGTTGGTGCATGGGTACCATGATGAGAATCAAACTTAGTTTTGATATTAGTAACGCTGCAGCCGTTCATGAGGAAGTGTTAAATGACGACAGGAAATTCGTTTTTTTAATGTTAGGAAACTGGGAAACGTTAGAAAATGACATTTTGAAGTTGTATGATGTTTATAGTATGTATCCTGCCAATATTGGTGTCACATTGTGAAATAAAGTAAAAAAACACCTTCCAAACATCTTAGGTAGGTACTACGGGTAGGTACCAGGTACTAAAGGTGGGAGCAATCTAATAACCTAATATAATCAACGGTACTAAGGTAGCATAACAGAAATCATTACTGAATGGTCGCGGTGGACACCTTTAGGATGCTCACGATGTGGGAGGAAGACAAAGGAGATAGATAGACCTAAATTACCTAAATTGTATTCGATTAAGCCATTCAAACTCAAACAAGCCACGGCATTGCAAATCTAATGGTTGTATATAATTTTCAGGAAGACGAAGTACAAATCACACTTACGTGCCTCCAGATTGCGCAATCAAAAGTGTTGAGAGTGTGGAAGGAAACCGATCACAAAATAACATTCTGCTATAACGAAGCCAAGGATAATGCTAAGTTTATACAGGCGATGGAGAAATGTTGTCACTCTCTATATCTAGACGATCCAGTAAGAATGAAGGACTCTATACTTAATTTGCTCCAGACGGTCAGGCTCATACATAGCGTGTCCCAGTTCTACAATACGTCTGAGAGAACATCCTCGCTCATGGTTAAGGTATGAGAATATGTCAAAATAACAACTTATGCTTAGAACTTCGCTCGCTTTAATGTCGGAATAAAGTAATCGTTTCAGCAGACCTCTAACTTAACTGAAGCGACGCTTACGTTTATTACGATAGACTACTTAACGAGGGACTTTGTAATGGACTTGAAATGGGCTTGAAAAACACGTTTTTCACGCTCATTTTAAATCCATCACAAACTGAAAAAAATAGAAAGGTGAGAATAAGATAGTATCTTAGCCTAATTAAGTGAACGGGTCTTTTTGGTGTGCCACCTACCTCGTGGACTGGGGCCCATACTCTATTTTATAACAAACGTTGCTCAACTTTCTTCTGAAGTGTCCGCCCTGTCGCTCGTACCAACTGGCGATGCCCGATTCCGAGATGTTTTATTTGAATATCTCGATTCCTTAAAGACCGAGACACCGAGACCGATGTCGAAGCATCGCAGACTAGTAGTAATTAACTAACAGATGCGCGATTCCGAGACTTTTAGAATCGAATCTTCAGATGTAATCAGACTGATAGATTGCGAATTGACAAATGCGCGATTCCGAGACATTTTTAAAATCAAGATTATAGTAGTAATCGGACACACCAATCGCACATTGTCTTCGGCGATGAATAATATTTTTGATGACCGACTTTCGGTAACTAAGGCCTAAATCAAAAAAGGTTGTAGACGTCTTACAAATTAATTTTTCGTGTAAGAATAATCTTCTGTAAATACAATCTCCTGAAATGTAAAAAAAAGTTTTTCCAGAAAAAAATCTAAGTTGAAAAAAGTACTAAAATTACTAAAAATATGTTTCGACAAGAATTTCGATTATATTTAATTTCAGATAACAAATCAAATGATAGAAACGTGCAAGCAATACATAACATGCCGAGGCAAAGAGACGATCTGGTCGCAAAACAGGAGTCAAGTTCGAGAGAAGCTAATTCATTGCATCAACCTCAACAAGACCTACCACGGAACTTACCTGATGATCAGATCTCAAACGTTTCTGCCCGATCAGGCGCCTTTTGGATTCTCCGAGAATTATGTGTTTGGAAAATTCGATACTTTCTGCAATCGACTCGTCAAGATTATTTCTATGTTCGATTTGGTGGACGACTACAACAGCTTGTTTGAAAGGCGGATGGAGGGTTTGCTATTGGGGGAAGGTTTGTAGCTTTTGCTTTACTTGTGTTTTCGCTACCTCAGAGCAACAGAAGGTTAAGTTGTTATAGGCCGGTTTTCAGATTCAAACGCCAAATGGTAGCTTAATAACGATTACTCTTTTTAACGCGATACTGAGATATTGCAAAAAAAACATGTTTGCATGTATTTATAGACAGGCAACCTAATTGCTAATATATCTGAATTTTACACTGAGTTTAATTTATTTTTTTAAATGTACGTCTAGTCTAGTTTCAAATACCGTTGACACTACGCGCTTCAACAACTTCAGCATGTGAACTGTTTCACTGATCTACAGTCCGGTCGGCTAGGAAGTGTTTCCTGAGATTGGGGTGGAATCGTGTTTCCAGTTTGAAGTCGTGTCCTCGCAGATGATGGCCAACTATAGTATCCGTTCAAAATCGGATACGCCTCAATGGGGTCACACCTAATTTGTGTTTTATTTAGGTAAATTTCCAATGGCTTGTTTTTAATTGTATTAATGTGCCTTTAATTTATTATTTCTCTTGTTTCGTTTTTTTTAATTTCAAACGCACTATGTTTTATATGATTTGTTAATAAATTAAAATATTAAAATAAATATTTTCTCTGCTCTTCTTTTTTTTGTTCATTTTAAAATTGAGATGATTTCTACTATGACGTCTTAGAATCCAATAAAAGGTTTTTGGAGCAACAGTGACATATCTGTTTATTTTTATAGAATTACGAGGTTTCCATAGACATTTTACAATTTCTAACGTATAGAATGACTTACTGGTATTGTCAAAATATAACAAGAAAATATAGACACAGTATTGTATTTATATATTTGATGAATGCAGACATGAAGGCTTGATTATCTCAGAACTATGATTTAGTCACTATACCAGTGTTGCAATGCAACGGTATGTTTTCAGTTAGGTATGATATATAGGTATTAAGGAAGGCACGAGCCAGAGTTTCGTGTGAGGGTGAAAGTGTGCTTTGTTTCCTTTCGTGATAGCCGTGGAAGATGAAGGCTGCACTCGATACATTCGAATTCTTCTAATTATCTGGCTTAATAAATGCGTAGTGAAAGTGCCTTTTTTACGGCCTAGAACACGCCATGCGGAGCTTGGACAATATCGATATTACTGCAATTTTAAAGATTTTTTCAAGTCAAAAATAACATCCAGGCGATTGATTGTCCTTACTGTTTTTTTATCATTTTGGCCATATATTACTGTACACTTCCTAGTTTATTTCGTTCAGTTCACCATAATCAGGTAAATGTAAACCCTTCAAACATATCAAATCAAAGACTATGAAGTTGTTTAACATCAAAAAATAATTAAAAACGGATTTTACCACATTACGTTAACAGCATCCCACGTTTCGGCGATATTACAACCGCGGTTGTATTTCTGATTATATTCCTAAATTTTATCTAAAATATTCCAGTAAATTAATTACGTACAATTCTTACGTATTGTATTGGAATATCTACGTATCGATTATTTATCGTATTGTATCTTATGATCATTATTTGATTAGTTTTGAAAGATTCCTATTTATCATAAGCTCTTTGATTTTGTCGTTTTTGAGGAAATTACGTATTTTGCAATGACCGTTTAATAATGTGATTAATTGTAGGTTTTTTTTTAATTATAAAATGACAGTTTACTATTGTTATTCAGGGTAGACTATCATCGTTGTTCAGGGCAGTCGACCTTAGACAACGGCATTTGTAACATCGGCAAAACGTCTAGTCCCACCAACTTCACGACTTAAAATCCGTTTTTCATTTTTTAAAACCCTAAATATATCTTTCATTATTACCTATTTTCTAAACAGATCTTGAAGAAGCCATTCAAACTTTTAACGATGCAAAAAGTGGGGTAACCACTAAGCAGTACGACTATTTGGACCATAGAGATACAGAATTCGACACAGACTTTGACGTGTTTATGGACAAAACGAATACGTTAAAGGAGAGCATTGGAAATTCGATCGAGGAGAATTTTGCTAGCGTCTGGGAAACCCCACAAGGCATCAAGTTTTTAGTCCGCTTCGAAAAGGTACACAAATAATAAGCAATAATACAATGTACTCAACAAATTAAACCATACTTAACGTTGCTATATATCGGAAAACATATTATATATATATTTTAAAAGAAATATTTCATTAAATTTCATCGACATACATGAAGCAAGATGTTAAAAATTCAACATTGATAAGTTTGGCGAAGAATAACTTAAAAGCACGACCTAAAATATCGGTAAAAGACGAATTCAATAATGATATTGGTTTTGTAGACGCTCTCATAATAGTCTATAAATGGGAAATCTAAATATACACATACAAGTACAGACAAAGTAACGATTTTTGACCATGAAAAATATATCGTCGTAAAAATCTTATGTTTTAGATAGCGACTTTCGATTATATACTACGCATGTGTAGAATTTGCAACGTCTTTTGTTTGGTTTTTATTATATATTTAAAGGACATGTAGACATGTAAATACAGATTTTTTTACTGTTCGTGTCTCCAGCCAATGCTTATACTTACTGCCGAAGAGTCAATGCCTTCCAAGTACCAGCACCGGATCTACGATTTTTCGGATCCGGGGCAAAAATTAATTTGACATTGGCGCCGCTCCCTTTTAGCATTTAAATTTACTGGGTAGGATTTTTTGTGACCAGGGAATAAAAACCCCTAAATAAATTTGCACTCTTCATTACCCATTTGCTAATAATTTTTCATTAAAATAGAATAGTAATGGAAAATTGGACATTATTATAGAATACATACAACCAGTGTAGACGACGCACAAGCGAAACTGTGTACACATCTTCACTCCTTAGATCCTAACAAATTTTACTATCTAATCTTGCTACAGCTTTACACGTCGAGCTTTCCTTTCTGCGAAAGAATCTATTACCACATCAACTAATAATTATAGTGACGCGTTTAAATTAGTAGGTTAACAAAGAAAACCAACGCGAATTACTCGAACACCTAATCAAATACCGACCGTCGCCTGACGTTCGGCCGTTCGGGTTTATTGGCTCTGCTTGTGTAGCCCCGTCCCATTTTAGTCTGTAGAAGGGAATATCTCTAGGCGCGACGGCAATTCCCCTGGCAGAGACATCGCACACACTCTTCTTACACGTTCAAAAAAGAACTTTGATGCGTTCCAAAATCAAATGAATAATCGATATTACGAAACGACCTGGACGCTAAGCGCTTAAGTTAAACGAGTTTTTTTTTGAACACATGAATTTGGCGCTCCCCTTAAAATGTTTTTGTGACAGGCACCCCGGTTTGCCCCCCCCCCCCCAATAGATCCCGGACTGCCAAGTACCCACATCAAATTTAAACGTCGTCCCCATTCCCCATTCCTTGTATTCCACTTGTCTATGCCTTCGACACTTTCCGTATCCATTTTAAGCAATTTATATACTTCTTGCACTGTTTCCGCGTTTTGACTTTCCTTTGTACCAATTCTTCTCATTCCTCTTAATATTTGTCAAAGTATATATATATATATAAAGATTAAAAGACAAATATTTTCATTAATACCTACAAATTAGTGTATCATTATTTAATTACCAGCTTCATATCGTATAATAATTATATATTATTTTATCAATTATTACAGGTCAGTTTGAAAATTCCGCTCACCAAACTAAGTGAGAAATATGACAGAGTGCTTGCCTATTGCGAGAAAGAAGTTGATCGAATTCTGAAACTGTACAAGAAGCAAAAGGATGATCCACCAGTTCCCAGGAATTTCCCACCGGTAGCAGGTGGGCGCTAAAAAAATACTGCTCAAGCGCTAGTTTCTCTCTCTCTCCAAGGGTTAAATATCGTAATAATAAAGTAATTCTTGCTATGAAACCTTGGCTATAGAAGCTCTAGCAGTCCATAGATATTGATATTAAAAAAAAAACAAATTGCATAATATGAATCTATAGCTGAAGCTAAATGCAATAAACTCTTCCACGGAAATAATATTATTTAAATTTTAGATTTTTTTATTTTAATTGCCGTTAAACATCGTTTTTACAGTTTATATATTATAGTCGGTTTTTTTATTTAACATGTAATTATTTTAATTTTTCATAAAAATATTTTCCTTTGAAATGAATATTTTACTTTTGTATGTAGATTTGCTAATAAGTCCATAAGAAATTCTACATTAGGAAAGAATGAAATAAATAGGAAAGAATGAATGAATGAGAATGAAAAGTATACACTATCCTTTTTCGTTTTTAGGAAGAATCAAATGGTCAAGATGTTTGCGCCACAACTTAGCCGAGCAGGTTGACAGCGTTTCCACGCACCCTATTTTAAAAGCAATGCCTGCAACTTCCGAGTTAGTTAGGAAATATCATTATGTCAAAACTACCCTAGAAGTGTACGAGGAGGAAATGATAAACATTTGGATGAATCAAAATGTAAGTGTTAAAAAACATCTGAAATATCTACTTAAGCTGGTCAGAATTGACGTCAGTAACTCAAAAGCAAGTAATTTCGTATACTTTTGGCTAGAGAATGTAACAAAATAATATTAACAGTATCATGCCTAATGTTACTTTAAAGTTGAAAGTTATGGGAGGAAATAAAATAGAATTGCGATCGTAAAGTGCAGTTAGGCGGTGTCGACTACAACGGGAGAAACCGTGACACCAGGCTGGTATAACGATATGTGATCGTTCTTTCATCAGTGTGATAAGCGTAAAAGACTTAGATAATGACAAGTCTCTATCTAGCTCCGCCAACAAGCCCGCGAGAAACCAACCCTATACCGCTCGGCACCGGGTGGTTAACCATCGGGCAGACCAAGCGCGCTCGCTACCAGCTACGGCCAGAGTTCTCCGGCCTGCCGACTAGTTACAGATTCGAGGTCGCTTGCGCGATCCTCTCCCTTACGCAGCGGTGATTCGGTGTCTACCGAATCCATCGCGGATGACGGCATCCTTTTAGTCCTCACCCGGTATCGGGTAACCGATTGGTCGTTTCAAATGCAGTTGCCATAAGGTTAATAAACCACCCCGGCTCTATATGAAACAAATCCGTTTCCAGACTCCCCCCGGTTATTAGTCGGAATCCACAGTCGATTGGCTGACGCTGCACGGTAAGCAATCCGTGTAGGAACGCCCAAAAATGATTCGCAGGGGAACTGGCCTTAGGCTACCAAGGCTCGCACAACTGCCTGGAGGCTACCGGATGGGTGCTGACCTGTGAGTTGGGCCGACCCTAAACACATAGTTCATAATGGCCTAACTACAATGAACCCATTAAAGTGCAATTATCTTATTTAAGCTATCTGATTGTTCTGACACGGTATCTATTTTTATTCCCAAATTTCGTCCTGATGAGCGACATTCAATGCGTCGCCGCTCTAGGTATTGGCTATATATGGCTATATACAGCGCGATAATTTATTTGCATTCTATCTTTAAAATCTTCTGTTTTCTTCTCTTTGATTTGATTAATTTTAATTGGCTATAAGGCTAGGCGACCATGGAGGCTAAAGTCATAGGTGTTTTGAGAATCAATGAGGCAATGAGTTGTACCTAATCATATTTAAATATAATCCATATGGCGTATATTTTATTATTAAAAATTTTACTAGTTCTCTACTCAACTTGCTCTCCATTTTGATATATCACATTTTAATGTATATTTTTTATTCCATTCCTTTAATTAATATTTTAATGAATGGCGAAAATAATTTTACGAAAGCAGACAACCTAAAAAAAAATAAAAATATTGAAAGGACACATGGCAGAAGATTAATGGGTCGATCCAGAATACTGAAGAAATATGTTGAAAAGGCGACGACATAAAATAATAAAAGAAGCTTCTCTGGCTGGATCGTTAAATTGGCTACGGGTTTTCTTGCTCGCCTCGAGTCCTTTGGAAGGACGATCGGCGGTGCGATTAGGTTGGTATCAAGAATCTTCTGCGATCGATCGGATTCTACCCTTGCCCTTATTAATCGTGTTTCCAGCCGCGTAAAAAACTAAAAAGCGGGAAATACGAAGCGATCGCATGGTAATACAAGAATTTTAGAATAAAACTTACCGACATAGTTTTTTAATAAGGCGTCCTAACTATTCTTCTGAAAGCCATTTTTTTTAAATGAAAGATTTTCCCCTAACTGGAATTACTCTAGAATGAAATACGACCCTAATTCTAGATTCTATTACAGCATAATAAACATCTTTCAGGATTCTTTGGGGGTATTATATTTACAGCATCATTAATGAAACATCACTGTAACTTAGATTAGTTGTTAGTTTTTCACAATATTCCCAAAAATATAAATTTGATTCAAAATTTAGTTCCAAAAATGTAAATGTTTTGATAATTATATTGATAAGCCTTTGTGTAAATAAGCCTTTTATGTAAATATTTGGATTGTGTGCGGCAGGGAGGTAATGCGTTTTGTATGCTTAAAAAATGGTTTCCCTGACATTTAACCACACTCATTACTGAACCAAGCTTAATCGCAGTATTACAGAAATCGCCTTTTCTTCAGATTGTGAAGCATTTCATGCATGTGATTGTATAATATTGTTGTCGACAAAGTTATTTGAGCTTCTTATGTTATCCTAGGTATATCATTCACATAAAAAAGAAATAGTAGTAGTCCCAAGATGGATTCTTGATGTTCATCTCCCTTTCGTTAATCGTTGATCCATTCGTTGGTCGTTGATCCTCCTTGTTGATCAGCGAGATTGATCCTTCATTTACAATCATTAGTCATACAAAATTAATTTTTGCCTGCTCTTTATTTTCGGTGTACAGTATTTCAATATAGTAAATTCTATTTTGTAAATGACTTTTAAGAATTTTCGAACTCTAGGCCCTGAATAAGGCAAAAATTAAAAAAAAGTGTTATATTTTTATTGTTTTAGGTATGGGACGTGGACGAATGTCTAAAAAATACACTTCTTAAGTTGGATCAACAGACTGGCAAGCTGGACGTCAATTTAGACCATTCGATTAAGTTGTTGATAAGAGAATCCGACTGTTTGACAAAAATGAGAATTTCGTTGCCTGTAATCTGCCAAACTTTGTATGCCAAGAGGGAATATTTCAATTTTGTCAATGATTCTCTAAAGGTAAAGTACAGTTATTATTATTGAATCTAGATTTTGCTCTCCTCTTCTGGGGTATAATAATTATGGGAGACATATAAATATCATTTTGATAAATAACAAAGTCGGGACAAAGACTTACAGATTTTTAGTTTGCCAGATCATGCGACGAGCCAGTGTCTAGATATGGAGATTTTTTTACACCTTTAAGATACATAAATCTTCAAGGTGTACAAAAAATATCAACTTTTAAAGAAAATTCAGATCACCTTAAAAACGATTTTATTATTAGTTATAGGTAATGTGTTAGTTGGTTATTATATTGTTAAAGTTCTCACAATAAATAAATAAATAATATAGCTGTTCTTACACAACACAATTATGTACTAATTTTATTACTATATGTTCTCTTTCCACTCAATGTATGAATATATGTAGTATTTGGTAACTGCCAAGATATTTTATTCTCCCTTGTTTCTGTACTAATTACCTATCTAACTTATAGATGTAAGTTATTTTATAAAATAAAATAACTAATAAAAAGAAATAAAAATACAAATATATAGGTAGTAAGTTAGTTATAATTATATATTATATAATACTTTTCTCATTATGTTCAATGTATACAATTAATTATAGTATTAGGGTACAGCCAGAATACTTTACTGGCCGTTGTTTCTGTGCCAGCTTAATCATCGACATTGCATGTGTCCTAAGGATCTGTATACATGTGATGTTCTAATGTTGGAAGCTATCCCAATTATCAAATGTATGCAGGCTTTCGATACCTGACAGCACATAACAATATAATTAATACTAGAGATGGGGTGTCTCATATTTTGTATCAGGTTGAAAGGTAAATCGCGTTACACACAAAGGCAAAATGTATCGCTGTACATACACATTTTCGGAAATTGTATGCATATAATATCCAATCCCGGAGCAAATGCACGGCTCACAAAAACAGTGCACAGAACAGTTTTATTCAAATATTTTGTCCATGATCGACAGTTTAATATTTACTATTTATTATTATCCATGTCAGTTTCTGGTGAACGACTTCCTAGTGACAGTTCGTCGCGTCAAGCTAGAAGTACGTCCTCTCTTCCTGCCCCAGCTGGTGCGGTTAACTGCGCTGTTTCTGCCGGGTCTGAAGACCCACACGTGGACAAGCCTAGAGTGGAATAGCTTCGTGGACAAGACCAACCAAGCCATCAAGAGTTTCGACGTCCTCGTCACACGGGTGCACGATATCTACTCTAACAGAATTTTACTGGTGCTGGCCAGCATGCAAGATGTCGCTTTGCACTCTTTACCTGATGACGGGCCCTGGACAATAGAAGATTTTGTAGAGAGAACGGAAGAAAGTTGCAGGTACATCCATAGTAATTTATTATTAACTGACAGATCACTCAATCATCTGTCATGATCTTCATGGAACAGTAAATAGCAGCAAATACTGTCTCTGTGGCAGGAAAGTAAAGTGACAGCATTCCTAATCGATTGAGAGCTTTGTTAGCGATTTTTAAGTACAAATCTTCAATCATTATCAACGTTTAGTTGTAGATTTCTGCTATGAAATCCATGTTCATATTTGAATTTTCTCGCGTATTCGACGGAAAATATCTTCAGCCCTGTGCGATTTATATTTCTTTGTTGAAGATAATGGAGTTCAGGCGGTCAAGGTGATTGCAAAAAACGCACGAATTTTATTTGGAGATGACGTGTTACACTCGTCATTGATGCATACATCCCAGTGTCAGTAATTTAGAGCTTGATATACACTGCGGCAAGTGGAGTGTGTAACGCCGTTAACAATTCTCAATTGATGGAAAGACGTTGGACCGGGCACATTCACTAAGAGAATGCGAAGAAAGAAGCATTCATCTTGATTGGGATGCCCGGTGTGCAGTTTGCCCACCGTAGTTTCTTTGAATATGCCAGTTTGTCCGTCGTCTCTCTCCCCTCGTTTGCGTCATTTAAATGATTTCCCACTCGCATTTCACGTGTACTACGTACACACTTCCGAATAAAGCATAATTTTGACATACCGTGAAGAAAGCCCTTCACGTTGTAGCCGGTGAATTCAGAGCTATTTGTTAGACATATGCAGCTATGTCTATTTTCTATATAAACGCGTTGTCTACTATCTAGATGTACTGCTACGTGAGTAACAGCTGGACTTCGTTCATGTATGGGAAATGAAAGAACTCTCCATACAGCTTCATTACTGCTTATGTATCTTCCAGCGTGTACTGAGCAGTTCCATCGATTTCACCGTTTCGCATTTTTATGGTTGCTAATTTCCCGCCAACTTTATTTGCCTCTTTCTATCCTTCATACGCGAGACTACAGGGTACTTGCATAATTCCGAAGAGTAATTCATTTACTCTTCATAATATAATCTTTAACACTAAAAATATTTATTTTTGGAATTAAACTATAGTTAATCATTTAAATATAAATTAAAGTAATTTTATTCACGCATATGTAAACACGCACGCATATGCACGCATTCCATACCACGGATGCAAATTTTAATATATCTGCTTTTTTCATATCGTATATTTTTGATCTTTGCATTTCTGTATTTGGGAGTTATGTGTACGTAATATCGAAACTCTGTCTCTGCTAGTTAGTGCGCAACGCAACCGATCCACCTAACAAAATAAACGGTAGTAACGGGAAGAGTTGAAAAGATTGTGGTTGAAATCAGTCCACGTTGAAATCAGTCCAGGGGGCGCGCTAGTCATAATTTAATCTCAAAGTATTGGACTTAGAGACTCGACATCCGGTATACAAGAGCGTCGTAGGGTCAAAACCATATTGTTAAATGTTAGTTTCATTATCTCTTATACAAGTGTGAAAAAAACCGACATACATTTTAATCAAATAATAACGTCGAGCCGCCCGAGGCTAGCCAAGAAACGAATCATATTGGAAAATAGCAATTTTAATTCCACGGAAATACTACAAAAATACTAGATTTGTTTTCGGGTGGGGGCAGAGTAAGGAGTGATTGAGGGCAGGCGAAAATATTTTTTTTTCTCCGATATTCTTCTTCTTTCGTAGTTTTCTATTTCGCCTTATCTAATATGCTTTAACTTAGAAGAAAATAAACCAAGTACTCAGGTTGTATAAAGTTCCGGACGAAAATATTGTTCTTCTGATATTCTTCTTCTTCCGTGGGCTTCTATCCCGCCTTACTTAGAATGCTTAAATAGATTCCTAAGTGCTTAGGATACAAAAGGGGTTTTGGGGGGGGGGGGGCTATACTTTTTATTCACTTCACTTTTTATTTCAGTTCACTTTTCATATGAATATTTTTTTTAAATATTTATACGATTAGTTTAACTGATTGTGTGTGGTTTTATTTCAAATGCTAAGTACTTTAATGTGATCATGCCTTTAATGCGATTACATTTAAATTTATTTGGCGACCGGTCCAAATAATCACATGAATTCTTTTGGCGGGCATTCGCTAACCACGAGATATTTCGTTACCGCAAAGCTAGTGTATATACTATCTAAACTATTGTTTTTTATTGACAGAAATGCTGCTATTGAACTAAACAGAAAAAGCCTTATGATAGAGGAATCTGTTGAAGAAGTATTGGAACTTGTCAAAAAAGCTGCACAACAATTCAAATCAGAAGATATGAGCCCTGAATTCGATTTTATTATGGCTGAAGGTATGTATTATTTATTTATTATCCACTAAAACAAACGTATATTTTATTGTTATTGTTAAAATGAGCATATAGACCAAAGGATTTTACTGTTTTGTACATATAATTCTATTTTTAATATCAATTGTGAAAAATACATACTACTTAGATTTTTTTCTGTCAAGATACCTATATTATTGCGACCAATTTTATATAATACTAGTGTTATATCCGATCTCAAATACCTATGTATACCAATTTTCATTGCGATTGGTTGAACGGTATGTAATACGATGTGCTGCAGCGCCATCTACTACTGTTACAACAAATTGAATAGCGCGAAAATATCAAGCGTCCACAAATGTCTATATATACCAAATTTCATGGCGTTAGTTAAATGGTATAGAAGTTGATGTGCAGCAGTGTCATCCTGTGGCGAGTTACAGTAAAGTTAATAGCGAGACAATATTAAGCGAGCTTAAATGTCTATGTATACCAATTATGATAGCGATCGGTTGAGCGGTATAAAAGTTAATGTGCTGTTTACAATTAATTTTAATATCGCGAAAAAAATATGAGTGCTCAAATGTATGTATATTAATTTTCGGGGCGTCGGTTGAGCGGTATAGCAGCGCCTTTTAGTGGTAAGTTACAACAAAGCGAATATCATAAAAACCTTATCCATGAAAAAATACTTTCATGGTGATCGGTCAAGCGATTTCGGAGCCTATTAAGCTCGGACAGACAGATTTAATTAACATTCATTATCATACATATTTATAGATAAAATTATATAATGTTACAAAATGACGGGTTTGATTTACCTACTTACATACTTCAAAGTTTATTTTATTCATTTTAGAGCATTTATTTAGAGCATGAATAAAAGAAATTATTACAGAAAAATCTCGCGACAAGCTTTTATATCCTATAAAATTGTATAATGTCACAAAATTAAGGGTTTTATTTCCTTCAAAGTTTATTTCGTTCTTTTCAAAACATTTTATTAAAATATTTTTTTACTGTTAAATTATTAATGACACTGAAAACAGCTTTACATGTTAAAACCTACATGTTAAAAGCGCTGTTGGTTGTTTCATTTAATTTGGTATTTTTATTAAGAAAAATGGATGAAGGAATATGGTAAAAGTTTTCTGGTATTTTGTTGATGGAAATCACTATTCTTCGAGGTCCCTGATATATGAGTATGTTTACGAGCGAACATAATATGTTGGTCGATGTAGCACGTGTACATCTTTATAATTCCTGACGCGAAGGAAAGCGGCTGACTTGATTTTATTGCAGAAGCTGTGTATATACTGCGTACTGCCATTTTTTGAATGATAAGAATCCTCATCGAGTTTTCTGCTATTCACGAGAACATTAGACCATACTCGTGTCATCAGAGAATAGATATATAGTCATAGAATAGGATATATAGAATGGATATATAGCAAGCAAAGCAAAGTAAACAGATTTAGCAGCCTCTATACCAACGGCTAGTATTAAAACTAATGAATGATAACACTATCGTCATAAGCATATTTAGTTATCAGTAGTTAAAAACACCAAATTAATTCTAATATTTCTTCCTGGCTGCTACAAAGACGACAGTCAATCGTCTAATGACAACATGCTGAATGATGATAAATCTTCGAGTGGTCAGCAGCAGGATTGGACTGCAGTATGGGACTTCTTTGATAATCCTCATACTCTTTTGGCAAATCCGGGGGGCGGTTTATCGAAAGCAATGCAGGTATATTTTTTACAATTTTAATTGGATCAAGTTTTCTTTTTAAATCGCTATTATAACCAGGTTTATTCTATAAATAGTCGATAAAAGTAGTGTTTCCTACACTTATTTAACAAAGAATCGAGAATAGTCACGGTTTCAAGAGACTCTGATTGTATAATTGCGTCATTTAATTTCAAACTCCGTCAGATCCAGATAGGTCTGTATTTCAGTAGTATTAATTTTCTGTTAATAAGAGTTACATAATAAATATTATGATCATAAATTTATGCAATATTTGATAATGAAAATTACTAGTTCATATTTTTTTAATTTAATAAATTATTCAGTAAATAAGCATATTATTTTATCGGAAAATAGGATATAGGTGGTTTTTATATTCAAATTTGGATCTGACAGGATTTGTTCATGACGTCTAGCATCTGACTACTTCCGTTACTAACTTTAGGCTAAGACCCCACCAAACATGTTGTTTATGTCAACCGGAATATTAATTACTTGTCTTACAATGCATTACTGTCCTGCATGTCGCAACCGTCGTATCGCATGTACGTTAACCTTGGGAAGACGAGCCTCTCATCGATCGGCCCTATAAATATTGATATTGAATTATTAAAATAAAAATATAAAAGTATCAAATTTATAATAGTTGACAATAAAATATTTGTTATACAAAAAAAATTAAACTGAACAAAGAAAGTCAACAAGCTATTCATATACGCGTTCACTGTCACTCTCGTCTTATAGATTAATAACATGAGAATGGGTGTCAATTATATTATGTGCTTTGGCCAGGTCTTCGTTCTGGAGATTTTTGAATCGATTCCAAATTCGATTTAAAGTTGGTTCGCTCGTTCCACAAACTAATGCTGCCAACTTTCTTGGTTGTTGAAAATCAATTTTCCTTATGACATCAGGGTCTTCTTTCAACTTATGAAACCACTTATAAATGTTGAGAATGACATGCCGGTTTTGCTGGTTAACATCACTTCTTAACTTGGTCAAATTAGTTTTGCAAAAATCTTCCATCATGATGTAGATTCACAAATAGAGTTCGTATAACGAATGAGTTATGCTCTTTGACATTAAGCCTTTTATAGCAGAATATTTTGTTATCAATAATGCCTAATGCCCTACACAGTACGCACAATAATTAAAGTAGACGAAAACTAATTTGGCAAAAGCGTCGTTAAAATGTCATAAAATGTCGAAATCGAACTGTTACGGTTACTACAATTAATAGTCCTAATCGGTTAGCTACTTACCACCTATTACGGTATTTACTCACCGCTTTTGGCTAAATCTAGGAATTTTATCTATCTAATTTTAGCAGGTAAAGTCTTTTCAATTTTAGGATTAATATATAGCCTATGACACTCACAAATAATGTGGCTTTCTATTGGTAAAAGAATTTTCAAAATCGGTTCAGTAGATCCAGAGATTACTTCCTACAACATCACAAACTTTACCTCTTTATAATATTAGTATAGATAAATATTTTATCGACATGGTACCATTCCTATGTTAACTGTCTCTAATTGCCCCAGTCGCCAGTTTGTACTGCGGATACTATAGCTTTGGTAGTTGGGTAGGGTAAGGAGGATATCAATATCCGTTGCTCCTGCTCATGGCTGGCATCCTTCGACGTTTACATGCGTCCAAGCAGTTGATTCAGAGTTTAACGTTCGCTGTTTTCTCTCCTGGAAACGCTTTCTTGAACCACAACCGGTCACATATATCACAATCGTTCTGAAATAAATAGCGCATGCTGTTGTCTAATAATTTCAATAATTTTTTTGGTGTCTTCATCAGAAAACGACGTCATTTTGACAATTTCGCACGTGCTATTCGAACGAGACGCGAGATACCACTTGCCCAAGACGGAGACTGTCTAGCGGTCTCCTGTCTCGCGTCGCGGTCCCCTGTCTCAGTCTCGCTCGCGAACTGCCACAATACGAAAGCTAAAAGTAAAGTAACGGTCTCGGTCTCCCATCTCTGTCTCCGGTCTCCGTCTCCTGTCTCTGTCGCTGCCCAAACCGCTATATTAACGCGTTCCCAGTGGAGACAAACACGTTCTGTCGAGGTCAACGCGAATCGTCGAAGGCCGGCATTTCTCTCTTGTTACCCGAGCTCTTGCACGCCAGTTTTGTACGTTACGTATAGCACGCGTGTAGTAGAGCAGTCATTACATTTCTGCAAAAAAAACATTCCTTTTTTAAACTCTACAACTTTTAATGGTTACAAGTATGAGTTGTATGTAACACACCTACTATAACGTCGTGGGCTCTGCCAAGCGCAACTACTCTTGCTGGATTCGACCAATGTACTGCTGAGTAATCATTAAATAAACACAGTGCGCATATGCACTACCTAGTAATTAATTCTATCCTCCAAGTAATGATGATAAAACAATGACGGTAGGTGCTATGTTTCCAAAGTAATAAGCGATTATTTTGTTACATATGGTTTTAGCAAGTAATCACCTACTGGCCGACATGAATGACGTTTCACGTCAAAAATACTCGAGAGCTATAGATTTCCCATCAAGTGCCATAACAGTTTTTCGTTGATTTCTTTGCTCTAATTCATCGGTTTGGATATGCCGGCGTTTGAAAACCCGTTGTCATGGATTTATTGGAGGCTGAAATTTATTGCTAATAAAGTTGTGGGAACTAAATAAAGTTGTGGGAACATAGAACTCATGTAAGACAAGACCATAGATTGAAAATGTATATTTGTTTTAAAAGGGATCTGGCAGACTTTGAATTTAGACGATACAAATCTTTTTTGGCATAATAAGCGTAATATATGAAATTGTTTAATAATTATTTATCGATTTGTGAAAGGAAATGGTGAGGAACGCAGTTAGTGAAATGAGACGATACTACAGCAGAAAAGTAATCGACGTTCTCATTAAAGTCACACGACAATCTCTCGATATGATCAGAAAAAGATTCATGGATGACAGCCCTGAAGGTAGAATACAATTTTATATCATTTATTTCACTTAGCCTTTTGATTCTAAAGTATACTTTATCACGTTCAGTATTTTTTTATGCTTTCAGCCTCCGCGTTGAAAACGCTTTTTCTTCTGCAAGCATCGCTAATGATACCAAATGTATCAGTTCGACCAACGTTGGAGGAAATTCAGGACTCGTTGACCATGGCAGGTCGAAACGTTTCAGGAGTGGCCAAAGGTGTTGCTCAGTGGACTGGCGGAAAGAATCAAGTAAGATTTAGGAAAAGAATGCCAAGTAATTGGAATAATAACAATTGTTCATTTTGTATATTATGCACATGTTGTAATTTTGGTTAGTTCACCACGAAAGTGAAATATCTTTACAGATGTAGCATGGATGGAAACATCAGATATAAACTGTAGCGAAATGTTCGTATTTATTACTAAAACTGTTTTATTTATAAGTTTTGAATCATGTGTGCATATATTTCTTTTCTCTGCATTATGAAATCATGTGGGCCTATCTTTCACTTGCATTCAATTATGTAGGGGAGGTGGGGGCATAGTGAGGTACTTACAACTTAAAGTAAAATATTATAAGCTACAAATTTTAACTCAATATCATGGTTTAATTCATTGCAAATTACTACCGATATATTTTTCTCGATTACGACAGAAAATCTCCGAGATGTGAATACATTAAGGTAAAATGACATTTGCCCCGTTATGCCTCGTATATGAGGGTAAAGTAGGGTACCCTTAGTGGTACTTTCAAAACCAAATAAAAACTGACGCCATCTTAACTTTTTCACATACAATTTTGTATTTTTAATAAGAAGTCTAGAAGGCAACTGCTACAAAACGAATTATTAACCACCACAATACATAATTAGGCTTGAGAAACAATTGCTGTTTAACTTCATGAGTTTTTTTTAATGAAAATACTGCTTGTGAGAATTTTGTTTATATAGCATAAACGACTGTCGAAAGGGTGTGGATCGCTCGTAAACGTCACGCGCCGACTGACAACCTATCAAAGTGAGCCATTTGACACTTTGCGCGGCGTTTCGTTCGAGCCGCATGAGGCATGCCCCGCTATGCCCCGCTACCCGGCTATGCGCTCCCACCCCTATTATTTGTTCAATGGCTGATATTCTTACTCCTTCGTCTCTCCGCTATTGCTAATATTCTATACAATTTAATAGACAGCACGAACCAGTGGCATAGGGGTTGGGTCCTCCGATCTAACATTGTTAGTTTCCGGGTTCGATTCCCGGTTGAGTCACTATTTTCCGTTGGGATAAAATTAACTGAATCGAATTTTAATTCTGTCGATCGAATGCACTAACAAGACAAACACACACATGTTACACGCCCACATATGTACATATAAACACTCCATAGTAGTGTTGGTTACAAGATATTCTGGTATGATATTAAACCCGCCCATTGGACAAGCTCACAATAAAGAGTAAGAGAAACAAATATACAAATGCTATTGAAACCCTAATTAGACTTTGTCAAACGTCGAATTTCTTGTTTTTTAAATTGTTTTATTTAGGGAACAAACGGTTACAATATGTGCTTATACAAGGTTTCTTATATTACAAGTGACAATAACCATAAATTATGTTTTCAAAAGCTGAACAAATTCCAATTGCGCGTAATAATTATATTTAAATTTAAGAAAAAAGGTCATGTGCTTAATTATGTTTTAAAGAATCACATATTAAAAGTTAAATTAAATCAAATTTAGGTTTCTACTTAAGGTAATTTATGTAATTTAAATTAAATAGCTGAGGAAGTAAGGGCGGAAAATGGATTAAAATAACAAATTAACTGTATGAGTACGAAATGTATATAATAATATTTATTTATCTACACATATTGCAATAATTGCTATACCGAAGAGAAATAATTAAAATAATCAGCCTAACCTACCAAATATACCACCAGTTTTTACATCTCTATTTCTTTTGGCCCCCATTTAGCCATATACCCGATGACTGAACTAGTTTATATTTATTTAGGTACAATTTATTTCTATGAAACATTGATTTTGGCTAATAAATATAACAAGATGGCAAAATATAACCTCATGCTTATTCAATTCACCCAACTGGGACTAAACCGTTCCAGTGTGAACAGGGCTCTAATGGTATAATTTATTATTTTAATGTTGTATTTAAATGCTCCTAAAACTACATTGTCTTAAAATAAATAGCAATTCCATTATAAAATTGGCATGTAAAAGGAAAATAAAACTCCGTTACAGTCTGACAAATAGAATAGACTCAAATATCTCGATGTGTGAGATCATTGACGCTAAAACCGTATTGATTCTGGAACCTTATATAGAATCCACATTATTTAACCTACTGAAGCAGAATCCTCTTTGGTCTACTACTAACTCAAAATCCGAATACATACATATTTACCTACAAACTCAAATTACCTAAACAGCGATTAATAATAAAGAATTCTCAGCAAGTGTCGCCTCTAACGTTTGACGACACGATACGGCCGCAAGTCGCTCGACTCAAAATATTTAACATCAAAAAGCGATAAAACAGTGACGGGCAACAACAAGCGACAAGGCAGTGACAGCGACAAAAAAGTGACGCTCGTCTGTTTTGAACCTTATATTGTATCGCATATAATATTTCTGAATAATCTGATCTCATTGTATTTATGTATGATCTTCAATTTCCTTTCCTCTGTTCTTGTGTTACGTCTGGCTTCTTACGCATGCTACATTTATGTGTCTCCTCCTACGCTATGGTGAAAACGTGTAACACGACCGCTTGGTTCGCTCGCACCTTTCCACTTCCACGCCGCCTCCACTGACAGAAGGTGAGCTGGAAAAAAATCGCCGGTAAACCATCCCAGGTCCTACTAGACGTTGTGTCCCGCTTCGACAACCAGGCAACAGGTACGATCCTCGGAGGAATCAAGGCGCTGCGCGGGGTCGAAGACGCCAAAACCAGGCGCAGACGGCACTACCGACTCGCCTCGGAGGAGAAGCCAGCTTTCCCTTTCCAGCCGAAAAACTTCTACAGCCACGTCATGGAGAACAAGGAGATTCTGAAGACACTCTCCCTCCTCTCGACCTGCACACAGAATATTAAAACGGTACGTCTGATCAAACAACTTATCTTTATCATAACTTTACGGCTCCACTTCGGAAAAGCGATTACGGAAAGGATAGATAGTGGATAGTAATGAACGGACAGTACAGGCTGAGTTGACTTTCATCACTGCGACCAGACCTAATGTTTAATGTTTGGTGATATATACCTGGGTTAATTCTCCCAGTCTATTCGGAGACTTCAGATAAATCTCAGGATTTTTCTGGAGTATATCGTTGATAACCACCACGTTGATAATCAGGTGGTAATTTTGTTGATATCACATTTTAGGTAACAGCGTCTCCGGCGATTCGTTCGTTTCAGTTTGTTGCCTCCCGCTTCAGAAATCTGAATATTTAATCTTTAACATAACTTATATTTTTCACATGGTAGTTCACTGGACATTGACCTGTTAAAAGTCTTGTTATATTAGTCTTAGTTGACCTTTGATAAGAGAAAGTACCAACATTATCTTTTTCAGTGAAAAGATTATGAATGCTTTCGGTGGTCTTGGTCCTGGAGTTTCATTTCAGTCTTGGATTTCTTTCTTCTGTACCAGTTATGGCTTCTAGTTCCACATCAGAATGGTCTCAGTATTCGTATAATTAATGACGGCATTGACATGTCATTGTAATTGTTATGTAGTAGGTAATAATAATATGTATTAATAAACTGCTTTCGGTGGTCTTGGTCCTGGAGTTTCATTTCAGTATTGGATTTCTTTCTTCTGTACCAGTTTTGGCTTCTAGTTCCACATCAAAATGGTCTCAGTACTCGTATAATTAATGACGGTATTGACATGTCATTGTAATTGTTATGTAGTAATAATAATATGTATTCATAAATATATTTAAAACCTGTATGTATGACTATACAACTCGTATATAACGTGTAGTGACGTTAAATTTATTTACTTACTAACTGACCCGACAGACGTTATCCTGTCCAAATTTTAATAAATTTGTTTGCGATCGTTTTGTGAATTTGTGAAAAGCTATTGGAATATGTAAACAAAGTAAAAAATCGGTTGTCACCCCAAGACTTTTCCCGCAATCAGAAGCCCCCCCCCCCGCGCTAAACCCCTAACCTCCCTTCCCCCCAGAATCCCCCTTTAATCCCTTCCCCTAACGCCCCCCCCCCCCTAACTCCACCCCTTCCCCTTAACCCCCTTCGACTAATGGCAAATGCAAATAGAAACATTTGTGGTTACTTGCATGGACTGAAAAAAAACGACAATTCATCGATGGAATATACATACTCGTATGGGTAACGTGAATTTGAGTTTCCTTGTTTCCGTAGTTGTTTTTTTTAAAGTTGATTACAAGTAAGATATCTCGGCATTCCGGAGTATAGCAAGGATTGGGCAAGTCATCCTTCTGGCGCATTTCAATATACAGATCAACACCGAAACAAATAAATTGGAATATAAATAAAATTCCCACATTTGTTGGACAGATCGCGAAACAACACAAAAAAAAATAATTTTATTTTAAATTATGCTGGAATGCGTTTTTCCGGATTTTTCTCTAGATCGTCCAGATTTTTTTTCCAATTGAATACATTTGATACAAATATTTCCATCTTGAGACCATAGCGATCAAAACAAAAGAAGAAGCAACCTAATATGTCGCTCCTATTAGAATTACGGATATCCATTTTTCGAATCGTGAGTAAAAATAAAGCACAGTTTTCCCGAATTTTCCAATTTTCTAGGCAACTTATCCAAGTTTCCTTTCCGTTATGACCTTATTTGAACTATTACGAACATTCTTTTTAAAAATAGCCAAATCGGTTCAGCCGTTCAACCTAATAGGCGGTTACCAACAAACAGCATTTCATTTTTATTTATATAGATTAGGTCTCCTCTCCCTCCACCTCTCCCTCACCTCTCCCTCCACCTCTCCCTCCTCCTCTCCCTCCACATCTCCCTCCACCTCTCCCTCCACCAATCCCTCCACCGTTTTATAGAAATAACAGATATGAAATTTCTTTATAAATGAATAACGGCAATGTGTTTTATTCTTCTCTACGAAGAACAAATTATTATGACCTTCCGTAATATAAAAACCCTTCCATTGTACTAACACTCCTGATGAAGCACAGTTGATAGGCGTTTACTGCGGCTCGACGCGGGCGACACATTATATGGCAACCTGATCGGAAATGCACGAAGGAATAACGTAAATAACATGAAGCTAATGCCACATCCAAGAGGTATCCAAGACGCGTTCGGCCACAGGAGAAACCGGACCACTACAGCAGCATAACTGGCTTTCATCAGTGTTATTTTTAAACATTAACATTTTATTTTCAAATATTCAGAAATTTCAAAATTTATAGAAAATTATTTTCTCCAGAAATAAGCAATAATTTCCGATTCTCCGTAAAACTAACTAAACTATTATATATTTAAAATCCACAGGAAATGACGACGTTGTTGAAGCGGTGGAGACCTTATCAATACCTCTGGAAAAACGAAAAAACACTGCGAGAGTTGCTCAACTCCAATCTAGCAGATTTTGATTTATCGTTAAGGCGTCACAGTGAATTGGAAGCCAAGTTAATCGAAGAACCGGACTTGCACATATTAGGAAACTGTTTAGCTGTTTCCACAGAAAAGCTGAAACTAGGACTTAGCACTGAGATCAAAAGTATGCATAGATTATAGATTTTCTCCGATATAAATTCTTAGACTTTCATTGGCCGTTGAATTTAGCAATGTGCCTAATCTTAATACATAGTTTTTAAGAATTCCACTCTTACTTGTGTCACCCCAAGTCTTTCCCGGCAATCCCGGCAATATGTACTCATTTAAAGTTTATTTAATTTATTTTTTTTTATATTGGCGTATATAATCTTGCTCTATTTTTTTAACAATAATGATTATTTAAATATTATCTATTCCTACATAATTTTTATTTAATACGTTTATGGTTAGCAATTTTATCATTTCAATTTTACTTTGATAGTCCAGCTAATAAGGATAAATGATAACTGTTAGTGAATATATTCTTTGAAATTTATTACGTTCTTTTTCTACGTGACTTTCATATTTATGTTAATTACAAAATCAAATTATATTCAATATTTTTACATTGGCAAATTACATTCAATATCAATTGCATCATATCCGGCTTGCCGAGAAGTCTCGTGAAAGTTCGTATTTTATTATTAAAACACATAAAAAAATATTTAAAGTAAAAATAATTGATATCGCATTTTATTTTGCACAACGACCAAAAAAGTTTTAGAGTAATGTACTATTGCAACTTCCATTCCAATTTCAACATTTTACAAAGCTATATTTACTAAGTAAGTGAATATTTTAGGATGTTTGCAAACCGTAGCAGTGTAAGAATAGCTCTAGATATATCTTGTGTATAAGAATAATTATGAATACATTTACCATTTTAAGGTGGAACTCACAAAATTGGCCACGCAATGAGGAAGAAGTATAAACGTGAAATGGATTACGTGTACGCCGTTATGAACGACATGGAAAGGAAGCTTGAAAGACCCATTAGAGATCTCGACGATGTTAGAATGGTGATGGAAACTTTGAAGAAGATAAGAGAACAAGAAGTTGATATGGAACTCAGAATAGATCCCATAGAGGTAAGTTTTTTGAATATTATACGACTTCTTTGCAATTGGTATAGCGTAAAAAATCAAGTGTGTAATACGTTTCAAATCTAATGTGACACGAATAATTCATAAAAATAATAAATTTATTTAAAAAATCGAGAGTAAATAAGACCAAGCTATCCAAGCTAGGATCGCAGTCGATGTGCTTGCGATGACGTTGACCGAACCGCAGACTGGCGTGCACTTTGGCGTGCCCTATAATAGCTGACCCTCTTAGCTACTGGCAATGATATACTTCTGGACAATGGATGAGTGGTTCTTTTCCATAGGTTGCCTTTTACTCTTTTTTAGCTTTAGAGACATTGTCATTTTTTTATATTTCACTATAAATAGCTTTTCACTCTCTGAAATAGATTAACCGCTTCTATTTTTATAATTTACCTCGTAAATCTAATTGAAGACTATAATCTGAGATCAAAATTAGCGCGGTAGCTCTTCGGAATTATAAATTATACTGATTTATAAATTCTCTCTGACGCGTAAATAATCGCTCTGAGTTAAGCTTCCTTTCGGCCATCCCCGTCCTCTGCGCTGCGGCTCAGTTTTCAAATGAAAGGGAACCGATCAGAATGGTACTGAATACATCCCAGTCGATCTTTTGGTCTCTGATGGTTATTCAATGGTTCCTTTTGGTAATATAAACGTTACATAAAGTGAAGGGTTACCTGGTATCTGGTGTGAACTTTTAGACGTATTCACGTCAAAGTTCGTTTATTTGGCAAAAAGTTCAATTCAATTCAATTTTATTGAAATTAACTCAATAATAATCCATACAGATTGTATAAACTTAACTTAATCTTGTAACCTTATCAACATTGATATTATGTAAACACATGAAATGATTTCATAAATGCTATCCTGTAAAAAAGGTAATGATATATGTTACGTCAAACTGAAAGTAAACTTCCCGTTATATATTCTCGAACATCTATCTCTCGCCGAAACATTTCCAATAGTTCGTTAACCGGGTGTCGGGACGCGGAACGCCTGCTGAAGAATCCCATCATTGCATTTGCTATCTCTGTCTGTCTGCATCGGCGTCTTAGTTTCTCATTCGCCGCTCCCTCGATTATAAAAACTACCATCACTGGGGGGCGTGGTTTTTTATGGTGGTAAGAACCGTCGTGCACGCAGTCCTGGCTGCGCGGGAAGCGCGACAGTATAAGTTTTGTACCGAACGATTCTAGTAGCCCCCTCAATAAACAGCCGCCCTCATCGACCATTTGTGCGTGTCCTAGTCTAGCCAACTCGGAGTGTGCTTGGCGCTTTCAGTTTTAAGTATTTCAGTCGACGGGCCCTGTTAAAGGCCCGTGACGTCTTCCGCTGGATATTAGCTTTGAGCGGGGAATCTCATGAGCCGGGTCCAGGCTTGCATGTGACAGGTTCCTCCTTCCTGCATTGTTTGTTGAGTATACTCAACTCTAGTCGCAACTATCTCCTACTCCATGGCAACGCCAGCTGGCCGCTGCGCTTCTCTGGGGCTACCAATTCGCGCGGCAACGCAGCGACTCGGAGAACCCAGGGCAGAGAACACAGCTGGTCTCTTCATGCGGATGTTCCGGAGCCGCAGCCTTTGAAGATTTCCTTGACTTGTCTGTACAAGTAGGTACTAGTGCGCTTCCCTCTTCGACGGCTTTGGGTCTTTCCAGGCGAAGTGTACTAACGCAGTTCCCGTGACGAATTCGGCGTTGAGACGTTTCCAGTATTGTTCGCACAAGCCCTTAATCCCGCTACATACGACGCTACCCGAGCTTCCGCCTCGGTAACTCGCCTCGATCCGATCGCTTAACTATCGGTTCTCAACATGCAGAAAAGGTTGTGACTCCTTCACATTCAAGCCAGGGCTATAGACTCGGCTCATTAATATCCCCGCTAAAAGCATTATGTTAGCGGAAGAGGTCTCGGGCCGATGTTATTTGGGCCCGCCAACTGTAAACGTTAATTCGGCGTGGTTTTACTTCGATCACCGTTACCTTCACGTGCAGTCGCCTGTGTCACCGTTTAGCTTGTTCAGTTTACAATTATTGCTTCGCTAACTTTCTGCTGTCATCGTATTCATCCATTCTGTGGATGGATGCGTCTCGGATGATGCAATTATGATGTGGTCTTAGTATAATTTGCTTCATTTCTTCCTGCATCTTCGAGCTGATCAATCATAGATGTAAAATAGACAGTCTGCAATAAACATTCTTCCTCGCTCGCACTGCAGTCGAATTTTTACCCATTTGCTGACCAGACAGTCCAACAAACAACAACCACCGCGGTTGTCCGGTCGCGATGCGTTCTCCGATACAAAGTCGTAGATCTCCTAACTCATGATACGGCGATCATTTGGTATGTTTAATTCTGTTTGTTTACCGATCTGCTCTTTAAATTGTTTTAAGTATTATTTGATTACTGATCCGACAGCTTTCAACGAATTTAAATATTGTTTTATTTGTGTGTATTGACAATTTTAGGAAGCGTTCAATGTGATCAGCCGATATGAACTTCCAGTGGATCGAGAAGACCTGGAACAAGTGGACAACCTACGCTATTCCTGGCAGCAATTGCAATCAAGAGCCCTAGAATCTCACGTTCTACTACTCAAAATGCAACCGCAGTTCAAGGATGACCTAAATTCTAATTTGGATAGATTTAGGGAGGACAACTCGGAGTACTGCCACGAGTACAAACATGCAGGACCGATGCAGTCCGGATTAACACCTCGAGAGGCTTCTGATAGACTGATCTTGTTCCAGGTATGCCAAAAAATAAAAAAAGGATAAAGGTGCTTTTCTGTACTCCCAGAGATACACTGCACCGGAGCGTGATAGGGATTTGGTGAAAGGTTTCTATTTTATTGTTTTAAATATATCATCATTGTGATATTTTTACAGAATCGCTTCGACGGAATGTGGAGAAAACTCCAAACTTATCAAAACGGTGAAGAACTCTTCGGTTTGCCACACACTGAATACCCTGAATTGGTGCAGATCAGGAAGGAGCTCAATCTTCTTCAAAAGTTGTATAAACTGTATAACGACGTTATAGATAGGGTCAGCAGCTACTACGATATACCATGGGGAGAAGTGAATATAGAAGAGATCAACAATGAATTGATGGAATTCCAAAATCGCTGCAGAAAACTGCCAAAAGGGTAAGTAATCCTTTGACTAGTTGAGTCCGAGCGCCTATTTTAATTTAATTTTTATAATGTTTAGAGTCAGTATGTTCAGTAGAGTCATTTTTTTCAGTATGTTTTTCGTCATAAATCATAAGCGAAAAACAGCGTCGTGGTAGCGAAACACTATTTTTGGATTAATACCAGATAGTTCGAGGGACAATTGTAATAGCCATTCTGCGAAGTCTACGTATTGCCACGACAATTGCCATAATGGGCGTATTATATAAGAAGAAGTCGGAATAGATTCTTTAGGATAACGTTCGTAGTAGCGATGTGATATTTATACTTGACTCTATTAATTCGGCCGGGTAGCAATACCGCCCGCGGCAAATTTAAATTGCTTTTTGGCGGGGCAATCGAATTATATCATGTAACGCTTCTAAACTTACATTAATAATTTAATCCTAAATCACTCTTAATTTTAAAACTCGATAAGAAAGTCTTCTTCCAGGACAACGCATGTTAATCAGTTTGTGTTTTTCCGCAAAAATGTCACTGAAAGATGGTAGTCGGCCACCGCTGAGGCCGCTTTCGTATGTACACACATACTGCCGCGTAATTAAGCCAATGTTAATTCGCGAAGTATAATGTGCAATTGGTCGGTGTCGACTACAACGGGCGAACCCGTCATCCCAGGCTGGTATAATGATATGTGATCGTTCTTTCAGCCGTGGGATGAGCGTAGAAGACTTACACAATGACAATCCACTATTAAGCTCCGCCCGCGAAAGACCAACTATTACCGCCCGGCACCGGGTAGTTAACCCAGCGGTCAGACCAAGCGCCTTCTCTACCAGTTATGGCCAGAATTTTCCGGAATCCCCACTGGTTACAGAATTGAAGTCGCTTGCGTGGTCCTCTCACTTGTGTAGCGGTGATTCAGTGTCTACCGAATCTATCGTGGACCACGGCATCCTTTGCCCGGCTTTTGACAAACAAAGCCGTTTCCAGACCCCTCGGCTATCTGTCGGAGTGCACAGTCGATTGGCTAACGCCGCACGGTGAACAAACCGTCCAGGAGCGCTCGAACTACTATTCCCAAGGGAACTGGTCCGCAGGCACAGAGCTCTCCCCGGGCTCGCACTTCTGCTTGGAGGCTGCCGGATGGGTGTTGACCTGTGAGTTCGGCCGACCCAAGCACATAGGTCATAATGGCTCAACTATACTAGGCCTATTAGCTCCCAGTATAATGTGCATTAAAACCCTATAGAATGAGTGGATCGATAAGATTAGCATCCGTCGATTATCACGACAATAAAATCGCAGCGATGGATCTTTATCGCCATGTCACCGATGTTTCGACAATTTGTTGACAGATCACTCGTGAATCTTGTTACGTTTTGTTCATGGATTGTTACGTTTGTCTCGAACGATGTAATAATATCGAACGGTAGATGTCGTTTAACTATGAAGTTTGACTATGAATTGCTACAATATTTATTTTTTGACGAGACGTTGTTAAACTTTCATATTTTGTTTCTAAGGTTGAAGGAATGGCCAGCATTCCACGCTTTGAAGAAAACCATTGATGACTTCAACGATATGTGTCCACTACTAGAACTGATGGCAAATAAGGCAATGAAACCTAGACATTGGCAACGTATAATGGAAGTGACAAAATATAACTTTGATTTAGAAAGCGAAGGGTTCTGCTTGAAGAATATTCTAGAAGCGCCATTGCTTCAGTACAAAGAAGATATTGAGGTAATATTATAAATACTTAAAAATCGTAACCATGTCGATTTTCTCTCTTTGACTCTCTTTACAAAGCTATTACGAGTGGAAGCGTATTGAATCCAAATAAAAAAAACATTGTCGCCGTATTCTATCATAAAACTAAAACAAACAACAAAGATCATGCCTCTATGTCTTTGTGTCAATCTGGCTGTCTGTCTAGCTGATATCACGATATCTCGAGAACACGTCGTCCGATTTCAAAAATTCTTTCCCAAATTATTTTTTCCGTCAAAGCAATAAGTTGATTATATTAGGCAAAGTCATACAAGAAGGTGTATTTTTAACCGTATGGTCGTATTTTTTCTATTACCTTCAAAATTAATAATATAAAAAGACTGCATAAAAACAACTGAAATCGGATTTCAGTTACAAAACTTATAGCTTTAAACTTAAAACGGCTTTTACGATAGGGAAAATTAGTCCGCCAGTCTGTTTTATTCCCGCCAGTATATATTTATTGACTTTTACAGTTATACATAGTATATGCAGTCCTAAATATTTATAAGAACCACTTTAGGTATCTACATACTTCAAGAGGGTATGACTACATAATCAAAATAAAAGGTAATGATTACAAATGTTATAGTGAAAAAATGTTAAGGGAATAGTTAGACAAAGGTCTAAAGTTTCATTAGACCAACATTTTATTAAATATTTCTCTATATCTTTAGACAAATACGCGGAGAAATATCGACAAAAACGAGCCCTTCGGAAGAGAAATCTTTTCCTGATTACGATTTTTAAAATAACATGTCTCAGTGTATTTATAAGTCAATAAGTTGATGAATCCTCTAACTTTTTCAAAATTCATTGGCTTTCTTTTCAGTTTTTTACAGTATTCTTCATGTCTTCGACTCTGAGACTAACGAAATATTTTTTTCAATTTTATATCTCTCTAGCTATTGATATGATCCTTGCGAGAAAAGCCTTTTTGAGCATTTTCCCGAATTTTCTTCTTTGATTTCTTTCTCGTTCGTTGACGTATCCGAACTTATTTCAACATACACCAGTTTATTTTATGGAATTCAATCGGCTATTTATTGATGGCATTACGAGTATGGTTTCCTAACGATGTTTTCTCGTCACTGGATATACGGATATATCTTAGTTGCAATTCCGGCTTCGAAATTTTACTAGGAAAAATGACAGACATATCTAACAGCACTCGAAACCAAGACCTCCAGCTGGAAAATCTTATTTTAATACGACCGAGCTATCTAGCTTGCCTATTAATGTAGATGATAGTCTAGGTATATTTATTTTTAACTGTAGATTCACTTATTTAATGAAAAACATTGAGGGTAATTTTATCTTGTAGTATGTACATTTGTCAATATTGCAAATTATTATTTTAAGGATATCTGCATATCAGCAATGAAAGAGAAGGATATAGAAGCTAAGTTACGCCAAGTCACTAACGAATGGTCGGTACATGAGTTAACGTTCATGACGTTCAACAACAGAGGCGAATTACTACTGAGGGGAGATACAACAGCCGAAACCATCGGACAACTCGAAGACAGTTTAATGATTTTAGGATCATTGATGTCTAACAGGTGGGGCTCTTAAAGCACTCTTGATTATAAATTGATTTATGTTGTCCTCAAACATCACGAAAAATTGTAATACACAAAGCGTAGCAAACGCCTATGACTTAGCGTAGCAAGCACCTATGTCAAAACCTGTACTCCGTCAATCGATTTAAACAGGTCGATTACAATGTCATTGAATATTCAAGAGTTGTTAAAAACTTGGGTCTACCAATCGACTATATTTTTTCGTGGCAGGCACCAATACCTACTTATAGCAGTAATCATATTTATTCAAGCTTCCCAGCTTACGAATATTGTAAAAATATCTACAGGCTAATGAGAAGCAGACCGTAGTGCAAACACTTTTTCTGCATATCCTCGATTATGCGGACGTTGCGTACCACGATACAAATGAAGCGATCCTCGGCAAGTGAGAGCGCTTACAGAATACCTGTGTCAGATTTGTATTTAATATACGGAAATACGATCATGTTTCAGCCTCGCGTAATAACATGCATTAACTGCAGATTTGAAATCTCTGAAATCTACACATCCCATCCTTTTTGCACAATATGCCCAGCAATACCGCCTCACCGTCTTATCTGATGGACAAGGTAACGCTACTAGGAAGTCATGGTCTTCTACTCCTATCAAGTCAGAAGACCATAATTAGCATTAACCGGCAATTTTCACAACGGCACGACTATAGTTGCTTTAGAGTGAGACATCTGCCATTTTAGCACAATAAACAGTTTTCTTAGTACTATTATTATTACTATTACATATTCTAGGTACAACGCGCCGTTCCGAAAACAAATCCAGCAATGGGTGTTCGACTTATCAAACACGAACGAAATCCTGGAAAGGTGGCTCTTGGTCCAGAACATGTGGGTGTACTTGGAGGCCGTCTTCGTGGGTGGCGACATCGCCAAGCAGCTACCGAAGGAAGCGAAGAGATTTTCCAAAATAGACAAATCGTGGCAAAAGATCATGCAGAGGGCGCACGAGACGCCCGGAGTGGTGTCGTGCTGCGTCGGTGACGATTTGCTGAAGCAGCTACTACCTCATCTTCAGGAGCAGTTGGAGCTCTGTCAGAAATCCCTCAGCGGTTATCTAGAGAAGAAGAGGATGATGTTTCCGAGGTTCTTTTTCGTTTCGGATCCGGCTCTTTTGGAAATTCTGGGCCAAGCTTCAGACTCTCATACGATTCAGAACCACTTGTTGTCGATTTTTGACAATACACGCTATGTGAAGTTTCACGATATTGGTATGTATATTATTTGTTATTTTATTGCATTTTAGAATATATTAGACCAACAAAGGAAACCCAATAGTCAAAAGATCACCAGACAGCAGAAGACGGAAGAATGAAATATTTTGATATGCCAATGGTGGATGCAGATTATTTAAGTAATTCTAGAAGCATAGACTAGTCACATGTGATAACTCGATTGTCCCGCCAGAAAGCAATTCAAATTTGCCGCGATGCGGTTCGAACTGAATTACCATTAACATTAGTTCGAGGCGCGCAAGCGACCTCGAATCCGCGACCAGACTAGGGGACGGAGAAACTCGGCCAAATCTGGTAATGAGGGCGTGAGATAGGCCCGCTGCGGATCTCGTGTTCTTAACAGGAGTATTGTAGGAAATTAAAAGCAGTTTTAAACAATATAGTTGCCTAATATCTGGTATTTTCGCTTCGAGACACAACAACAACAACAGAATAACGTATTTTTGGCTTTTTGGATGTAATACCAATTGCATTTATTTTATACAGTTTTATATAGTTTCATAACCGCTGACCGATACCGGCCAGTGACTTTCAAGGCAGCTTCGTTTGTATTTATTTATTATACGAGTGAAACACAATGCGAAGAAAAACAAATCGTTGAATTTATTTTAGAATATAACAAGATGACTGCTATCATTTCATCCGAAGGCGAAGAAATACCGCTTGAGAGAGCTGTCAGAGCAGAGGGATCAGTGGAAACATGGCTGACGTCATTGCTGCAAACGTCACAGCAATCCTTACACAGTATAATTCGCTCAGCCTTTTCAATGATGAACGATCCCAACTTCAGCATGCTTATGTTTTTGGATAAGATGCCGGCGCAGGTAATAACATAACCATAGATTGTTGGATTTGGTTGTCATGTCGATATGTAGCGTATTTCCTTTGCTCAATATCTCAATAGTTTAAAATCTGCCTATTCAATTTTATATTCATATTCGTGCTCATATTCATTTTATTAGCATGTCATAAAAAAGGTAAGCATAGATTTTTTAATGTGGGTATATATAACATGAAAACGTAAGAAATGTTAGAAAACAAAACGATTTTTTTTTAAAACGCAAGAAAATACAAAGAGATAATGAAAGAAAGGAAACTTCGAGGTCTCGGAAAATAGTTTTCGTCTTTAGAGAATTACGCAACGTCCTTTCTAAGAACTACATAAATATGGTTTATATGGCCTTTATATGGTAAATATGGTAAACGGAATAATAGCTTGGGGAACATGTGCGAAATCTGTCTTGGATCCTCTAGTGAAAGCCCAAAAGCTTTTGTTGAGGGTAATCAATAGAAGGCCCCCACGATATGATTCCAACATGCTTTTCAGAGAAAGTAAGGTGTTAGATATACGCCAGCTGTTTGTGAAACAGTCCCTCATGTTTTTCCATCGAACCTCAGATAAACGAACACGAAGCCAGCAACACCGAACTACAAGAGCATCTGCAGGTCTGAATTATGCCGTTCCCCGAGTTAATTCTTCATTTGCCCAAAGACAATTCAACTATATAGCACCTAAAATATTCAACTGTCTTGATGACACAATAAAGGAAATAGAAAAGACCACTTTATTCATAAAAAAATATTAAAAAATGGCTTCTTGACGACATAGGTCGTTCAAGGACAGAGAACGAACTTCTGCAAGTCATATCTTAAGAAAAATAATATTTCTGCATAACTTTACTATTATAATATATAATATAATATAAGATATTAAACAAAATGTAATGTATTGTAATATAATGCAAAAGAATAATACTATAATATATTTAGGTCGTTATATTTAAATATTTGTGTATGTATGTATATGTATGTGTGTATGTGTATATGTATCTATATGAGTACCTACGTCAGTTAGGCTTCTCCACCTAAGTCAGAAAATAAGTCGTATGCCCAGATACAGACTATATTTGGCCTAGTTGGGTATGCGCTGAGCATGGTCATGTGAATTTGGGCCGTTGTTTCTTCGCGCCATTACTTGGTATGACCATTTTTATGTGTTTTATAATTATGTTTGAAATGAAAAAAAAAATTAAACACATTACAAAGAAAAGCATAAACACTATTGACTTAAGCATCACTCGAGTAATATTCCTCCAGTGCGTAAAAGGCCTTATATGTGAGACGTTTCTTAAGATACGCCAAGGGTTGCGATTGTCGAATGTGATCGCTGAGTTTGTTTTGTGCAGACGCGCTCAGAGCCGTTCTTAGGTACCGCTTGCCTCGTTGTTACTAGCAGACGGGTCATTGCATTGACTTTTTGCTGATATTAATTCAAAGCGTAATAAAAATAGGCAGGATATACAATAAGTCTACAATTTTACTTGTGACAATACTAGTCTGTATCCCCATTTCATATTAGTTGGTCTAAAATTGCACTAAAAGAAGCCTAATATCCAAATGACATTATGATATTTCCCTTCTGAGTAGTAACTCCCTCATAGAGAGCTTATCGAGTCCTAAAACTGACGTTAAACATAGTTCAAGCAAATTTTTCGTGTTTCCTTTCTGTACTATCATGGTGGATGAAGCTATAATGAAGCTTCTTCGTGGCTAATTTAAGAACGATCCTAGTCGACCAGTCTGAACTACATAATCCGAAAATTTTAATACTCTTTTTTTGTATTTTTCTTTCTTCTAAGTTATTCGATTGATATTAAAAAGGTAACCGAATGAATAAACATCAATTTACTACTCTATATTCACCTAATATTGCTCCGTATTCCGTTTCTTCTAAGCGCCTAAATCGGGCTTGCCGAGGTCTATCACCAAATTAACATGGAAATGACGATGAAAAACAGCAAACATTATTTAGTAATAAGGGTTCGCAAACTATTCTTTTAGTAGATGCTTAAATGTACTTTAAAATAATGTAAAGCACATGGATATTCCGAACGAACACGTCGAAGCTGGGAGCGCGCGGGCTCCGCAGAGCTGCCAAATGTAGGACCGGTTAAATGACCATAGACCAAATCGGATAGGCACTATAGGAATTAAGACCAGTTCTTATTTTTTGAAATACGGGATACCAAAAGAATTGCAATTGCTCCTAATTTCCTATATTGTAGAATTAACAAAGACTAAACCAGCGACATTCCAATAAAAATTTTAAATTTAGGTTTAAATAAGGCTATTTAGAGGTACAAATAAGTAAAATACTTCTTTGTTTTTTATATTAATTTTAGCAAAATATGTAATAACTGTTCAATCACTTATCGGAAAAATGTTCTAGAAATAACATTAGAAATCAACAACTATCATAAATTTTAAAATATAAGCTTTAAAATATAAATACGAGAAAGCAATAACAGTATGGCCAAAAAAAAACGTTTTTTCTCTCAAAAAGAATGGATTTTGGGTCAGATTTCACTTTTTCCCCCATCTAAAATCATTAAACAAGATATTGGAAAGTACAAAATCACTAATAAAATGATATATTTTGACTAGATGATTATTTTAAAATCTGTAAATTGGCGATTATTATGACCGCCTTTCTATTGATAGCCTTTATAGCGATTAATATGACCTATTATATCACACCTACCTATTATATATTATATCACACCTATTATATCACACCTATTATATATCACATTATAGCGATTATTATGACCCCACATTGCAAGCCTTATAACAAAAATTTAGAACAAAAGTGATAACAAAAGAATTTAATTTTTTCTTTTAGCCAACGAAAAACGAAAAGAATTAATGAGGACGCCACCACGTTTTTATCGAGAAAAACGGGAAACGAAAAAAAGAAAAATGAATCTAACCCAAAAAATTTAGAAACTCTTACCTCAGCTCGTGGGTGGTACAAAATGTCACTAAATTGGGCCTGTCAGAACTAAACCATCGCGGCATAGAAAATAAAAACACAATCCATTTATCTAGGTCTTCTTTATTCCTCGGATTCTGGCGAAAAGTCTCGTCCATGGAATTACAGCCGGCAGAAAAGAAAATCCGGTTACATCAGTGGTTTATTTGGATAACCAGGTCGAATGCAGCCGCGGTAAACCTCAGCAAGGGTTAAAACATCTTATCAAATTGGGCAAATAAAGGTGACACAATCTGCAAAAGAGCAGAAAAACCCGTAACTATCGCGCCGATCACATGTCAAAGACATCTTTTCCAAATATGTCAAACTTACCGCAAAAACGGTTCACACACCACACTACATATTTGTTAATGAAACAGAAAAACTCCCACGCACTCTAAAAGCGGCACTCAGCCCGTTTACGGCACTTTCTGACCACCTCGCCTCGACAAAAGCAGATTTCTCTCCATCTTTTCGAAGCGCACGTAAAACGGAAGCCAAAAAAAACACGGCCGGATGTCGCAAAAGATGAACCAGAAACTATCGATTATAATTATGGCAACATTTAGCGGAAAATCGAATTGACAACCGTAATGTCCATACGGGTTTGACAGATAACCTCAAATGTCAACAAATTACGGGCCGAAATATTTGTACGGAATTTTAGTATTTTTAATGCTCCGGGAGGCTCGGAAACCGATATAAAACCAAGAACGGCACCAGAATCATGTTGAAACACGTCCAGAACACGGGAAATATGATAAAATCCAGCAAAAACAAGGAAAATTCAACAAAACATAACAAAATGCCATGAAACATGAAAATAAGCATCTGTACGGATCGGAAACATGTTTTTAACCCCAGTTTCAGGTCGCAAATTGGATTTTTGTTACAGCCTTTTTGAGCATTTTTCTAATATTTCGTCTATGGATTACTCGCTATATAAAACATAATCTTTGTATACATTATATGTTGGGTTTTTGGCCACATACGGGCGGGATGTCTGAAATATAAGTTCATATTTGATCTATCAATATAAAAGACGTCTGTCGGTAAAATCTTTCTTAAATAATAAAATGCACAGTTTATAAATTTACTTATAATATTATCTAATTATAAACCATAGCGTTTACGGCACTCATTAAATCATTTAAACCGGCACGATCAGCAAAAATTCTCATGATAGCTCGGCATGTACACTCAGTAATTTTCTCTCAATTGCACCAGAGAAGCCGGATTATAGACAAATATCTTGAATTTGAGATATCCCCATAAAAAAGTCCATCGGGCTCAAATCAGAACTGCGTCGGAGGCACCACTCCTGGGGATCAATTTGAGAAGGAAATTTGCACGAAGTCCTGACTGACACGCGTTGGACTCGTTTGACGGTTCTCCGTCCTGCTGAAACCACAGTTTTTGCTTATATGATTACTTTCCTGGTGGAAAGTTTTGCACTTCTTGCGGTACCAAAAAGTAATCCATCATCTCCATATAAACTTTTTTTGAGACACTTGTAATACCGATCATTTTGGGAAAAAACCCCTAATAATTGACATAATTCACTGAACGAAAGTTCACTGTAAGATAACCTTTTGTATGATTTCATCTAATAATATATATATTTTTTCTAAAATGGTATTTTGGCTTCACTCGATTTACAGATTGGTCTGTTGGGCATACAAATGATCTGGACGAGAGACGCGGAACTCGCGCTAATGCAAGCGCGTCAAGACAAGAAGATCATGATGGAGACGAACAACAAATTCCTCGAGCTACTCAACACGCTAATCGACCAGACCACGAGGGATTTAACCAAAATAGAAAGGATCAAATTCGAGACTCTGATCACAATACACGTTCATCAAAGAGACATCTTCGACACTCTCTGTCGGTTGAACGCTCGCTCCGTGAACGACTTCGAATGGCTGAAGCAGTGTCGGTTTTATTTCAAGGAGGATGCAGATAAGACATGGATATCCGTCACCGATGTCACTTTCGCATATCAGAATGAGTATCTGGGATGTACCGATCGCCTGGTCATCACTCCTTTGACCGACAGGTGAGTTTGTAAAAGCCAAGTTACAGAAAATGTTTGGCACTATGCTTTACTTTAATACGATATATTACTATGGAAAACTTCTTCGATTCCGCGGATATTTTATATATTTTATTGTTTATTTGGGAAGGACGAATCCTTGCTTTTTGGAACTGGACAATGGGTTTTCCAATCGTTCCGTTAATGTTACATTTGCCGTCTACAAACGTCGGTATACTAGCGTCTACCCGCAGCTTTGCCAGCGTTAAAGATAATTTTTGCCAGCGGTCTAATAATTTCGATCGGAACCCTAAAAGATATTATCGAAAGAGTTAAATTCATGTAAAATGAGAGTTGCGATATGTATTGAGATATATATTTTAAGGTCAAACTATATTAACCCGCTCGCTACGTAACATCTTATTTGGTATTTGGTATTTGAGCATAGATAATATTTTCGCGCTATCCACGTTGTTTCAACTCGACACTAGATGACGCTGCATCACATCAACTGCCATGCCGTTTAACCAATCGCCATAAAAATGTAATAAATGCGAAATTGGAAGATGAAAAAAACCAATGAACCAATGTATTTTTTGAATAGAGATGGCTGAAGAAACGGTGAGTAACATAGGCTACATGGAGGGAGTGTGGGGGGAGAGAAGAAAGAGTGGGAGGGGAAGGATGTGGATACCCGAGCATCGCCGGGTAACATTCCACTAGTAATATATAATCAGTCAAAGCACGTATTTTTATGGTAAATCCAAAAAGGAATGGACGATTTCTAACAAATTATTTATTATAAAATGATCTTTATTTTTTTTAAATAATTAAAAATAACACATAATATCCAAAAACATTTATCAAAAAAAAAATACGTGTGGCACTCGGGGACTGCCACGGTAAAGCTATTGCATAGCATTTTTTAACAACTTATGCAATTAAAATTATTTATTTATTTTATTTATGCAGTATTTTTTCAACAAAAAAAAACGATTTTCTTTTTTTCGATTTTTTTTGAAAAAAATTATCAGTTTAAAATCATTAATTTTCGTTAAGAAATTTCTTCATTCGGTCACCGCGCTGGCCTAGCCCGCGATAAAAGCTATAATAGCTTAAAAAACATTTTTAATTATGCGAAAACAGTATGCGCTCCGCATTGTTAATTTTACTTTGATATATACACATAATACAACGTTTTCTGCTCGTTTCCAATTTGAACGTTGCTTTATTTGTATAAACAAAGTAAATGAATAATTAAAGCAACGTTTAGTAAAATAAAAATTGTTTGCATGTGTCTTTCTAATATCTTTTGATCATTGGTATCTACAACGTGGCAGCGCCCGTCTGAAACTAAAAAGTCCATGAATTGGAGTAATTGAATTGTAAACTCCATGGTACCGAATATTCTCATCCAGATTTCATCCTTCTTTGCAGATGTTATATCACTTTGGCGCAAGCGTTGGCTATGAGTATGGGCGGCGCACCCTGTGGTCCCGCAGGTACTGGAAAAACTGAAACTGTAAAGGACATGGGAAAAACTCTGGCTAAATATGTAGTCGTGTTTAATTGCTCGGATCAAATGGATTACAGGTGATTTACCGTCCTTAGTAGGCTTTTGAAGCGAAGATGTCTGCAAGTTCAGGTTGTTAGTTACTGGAGTCAGGTAAAGTTTATGATGCAAAAAACTTACGATGAATTTCATGACGCAAAAACTCGGTGAAAATCCAGATAGCTTAGACGTTTATTGTCTACGTGATAATATAGTTCCATCGATAATGAGGTTCATTGTCTATGTGGAGGGGTGTCCTTATTTTCAGGACTCCTTATAGCAGCGGTTCTCAAACTTTATATTTTTTCTGCGGTGGTCCCTTTAAAAATTATTCGATAACTAGCGGACCCCTTTAACCCTCCAACCGCGGGCGATTTTCCGATCGATTTGGTCTATATTCTACAATACAGGTGATAACTTGTCCATTCCCGTTAGCCATGCGACTCGAGAGCGTGGAAAATGCGAGTCTCGATGTTACAGAGCAACAGAAAAAGATTCAACGGGGAAATAGCGTAAATACAGAAATTATATGCAACGCGATAATATCATACAGAATCGTATGGAAAGAGCTGAACGCTCAGTGAGCGTCTGCCGCGGTTGGAGGGTTAATTAAAAAAGAATGTGAGGGACCACGCCTCACTGGACTCCAATTTGCTCGTAGTGAGTAGGTGCCATGGTATCATCAGGGGGTTTTCTCCGTAATGAAAGGCGTTCTTGATGAAGCTGAAGTTGTTTATTGATGAACTTGGTTGATGATTGCCAGTTTGAACGCTTCCGAATATTGAGTAGCGGCGCGGTTAGTAAGTGAGTGCTCGAAGAGTGATGCTCGCGTATATGATGGTTGATGACTACTCGAAGATTGATATCGCGGATGTGTGCTCGAGGTATGAGGCGCGGTAGACGGTCACTCGAGGATGATTGCGAGGTATGAGCGCGGTAGACGGTCACTCGAGGATGATGATGCGAGGAAGGCGACCGCTCGAGAATAATTATGCGAGGTATGAGCGCGGAAGGCGGCAACTCGAGGATGATAATTAATTGGTCGAATGTACTGGTTTACATACTATATTGCATGATGCAATGCTGAAGGCGTGGGTGAAATAAGTGTGTCGATTGAATCGATCAGAAGAAATTGACATGAGTCACCGGCTTGCGATTGCATTAATTACCGAAATTAGGTGGAATTTAATGGCAGGATTGATTGTGTTTGCGTTTATAGATTTCTTTAGAATCAAATGCTTTTGTTGACTTTATATGTAGGACGAAGTTCCTACAAGGATATCGTAGTGAATAAAACATTTCTTTACAATCAATTAGGCATTCAGAAAATATTACAGGTTATGTAATCGTTAAATTTAAATAACAATTTTAATTTAGTTCTTTTACGTTTGTCTTTGTTTTGGCCAGTGCAACTATCATATCATTTGCCGCGTATAATCTATTTCGAGATTTTCTCTTGATATTAATTAGTGTAAAAAAGCCGACTCACACTCATAGGTGGTTGCGAATGGAATTAGGACTCTTAGAGACATCTTTGTAACATCAGGATAGGACTGTGCCATTTTAATTCAAAAATCACTGCAAGTTTCACGAAAAACTCGTTTTACACCCCCATCATTTATCAAATCAATAAACTGTTCCTGAATTAAATTGTCCTCCGAATGTCAAGGGCCGAATGTCAAACACATGTCAGGGACAGCGACAGTAAACTGAATACCAGACCGTGCGAGAAAGAGAGAGTAGTCGAATCTTAGTGTGGTGGGGGTAACGACGGAGTTCAGTCAGTTTTATAATATAAACATATAAGCGTTCGTTTTTCGCGGTCCTACCGAGACCACATCGCGCTCCCCTAGGGGACCTCGGTCCCCACAGATTATATATTATATATATATATATATATATATATATATATATATATATATATATATATATATATATATATATATATATATATATATATATATATATATATATATATATATATATATATATATATATATATATATATATATATATATATATATATATATATATATATATATATATATATATATATATATATATATATATATATATATATATGAGTATATATATATATATATATATATATATATATATATATATATATATATATATATATATATATATATATATATATATATATATATATATATATATATATATATATATATATATATATATATATATATATATATATATATATATATATATATATATATATATATATATATATATATATATATATATATATATATATATATATATATATATTCAAATTGAAATTATGTTTATTACTAAATAAATGAAATGATAAAATAATGAAAGGGCACTTATCTG
>OX155980.1:52727726-52778523 GCA_944548615.1 Micropterix aruncella
AAAGATTAAAATGTTACCATATATATATATATATATATATATATATATATATATATATATATATATATATATATATATATATATATATATATATATATATATATATATATATATATATAACAAAATGTACAATATAGGTTGACTGAAGGGATTTCCGATAGAAATAATCTATAATTAAGAAGTTTAATATCATGATGCAACATGCCAACTCTAGTGAGAGTAGTATCCGGCTTGAACACTTTTGTAATGAAGTGTGTTGACTTTTCGTTATAAAATATGTCGCAACATAACAGGTTTTTACCGCGACAGTAATAAAAGTCGTTAAAGAGGTGGTTGCAAATCTCGCGCGGGAGAGAAAATGCATCGAGAAGACAAAGGGCACAGTCCTGCGCGCATCCCGTCAACGCACAATCAACGACGCGATTATCTTGATCAAATGTATTGCGCTGTAACAGACGAATAAGTAATGAATATCAAAAGTAATTAAGCTCTACTTGCTACTCTTGAAGCAGTCGAGCGATTCAAAGGGAAATCTTCCGACAATTCCTCGTTACCGATCTTTGTGAAACGATCGAGTACTAAATCTCATTGGGCTGAGCAAGCGATTGTATTGTACTTAATAGTAAGGTTATTTGTCTGATTTTCGCAGGGGTTTGGGCCGCATCTACAAAGGTCTGGCGCAGTCAGGTTCCTGGGGATGCTTCGACGAGTTCAATAGAATTGAACTGCCGGTATTGTCGGTAGCAGCTCAGCAGATCGCCGTAGTCCTGGCGGCGAAGAAAGAAAAGAAAAAAATGTTCCAGTTCACGGATGGCGATATGATCGAAATGTGTCCTGAATTTGGAATATTTATAACAATGGTAAGTAGATACGCCTACTTTTGTACAGATACCGATTGGCGATAATTCTGAATTGTGCAGACGCTGATTTAAAGACGCAATTTGTTTCCATATCACTGTCGTAAATTTGTAATCCAGTATTTTTATCCCTTCAATGCCATCTCCCTCCTCCCCCCCCCCCCCCCCCCCCCCCCCCGTCAAGTCAGCCCCCCTTATGACGCCACAGGTATCAAAGTATTATCTTAACTAAGTTTTAGTGTCGGTTTCGTTTCATAATTGATGACGAATATTTAATCAGATAGGTTGTGGCATGCAATACTAAGTCATCGGCGCAACGAAGGCTGTTCCCCTGGTCATCGTCTATTTTAATACCGTCATGTCGATTTACTTAGCCCTTCCCCGCTCCCAGTCTCACGTGAGACAGCAGGAGGAGATCACGGCCACGGTGGAAGACCTGCTGACCCTCGTGCAGGAGATGATAGTCAACCCGTCGAAAGCAGCGGCAATTTTGTCGTTCTTCCTGCAGTAAACAGGCACGCCTCATGCTTCGGTAAAGCACTCTGTATAGTGCACTCCGCAGAGCGCGCAGCCCTGCGAAGCCACACCCAAAATGCCTGGTCAATGGGCTCAGCTCACGAAAATCTCCATGAAAGGGTACGCCCTGCCCGGAATCGCTGCCGCACTGACTGCTGGGACTCCTGAGGTGATGTTCTTCGCGGTCACGTCGTAGTAATTGCTTTTTGCGTAGTAATTGGGTCGGTTTCTTCTGTTTAGTCGCGGTCTGTTTGTAAGCGCTCTGGTGTGTGAAATAAAGATTTTGATTTTGGCATAAAATCTAGGTAACTAGTTGATTTGATCGCCCGCTTCCTATCCTGGATCGGTTGTCTTAGGGAGGGATCAGACAGAGGCGACTTGGCGCGGAGGCGACGCGTTTTTGAGGCGTACGAGCCAATACAGACTGAAGGGACGCGGCGCGGGCGCGTCTTTTGGGCGCCTACGCCGCATCGCTTGGCAGTCGCAAGCGACGCACCGAAGCGACGAGTGGCGTCGGACCTACGACGAAAATGCGTGACGATCCGAATTCAACATTGATTTTCGTGAATTAGTAAAAAAATATCCGTCATTATGTTACTTCAATTGCATTATATGATTAAAATATTTACTCTTATATTTTCGTATTAATATATTTACTCTTACATTTTAAATGCAGTCATATAATGTATTTAAATCGCATTATATGACTTAAAATAGGTACTCTTTATTTTTTTTGGAAAATACTTTTTAATTTATTTATTATATTATTAAAACGATGTTAAGATATTCTATTTAAAAATGGATACATATTTAATTCTTCCATTGCATTAAAAATACCATATGGTATATTTTAGCAACAAGGGTAGACCCTATCCACGTTGCCTCGGAATATTGGCTAGGTGTACTAGAGCCAGCGCATCATCATCTTCAGAAGAAGGCATGATGACGAATGCATCCACATCGCACGGTTTTGCAATGACTGAGCGACTGAATGCCTTTTCTGTATACTTTAGTCACGTCGGTTCCGCGCCACGTCGCCTCTGTCTGAACTCTTCCTAAGGCCTTGCATACGCGACTCCCTCGTCAGCGCATTGCTCCAAGCGCCATGTAATGTTTGTCTGTCGAAAGTGAGGGGTGTATTTACGTCCATTCTGATTACGCAGATCTGCTACATAGACATATTTTAAATCTCCTTATTTTAAAACAGTTGATGGTTAATCCCACAGAATCCTGGATACGCTGGTCGCAAAGAATTACCAGAAAATTTAAAAATACAATTCAGAACCGTTGCCATGATGGTACCAGACAGACAAATCATCATTAGGGTCAAATTGGCCAGTTGCGGTTTCTTGGAGAATATTACGTTGGCAAGAAAATTTTATACTTTGTATAAACTATGCGAGGAGCAACTTACAAAACAGGTAGGTACCTAATATAAAAATTGTTAGAGATTGCAAAAGTCTGTTAATAGAAAATGTATTATTTCTTTCTTTTTACACAATTCTAATGTGCTGGTGATTGGCAGCAAATTCTAGTCGAATATTTCTACATAAAAAAAGCAGTGCCCAGTTTATATCGAGTCTCTCCAAAAACTTCTTATAAGCCTCTCTTTATTAAATCGGGAAACTTCACAGAAGCCTGTCTTTTTATAACAAAATTCCAGCACATATCAACAATCTTGAAGAGAACCAATTTTAAAAACAGACTGGTGATAGTCTGGTAAGTAATCCAATTTACAGCATAAAGGAATTCCAAAATACTGAAACCATCTTCCATACCGACGAATAACTATTATTACAATTTTCTAACGTTATAAAAAGTAAATATAGGTTGTAATAGTTAACATTTGTATTCATTATTAATTTATATTTGACCTTAAAATGTTAATTTAACGAGCGCATTATACCGGATTTGACATTTCATTATTTATTTAAATTAAGTTTATCTAATTTCCGTAACTGATCATTCTTATGTCATTATCTTTATTTTATTTTATTTTTACGATATTTAATTATTTTTATTATTCTTAATACCTTAACAATATTGCGATCATACAACTATCATTATAGCTATGTTTTAAATAATTAAATTTTAGATATTTTGACGCATCCAAAAAAAAGGAATAGCTACCTACCGGAGTAACATATTGTATTGTATTCTATTAGCCTATCCGTTCCATATAAATTACAAAATGATTTAGTAAGATGGTGTTATTTTTTTTTTTGTAAATTTCATAGATCCATAGATTTAATTGGTTTGACGGGGGTCCATGGTACAATACTGTGTCAATGGTTAAAGAGATAAAAGAAAACAGGCGGTACAACACAAAACAAAAAATACTTAAATTAAAACTGACGCGAAATCTAAATCACATCTTCCGAGTACAGGCCTCTTTAAGTCTAGTTAGATGACTCATTGCCAATAAAATTGCATGAGAGGTTTTCAAATCTAGCAGCATTAACTTTAAATGAATGAAGAAATTTCCACGAAATAACCATAGATTTACTTATATGTATACTGTCGAATACTATCTACTGTAATGGTCATAAAACCATTACGGGTTTAACAAACAATATAATAAACAATTATTGCCAAAATTAGTTAACAAAAATAAAATAACAATAATATAGGATACAAGCGAATCTTATCGCACAATAGGCATCACTAGCGATTAGATGGAACACGGGTGTAGAGAATCGCTAGTGAGAGTTGTTTTTTTTTTTTTGGCCCGAAGCACTCGCCTGGGAAGGTCGTCGTTTCAGCGCGGCGGTCGGTTTTTGCCTCGCGGCGATTACCGGCCGCCGGAGCTCATTTCACGACTGCGAAGTGGCCTACCTACATCTACGAATAAAATATAAAAGTCAAAGTCATCTTTAGAAATTATAACTAGAATCAAGTGCGGCGCAGGCAAAGCATTCCAGCGTGATCTTCACATCCTATTTGGGGCAAGTAGATTATATTCTCATTTTCGGTTTTTTTTTTAAAGTAAAGTTCAATTTCTTTTATTCTAACTTGCAATACCACGATCGTGCAATACTTTTAGTCCTTCAGACCCGTCTTGCACGACATATACGTGCTAACCCGTTTTCTGAATATAGGAATCCGTAGTTTCGAATATAGGATCAACGATAGACACCGCCAATAAATCTAAAATCATTTCGGCGATCTCTACTTAAAATGTAGGCTGTAAAAAATATATAAATATAATTAAAATCCACGTTAGACAATCTTGGGATTAAAACGTGACGGAGTCAGCGTGGCATTGAGTTCTTCCCGAGGCAATTAAAAAATCAGATAAATTAATAAAATAGCTTATGAAGTAAAATACCAAATTATAGATAAATATAAATGCAAGTCATCGTCAGGGAATACGTAATATTTCCAAATTTAAATATCAGGGAAAATGATAGAGCAAAAGACTACCGTCGTTTACGATAGTTGAAAGTGCAGCGTACCCGACACTAAAATTGCCAAATCATTGTAGGGCAAGAATAGGAAAAACCAGTTACGAATAATGCTCATCGAAACACGGGTAAAATGTAATAATTGTAACGTACGCTCGTAAAATCTCGCAAGGCCTTCGACGATCGACGGATTAAAATTAAGTTTCATAAATAATATAAATATTCAATATCACACATATAGTTTCGGGAAATGTCTTCGCAACAGGTTATAGAAAAATAAATAGTAAATTTGGGTCGGAAAAGTATCTTTTATTTTACTCATAATCATCTCAATATCAGAATAATTTCATTTTAATATCATCATATATCATATATTTCATTTTCATTTTTGTTATATAAATAAAATAGAACAAAAAAACCATAAAAGGAAAGGATTGGTTGAGATACATTTATAAAATATTAAAATCAGTTTCCATTATTATTTGGGAAAATTCATTAAATTCAGAATTCTTTACCAAGGAAAATAAAGCACACTTATTTATGTTACAAGTTAATTTTGCGCATATTCCAGCAAGACTTAATTTAAATTAACCGAATCCGCCGTCGCGTCCGCGCCATCTAGCGGCGAAACGCGGGCATTAGTAGCACAATGCAGGTTGAGCAAAATGATGTCAATCTTTGCTAAGTAACTCGCCGCGCCACCGCTAGAGGGCGTTCGAACGAGAATAATAATATATTATTTAGTAAGGAAAATGGTTCAAGTAATTTAGCAATTCAATATCCATAAAAGGCCGTTCATCCCATACGGATGCTCATCTTACCGTAGACTGGGTCACTAAGGGATTCTAAATACCCCGTGCCTGAGATGGACTGAGCGAACCGACGCAAATCCCGACGCAGCCTACATACCCCTGCCCCAGAAGAATTCTAAACGGTGGAAGGACTCTGGCACTTGTTCATAGATCCGAAATAAATCTTCTTCTTCTTCCGGGCTGGCGCCCACTATATAAACAAATCTTTCCATATCGTCCGGAAGTATATTGGTAAAATAATAATATTGTAATCTATAAAATTAACTGATATATTAAAAATTATTCGGGTCTCATGACACTACCTATACTGAAGGATGTGATAACATGAACACTGCTACATTTAACAGATTCATGAATGTTAGAAAGGGCCTCTCAGCTTTTACAGCTCTCAGTTCTCGGACCCGGCTCAGTCGAAGATTTAAGTTAGTGATTTCAATGTTTATAAAACCCACCATTCTTTTAGGTTCACTACGATTTCGGATTACGAAACATTCTCTCAGTCCTTCGAACGCTTGGTGCGTCGAAAAGGGTGAACAACAAGGATAACGAGAGCACTATAGTTATGAGAGTACTCAGAGACATGAATTTGTCCAAGCTGATCGACGAGGATGAGCCGCTGTTCATATCCCTAGTGGCTGATCTGTTCCCCAATCAGGCGCTAGAAAAGACTGCATACCCTGAACTAGAAGCGGCTATACAGCTGGAAGTGGAGTCGATGGGGTTGATTTATCATCCTCCTTGGGTGTTGAAATTGATACAGCTGTTCGAGACACAGCGCGTGAGACATGGCATAATGACATTGGGACCAACAGGGGCGGGGAAGACCACGTGTATTCAGACACTGATGAGGGCACTTACGCAAATGGGAGAGAGCCACAGGTGAGAAAACAATGGAATATGTTGAAAACATAATTATTTATTTTGAATATATTAGATAGTTTACTTAAGTTGATGGTTGCATAAAATTCTTAATAATTGAATAGACTTGATTTATTCCCTTAGGTTGTTATATATAATGATTACATCTTACCCCAGAAGGTGTGGCTCTCTGGTATCGATTTTCCTTTTATTAATTTCACATTTTAAAAGTACTTTCAATATATACCTATGTGCTTTATGTTTTATTTAAGATTAGATGGTCAGCATGATTTTCTGATAATTGACTCGAGTTGCATTATTCCTTGAGGAGTGTAATCTAACATTCGGTCATCGGAAATATTTTAAGCTTGATAAAATGCTGTTGCTATATAATTTTATTTAAATATATAAATTCAAAAAAATATAGATTTTCTCGTTTTCGGTTTCTGAATTGTCACATTTAAAACATAATTTTATTTGTTGAGTGGGGCTTTTCTAAGGTCTTTATGAGCCTTGTAACACTGCGACCATTGCTGATCTATTGTGTTCACCACCTACTATAGTTCTGCGCTAAGCCTCGTGTCATTTAAGAACCGCAACAGGCTTTTGGCGCCAGATTGTTTTACCTCCTCAGGTTGGAGGTAATGACCACTTAAGTGGGTGTATCTTTTACGGATCAGCAGGCCACACTCGCATATGAATGCAGGTGAGTGCAGGTGAATTTCCTCTGCCCCTTGGCAGAACCCGCATATTTTTGTGTCTCGGAGCTTGAGGTTGAACATGTGTTTGTTCAGGCCACAATGCCCCGTGAGCGCCCTCACCATATATTGTTCCTATTTAGCTATATATTGTCACGTATATTGTTCCTATTTAGCGATAAGGCCTCACGGTCTTACGATCGTAAGCCTTAATTAGCGCTTTGGAATGATTCAACCCTGGTGTGGTGTTCCAGTGGTTGACGGATTGTTCTAAACATATTTGTTTGAGCATTAGGTTTGCAAAGCTTTTTGGTACGCCACAGCAAGGTCCAGGGCCGTATAACGTTCCATTTGCTCCCGTCTTAGCAAGTTCTTTGTCTTCCACCGCCTTTTCCACTCTGTCTACTAGGTAGAGCAGACCGGTTTCCGTGGATTTGCCTCTGTGATAGGCGTGTTGGTTACAGCTAATAGGGTTGACCGTTAGGATTTTTTCCCTAATATAGCTATCCGGTAGAAAGGATGTGAGGTTAATTGGCCTGAAGGACTTTGACAGTGTGTAGTCCTTCCTGCCAGCCTTAGGTATGAATAGCACTTTGACCTTGGTCCATTCTTCTGGTATATGTCCCCAGGCATAGCTTGCTCTGAAGATTTTAACCAGATATGGGCTAGAATGTCAATACCCTGTTGCAAAAGCACGGGCATGATTCCGTCGTCACCACATGATTTGTAAGGTTTGGAGGATTTTAGGGCCGATTTAACTTGAGCGGGCCTTATGATTCTAGGAGCCCTACTGCAGTCCTCGTTTCGAGGTCTGTATGGAGTACTGACGGCGTTGCTAGTTATCACAGCACCTGGGAAGTGGGTCGATATTAGTACCTCCAAGGTTTCCTTTTCATTTGTTGTAAAGGTTCCGTTTGGTTTTTTTAGAAGACCAATTTGGTTAGGTTTGTCCTTTGCGAGCAATTAATGTACTCTGGCTCTTTAAGGCGTTTACACTATGTCCTCGCAGAAGCTTTTCCATGTTGCTCTTTTGGCTCTCCTAATTTATTTGTTGTACTCAGTTAAGGCTTTTTGGTATTCATCCCAGTTGAGAGTTTGTTTAGCCTTATTGAATAGTTTCAAGGTTTTCTTCCTTAGTTTGTCCAACTTCGGGTTCCACCATGGAACTTTTGCTTTGGAGGACTTTGTCTTAAGCGGGCAGCTTTCCTCGTAGGCGTAAATAATGCCTTTTGTGGTAGCCGCCACAGCCAACTATAGACTCTCGCGTGTTTTTATATTTTTTTGTATTGTTTCAAGGTTAAGCCTTAGTGTGGTATGGTAGGCGTCCCAGTCGGTGGCTTTCGGGTTCCTGAAAGTTATGTTTTGACAGTCTACGTTGCTTTCAGTAGTTTAAAAGTTATTTTTCTGTGATCAGACATTGAAGTGTCATCCCTAACATGCCAGTTTTTATGTGTCCGGTCAGATTTTTAGAGGCAAAAGTAATATCTAAATATTCCTGTCTTTAACTTGTCACAAAGGTCGTCACACAGTCTTTGTATAATAGGTATAGGCAGTTGGTTGATATAAAATAATTAAGTAACTCACCTCTATTGTTGATGTCCGAGCTCCCCCACGCGGTGTGGTGTGCGTTTGAATCACATCCAACCAGTACCTAAGCCTTTTCGGTACGCACGTACTCCACCAGGTTTGCCAGCTCTTCGATTGGATTTTGTTTCTCTCCAGATAGATAGGCTGAGCATAAGATGACTCTGGATCTATTCCATCCTTTGAGATTTATATACGCTGCTGACAGGTACATAACTCTAACAGGCAGGAAGTTAGTGTTTTTCTTGATAATTGTAGTTGTATTTCGCTGGGTTTTTTTCCCTACCAGGTAAGAGAGAATTTTACCCGCAGCGTTTAAGCCCTGGATAGTTGAGTTATTTACGCAGGGTTACTCTACCAGGGCTATGTCGATTTCTCCTTTGGTAACGCAACACCCCGTCGCTGTGCTGGCGGCAATGGCATGGTGGAGGTTGATCTAGAGAAACCTATTAAAGTTACCATCAATGATCCATAGGGGTTGTGGGCTTTGTCGCGGGCTTTTCTCTCTCCAATGGAGGACGAGACCGCCCTTGTTTGGATTGGGATGTGCCTTGCTCATTCCCTGGTTTTCGCCACTTTTCTGTACTCTCGTCAGCAGGAGAAGCCCGATTTACCGGCTCTTTCTTTCGCTGTATGGGAGCAGGCGTTTGTCCGCATTTGTTGGAGTAGGACGGGATAGCCCTGTTTCCTGGGGGATTCGTGGGCTCATCCCTGATTTTCAAGGAAATCTTTCCAAAACCAAGCGTGGCCCTGTAGTCGGTTTTCCGAAGGGTCTCCACAGAGGGCTCGTCAATTGAAAAGGTCAAATGGGGTCCATTCTTTTTCTCCCTGCTGTTAAGTATTTTCCAGTATTCTGGAAATATGCCTTAGTTCTGGTTTGACAGCAGACTTAGGGCGTCCTTTATGTTCGCCGCCTCGCTGCTGGGGAAGAACTACTGGCTTTGGGTTGATGCCTTTTTCATGGTCTATCTTAGGAGCCTTTTTTGGGTGTTCCCTTGGCGACTCCTCTTCCGATCGTGTGCGTTTAGAAGCCCTTTGGTCATCAGATATGGGAGTGCTCTGACTTAAGATCTTTCCAGAGCTTGAGGCATTCTACAGAGGCTTCTTTAGCTCTCACGTTTGCTGCCCTTAGCATCCTGAAACGTTTTCGAGCAGCACCGGATAACTTTGTAATGTGCTTCTGTGTGTCTCAGTGTCTTGGTCCATTTCTTTGGGCTTATCAGAGTCGTTTCCTACTCTGTCTGCATCTTTGCTTGTCCCTGCGATAGCTGAGATTAGTTCGGGCAAAGGGTCTACTTGAGTCGTGCTTCTTGGCTCCGAAATGTTTCCTTCCCGGACGGTACCGTCCTGGTCGGAGTTTTGAGGGGATTTTTTTCAGTAGTCAGGAAAGAGTAGTCAAAAAACCGACAGAGCCTGTTATCGGTCGAAGGGCTTTTCTACTTCCCGATTCGCCCTGGTTTCAGAAAGCCACCGTTAGAGACTGAGCTCTCCCTCAGCCACGCAACCCTTAGCACGGTACTGGTAACATCTTGGCTTGGGGCGGAGGTCTTTTGGCCTCCAAGTCATCAACTTCAGGGATCTCTGCCTGTTGTAGCTAACCGGAGTTTCCAGGGTGCACCGGCATTGTCCCTCTTTCCCATCCTAGTTTGGGACACTAGTCTGGGCCAGAGGGATGCGACCATGCTTACGAGGAGGTAGACCTCCATCGCACCCCCATTTAAATCATACTTTAATGTTAAACTTATTTGCGAACCATTTATTTAAGGACCAGGGTGGTTAGCATGATTTCATGAAAAATACTTTAAATTGCAAGGACTGTACTTAATCTAACATTCGGTTCCAATAAGAAATGTTTTGACCGTAAGGAAATGTTGTAACTACGACTAATATATAATATACAAGTAAAAAGGATTTTCTGAAGTAGGATATGTAATATATAATTAATACAAGAGCAGTTTGCAATCGATTAAACGAAATGCGATGCCTAATTTATGCTGTTTTTAGAGAAATATACATTGATAATCTTTGTCTCATGAATTTTCAGTCTTATTCTGCAAGATTAGTCGCTGATTCCAACGTCCGTGCCGCATTGTCGCGGTATTCTCCTTGCTTGTCTAAAACGTCCTTTTACGCACGAGCCCGTTGCCTATATACACCGCCAGTCGTGGGCGGTCCCCTTCTCGCTAGAAACCCATGTTAAGCCCCGCTAAAGGGCAATCGCCCAGCGAAAGAAGTCACGGGCCTTAGAGAAGGCTCGTCGACGAATCACGTGATGCGGTCTCTTCAGTCGAATACGCATTCTCTGCCACGCCGCGCCGGGTCTGTGTCGGCCGTTCCGTTGTTTTTTATCTAAGTTTTGCTATTCACTAATTACTGTGTTCAATTTTGCAGAGAAATGCGTATGAATCCAAAGGCAATAACGGCAGCTCAAATGTTCGGCCGCCTAGACGTAGCGACCAACGATTGGACAGATGGAATTTTCTCCGCGCTCTGGAGGAAAACTCTAAAATTGAAGTCAAGCGAGTTCGTGTGGCTGGTATTGGATGGGCCAGTGGACAGTATTTGGATAGAAAATTTGAATTCGGTATTGGACGATAACAAAACGCTGACATTGGCTAACGGGGATCGGCTGACGATGGCCCCCACTTGTAAAATTATCTTCGAACCACACAATATCGATAATGCATCGCCAGCCACGGTATCCAGAAATGGTATGGTGTATATGAGTTCGTCAGGGTTGGATTGGGATCCAGGTAAATATGATAACATTCTGAGATACTCTGAAGGCAACGTGGTTATTACTTTGTGGCTGAAAATATTTGTCGAAGAAACCGCGACTAAATTTAGTAGTCAAATAAACTATATTTGCCAGCGTTGTAAAGATTTTGGCTGCTGTAGGTAGGTTAGTTCAAAATTACAGATGCATGTTTGTATATGTGCATTCACGAATTATCTCGCGCTCTGTCTCTCTTCTTGTCTTCTAGCTGTTTTCTTGCACCTAATATCGTGAGATAAAATTGGTGTTACGACGCTGCTGTTGCACGCTGTTTCTGTCGCCTGGCGCTCCCACTCCTACCGTTGTCTAGCTTCATCTCTCGCTGTGATCAAAGATAATAAAATAATGAGATGTGGAACTCCATACAAAATTATTCAAACATGAGCTCGCCGTTGCCAACAGAATGTAAATAAATTCACACACACACACACATTCAAATAAATGACGCCTCAACTAGAAGCCTCAACTTGGCATTACACAAATCGACATCCCTCCTGCTGCCGTGTTATGACTATACCACGTAACCCGCGAAACACTGAACTGAGATAATCGCTCTTAAAGTTTTTAACAGATCTATCCGTTTTATTCCTAAACTACACCATACATTTTCTTGGGGTATTTTTCATATCATAGATCATTTAAAGTTCTTCAAATCCTACCTACAAAAAAATACTCTATATTCAGTATAAGTATTTTTAAATGATAAATATCTATTTTTTCGCACAAATTCAATAGCAAACAGTGTACTTTATGATGACAATACCACGTATTATTGGGTTACGAGGTTTTGCAATTATAATATTAGAGTTTATTTTATTATTTATGGATATTAAAGCCTGTGTAGTCAATGGAAAAAAATCTTAGGTGTCTTTAGATTACTTAATATATATATATATATATATATATATATATATATATATATATATATATATATATATATATATATATATATATATATATATATATATATATATATATATATATATATATATATATATATATATATATATATATATATATATATATATATATATATATATATATATATATATATATATATATATATATATATATATATATATCTATGTATATATATATATATATATATATATATATATATATATATATATATATATATATATATATATATATATATATCTTAATATATATAAATTACGTGTCACGTTGTTTGTCCGCGATGGACTCCTAAACTACTTAACCGATTTGAATCAAATTTGCACACAATGTGCAGTTTGATCCAACTTGAAAGATAGGATAGCTTACGTCTTAATTTATAGTCGCGATATTATTTTATTGCAATGTCTATTATTTGACATTCGCAATTATCTGTTAGTTCCAAACGATTTTAACAGATGGCGTTATCTATTGAGTAATCCATAGATGGCGCTGCTATGTTAAACCTACAAACGTCATAGTCGGGCAAGCGTTATTCTAAATTCAAAATATTGTGAAGGTAATACAGTGAAATTATTCCTGCTTTTTAATTATTTGTGCTTCATTGTTCAAAACTCTTTAATTAAAATATATACATGTAGGTAAGTATTATCACATAGTTATAAAAGTGGAATAACTGCAGTATAGGAACCTCTCTCCATTTTTTTTCATTTTAATGCTAAATCTGGAAGAAAATTGTGTCGGTCGCTATAAATAAGCGAGATAGGCATTCAAAGTTTAAATTTTAAAAACAGGCCAAAATAAAAAATTAAGTAATTCACCACGCTATATTCGCCACGCTGATTCCTAATCTTCCATAATCTTTATTCGATCTCAATAAATAAGAGAGATATAGGCGTTCAAAATGTTCATTGCAATGTCAAGAAATTTGCGGTCATTTTGTTTGTACGTACCGTGGCCGACACATTCGGGTCCCATCAAACTTGCAGAAGGCAGATTTGCAGACGGCAATCTTGCAGACGGCATTCTTGCAGGCGGCAGTTTTGCAGAAGGCAATCTTGCAGAAGGCAGTTTTGCAAATGTCAAACTAACGTTTCGAGGGTCGGCATTTTTGCAGACGGCATTTTTGCAGAAAATGAAGTTAGGAGCAAAACATCGTATTTAAAATTTAGTGTTACCAGAGTAGAAATCGACAAAAGCCGCGTTTTCATATGTCAGGGTAGGGAAACCAGTCCACTTCTTTGAGTGTCCTCTCCATCGCAGATCTCAGCAATCAACTTTCGATTTTAGGGAAAGAAAAACCTAACCTAACCTAACCTAACAGAAAAACTTAAAACATTTTTTTTAATGTTTAGTTTGATGTACTGAATCATCCACTACAAGGATGCCGGTAATTAATGTCACTTCGATTTTAGGGAAAGAAAAACCTAACCTAACCTAACCTAACAGAAAAACTTAAAACATTTTTTTTAATGTTTAGTTTGATGTACTGAATCATCCACTACAAGGATGCCGGTAATTAAATGTGGAGAGGTAAAAATATTCACCACTTTAATTTACCCTGACATGATAATTTGCTACTTCTTTTTCTAAATTTAAAATTTATAGCATATGCTTTACTGCTTTATTTTTGGTTTGTAAAATAATATAAAATTATTTTATTTCGTGTAATCATGTCCTAATGCGCCATTCTCAAACGTTGCTAACTTCGGGTTTGTATGCAAGTTTGCTTTCTGCAAGAATGCCGTCTGCAAAAATGCCGCCTGCAAGGTTGCCGCCTGCAAGGTTGCCTCCTGCAAATCTGCCCTCAACAAATTTGGAGCTGTCAAAAGTGACATGTTTTGACATGAAAAAGTGACAAAGTGGCATGACAGGCAAGTTTGCCGCATGCAAAACTGGCGCGCCCCACACATTCGAGCATATCGTAATATCGATAACAATTACCGATATTACAGAAATTATGACAATTTGCAGAGTTTTAAGATTAACCGAAATATTTAAAAAAAAACGATCAAAAAAAAAATATTTTCGTGAAACTTTTAAAAAAGGGCACAAATTTTTATGTTTTTTTCAATATTTTTTTTTTTTTTTTTAATTTTGCGGTAAATTTGAAAAAACGTTTTTGTCCACGGTGTTAATTTGATATTGAAGAAATTTCGTTGTTTCAGGTTACCTTTCGTCATCATCAACAGCCATTTTGTAAAAACACATGTTATTTACTAACAACTTTGTAATATACTCATTTGTTACAAACTTTAATAAAAATAATAATAAATTTTAAAATTAATTCTTTTGTATTGATTTTTGATTAATATCAACTGTACGAAAATTTTAATCAATCGTGTTGAAAGTCCTTCCCCTTTAAATCCCAATCCAGAGGATTTTTATACCAGCATTAACGTTTCCGTCTTCGTTCGTAAATAATAATTTCATTGTATTAATTAAGGGGTTACGGTAGTAGAAAATCTGTCATGGAGTTCGCCATATTTTTTTACAAATGGCATCTATTTAAAAAAGCATGGTGGTCCCCATGAATGATGTTCTCCTACCGTTCCTATTAAATAGTTTACTACAATGTAATATAACAAAAACCTTAGCCACAGCAACGCGTGGCCGGGTCTGCTAGTATATATATATATATATATATATATATATATATATATATATATATATATATATATATATATATATATATATATATATATATATATAATTCTCATATTAAATACATATAATAAGTATAATATAACATATAATATAATAATATAATAAATAAAAATATATAAAAATTATAATATAATAAAACATATAATAAGTATATATATATATATATATAATTCTTATATTAAAATTTTGTAAGACTTTTTTATATTACCAAATATAAAAAAATAAACAGACAGGCAATAAAATTAAGTAAAATTGCATAAAAACACTTAGAAAGGTATGTGAAATATAAATTGTTTTTATTAAGTATAATAAATTATACAGTCATTTATAATAGTATTACTTACTATTACTTACTTACTATGCAGTTACAAGTTACAGATTAGATTTAGTTTAATTTTTTTTACTTCTTTAACGACGTCCTTCCAAACTATAATCATCTGGAAGGTTTTCATTAACTTCGAGGTTTTCAAAAAACTCCCTACGTGAAGCGGGCATACATTTAGCCAACTTTAGGAGGTCGTCTTTTTTTCTTATTTATCCCTGAACACGAGTCCTGGTGATCTAGATCTGTTAAAGTGTGAACACTGATATCATTGCCTTTGGAGATTGCGTTCTGAAGTTTAATCTGCAGAGATTTTTTGTATACATTTAACTTTAAAAACTCTGCTTGCTCGTAAGCGTTCTTAGCGAATAGTTTTGTAGAACCTCTTCTAAATTCAACCACTTTTAGGTTTGAAATGTTGTATGACTTAGGGAACTTGACTGTCATCTCATCTTCAAATTTCACGAAGTCTTTATATCGGAGACTTTGCACCTCCAAATTGCGCCTAGAAGTTTTTATTTTCATCTGAAAATCTTCGTAGTGATACAGATCACCAGCAGTGTTGATTTTTCGCGCAATACACGTATGAACGCTGTCGGCAGCCATAAAAGTATGACCTGGTTCCAAGTATGTAATTTTGATGGTTTCTACCTCAACGCTAGAGTCATTGACTATTCTTAGTAATGCTGAGTACAGCGTTTTGTTTTTATTTTGCGAGGTACAATTGGCCATGTAAAATATAACCTTAGTTAGGTTATATTTCAATTAGCCTGACTAACAGTGGGAATATTCAAAGTAATTGAATTGCCTCGGCGGGCTGCTGAGGCCCGCGCCGCGACCGAGCCGCGGCACGTGGTTTAGTCGTAATACGCTAGTACTATGGGCTGCGATAATTATTGCGATAAAACCCTATAATAGTGGTTTACGTATTTTAGTCATAATATATTTTTTTTAAATTGGGTTACGTGGTTTGTCCACCACGTATATCTCGGGAATGAAACGTCATAATGAAAAAGTAATAATACAGTTATATAGTATTCGAAGAATAGAGTTGAATAAGCCTTATTCCGACAAAACCACGTAACCCGGGTTGCGTGGTTTTGTTGGAACACGGCAACTCGGTACATTGCACTAAGCACTGGCTCCTGGTCTTGTTTATTTATCAGTTAGAGTATATATGTGCGTGTGTATGAATGCATTCTTTGTATGTAGCTTTGCGTTACTCATGGATATGATCAGTATTTAAATATTTCAGTCCTACAAGCATGGTTGAAGACACGGTCGCCAAAAGAAAACGAAATATTCCAGCACTTATTCCAGGAGACATTTATAAAGATTTACATTTGGTGCACTCAGAATTTGAATTTGTGCATGGAAGTGCTGCAGTGTAATATAATATTACAAATGCTGAGCATCATGGAGGGTCTCATTCCGCCGCAAGTCGAACCGGTAGAAGATCAATCAGCGACGAAATCGGTGGCTGGAGACTTGGACGACGAGCTCGAAGATAAAGACAAAGTTGAAGAAAGTCCTCTTTTCAGCGATGAACATTTGCATAAAATTTATATTTTCGCATTGACTTGGGGAATTGGATCTTTTTTGGAAACGAACGATCGCAAGAGATTCGACGTGCATTTAAATGAAAATTATAGCGACATATTTGATTTACCTAAAGAGACACTAACGGTCGCTAAGTCGATGGTATTCGATTTCTTCGTAACATTCCCGGGGAAATGGGAACCGTGGGATAATATCGTCACCTCTTATCAGTACCCGGACTACAGCTCCCCCGACTACGCCAGCATATTGGTACCGATCGTTGATAACGTCCGAATCGACTACCTCATCAACACCGTAGCTAAGCAGGAGAAAGCCGTCTTACTCCTCGGAGAGCAAGGTTCCGCGAAGACAGTCATGGTAAAGTCATACATGAAGAAAGCCAACCCGGAACATTTCATGGGTAGATCGTTTAATTTCTCCTCGGCCACGAGTCCGTATCAGTTTCAAAAGACGATAGAAAGCTATGTGGAAAAGCGCGGGGGTTCCACGTTCGGACCGCCAGGTGGGAAAAAGATGCTCATTTTTATCGACGATATTAATCTGCCTCAAATAAACGAATGGGGCGATCAAGTCACGCTGGAAATAGTGCGGCAGACAATGGATATGAAGGGATTTTATAGCTTGGAAAAACCTGGAGACTTTACGACGGTGATTGATATACAATATTTGGCAGCAATGGTGCAACCAGGTACGTCAATCGAAAATTCGAGATTGATTTAGTAAGTATATTCAATGATTTCCTGATTTCAGGCGGAGGACGGAACGACATTCCGTCGAGACTCAAAAGACAGTTCTGTATATTCAACAGTCCCATCCCTGACAACACCGCGATAGACAAGATATTCAAAGTGATCGGAGAGGGACATTACAATTCAAAGCGCGGCTTCAGTATTGACGTGAGAAACTTAATCAAACGAATAATACCGCTAACAAGGGAACTTTGGCAGGCCACCAGATCGACTTTGTTGCCGACGCCGGCAAAGTTTCACTACGTATTCTCTCTGAGGGACTTATCGCGAATCTGGCAAGGAATGGTCGGGACCCTGTTCACCGTGATCGACTCGGAGAAGTGTCTGATGCTACTGTGGAAACACGAGTGTGTTCGCGTATTCTCCGATCGATTCACTTTGATGTCAGATAAAGAATGGTTTTACAAAACACTCCAGGAAATGGTAGAATCGAATTTAGGGGCGGATTATCGCAAGATGCTGCAAACGTCTCCTGTATTTGTTGACTTTATGCGGTATGTTTTCCTTTTTTTGGCAGAAATCAATAACTTTCTTGATTTCGATTATAAAATTTAAGGTTTAATTACCTTATTGCACTTTAGTATTATACCTTTGGGGGTTTAGCGCCAGGAAGTAAAATATGCGGATATATGTACATACAGTTTTCGATTTTTAATATTCTATTTGACAATGCTAATATAAAATTTATTGGCAACTTCTATTACTAGTTTAATAGTAATTGCCATTTTTTACTAGTTTTATAGAAAATGCCAGACAATTTCTATCTACTATTTTTATTTGTAATGTAACCACATAAGCTATTTCATTTTACTTTTTGACAAAGATAAAAAAATGTCCAACATTATTACATTTACTGACAATTTTTGTATTCCTATTTTTACGATCATTGTAAGGAAATTTATAGAATATGTTGATAATACCATTCTCCTTTTTATTATTATTACATTTTTATTATAATGACCATCCACAAAATGTATCCAATCGTCACAAAGCAATTTGATATTAAGCAAGAGTAATTGATTATTTTGGTTGTTGGTATTCTTTATTCTATTCAAGATTAATGACTTACATGTAAATATGAAGAAAAAAAAATTTCTAGGTGAAAGACGACTTCATTTTACATTCCTGTTTAAGAAAAGTATTGTGGACGCACTTCTGTGTGTCTGTCTGTGTGTATTCTCGGATGATAGCGCCGAAACGCTTCATCCGATTGAGCTGAAATTTTTAATGCAGGCATCATTTTGTCATGGCATGAGCTGAAAAGATTGTGGTTGAAATCCGTCCACCCAGGGTTGGCTCACGACGAGGGAACTCCTCAACAGTCAACAGCTGACACCCAAAATTTTGTAACGCTTTCATTTATGATAGTAACTTCAAAGTTTCACCATGACATGGCTGATGAACCCTGAGTTGGCTCCCGATGAGGGGACTTATTAACGGTTAACAGCAGACACAAAATTCGAAAGTCGTAAAGTCAAAAAGTCGAAAAAGTCGAAAAAGTTTTGACAGGAAAATCTTGGGGTGACATAACCGATTTTTTAAATATTATCTATAGTATTCGATTGGATGTCTTAGTATACCGGCATGTTTTACTGTTATAATTAATTAAAGCAGTAGTTACCTAACGTAATTTATGCTCTCCAATAATAACTGCACAACTGTAAGATTAACACAATAAACATTGATTGATTGATTGAAAGTACCGCTTATAGAGGATTTCTAATATTGGATCCTTACCTATGAAGTTGCTGTTCTATAAAGAAAATTTAAGACCAAAAACTTTGTATAAAAAATATATATTTAATTAATAGAAATATTGACCTCTATTATCTATGCAGATTTGTCATTTTAATGGGAGTTGCTTAATTCCTCTGCTGTAAAACTCTCGTGGACAGGAACCAATAAATTCTTTGAAGGCGTTTTTCACCGATTCTTCAAAGTTCATTTTTGAAATCTAAATTTTTTTTAAAAAAGAAACTCTATTGGAGCAAGGTCTGGCAAATACGGTGGGTGACCAATAGTCTCCAGCCGCAACTCCTGCAACTTTACGACTGTTTTCAGTGAAATCCGTATGTTATACGTTTTCATGCTGAAGCAGTGGCGATGAGCGATTGACCAGGCTCGGTTATTTAATCTAGAGCTTCTTTATCATTGTTTGCAGTTCTTGGCAGTACACATTTACGGCAACTGTATAGCAAGACTGCATGAAGCTGTAATAGAAAACATCGGCACAAGATCTCATTTTTGAAAATAATGCAAATATTCAACTTTACCATGTTTGCACAAACGAAAATATTTGAGCAAAACCAAAGAACGGAAAGACAAATAAACAGCTGATTCTTAAAAAAGAATAACATAGACTTGAATTAAAATTTATTTGAATTTGAAATTCCAACTCAAACCCAAGTTATCCAAGTTCAAATTGGCCAGTGTGAAAAAACAGCAATTACATAGGTAGGGACCCACCCAATACACCAGTCGATGACGTGAATCGCTTTGAATATGTAGATGCACTTTAAAGGTTACGTTTCTAACTATGACAAGAAGATTAATGCGGTAGATGCAGGCTTGGTACCCCCCCCCCCCCCCTCCCCCGTAATAAGTGAAGCTCTTATTGAATTTAAAACACTGTTTAAAGAAAATCTCGACGCCATCGACTGCACGTATTCTCATTCCTACTAGCGGTACTTCATCTAGAAATCACATATATTACGTCCTGGCGTAGGCCCCGAATAATTCTCGCTAAGATTTAATAAACCGATTTGCGATCTTTGGTTTAATAAACTGAGTATCTTGGGTTTAAAATCTTACCTAGGTTTAATAAACTGAGATCTGAAGATAACCTCCTGCTCGATATCTAGTTACAGTAGTGATTTCTACTCGCACTACTCCGTACACGGAGCCTGTCTCTGGAATGCTTTGCCCCCATATGTAAGGACAGCACCGTGTTTATATTTCTTTGAACGCAGGGTCATAAAAACACTTTAAGACGCGCTCAAACAAAAACTCGAGCCCTCTCCTCCTCCTTTCTGCTGCGTTATAGATTTATTGTTTTTTTTTCATTTATGATGTTTCTATTTCTGCTGTATTTTAATTTTAGGTACAATTGATAGGATCTGCCTTTATAAGTGATTATTTCAACAAATAAAGCGTTGTATTTTTATAATTTGATTGAATTATCCATAGAGACGCGCCAGAGCCAACGGGAGAAGAAGGCGAAGACGCAGATATGGAGCTGCCCAAAGTATACGAGCCAGTGGTCAATCTTAGCGAACTAAGGGAGCGTCTTGACATGTTCCTCGCCCAATTCAACGAGATGGTCCGCGGAGCTGGAATGGATCTCGTATTCTTTCCAGACGCAATGCTGCACTTAGTCAAAATATCCCGAGTGATTCGCCATCCCAGAGGAAACGTCATGCTCGTCGGCGTGGGAGGCTCGGGAAAACAGTCACTCACGAAACTGTCTTCATTTATTGCCGGATATAAAACTTTCCAAATAGCCTTGACGAGATCATACAACGTCGGAAATTTCCTTGAGGATTTGAAGCTGTTATATCGCTCGTGCGGAGTTCAAGGCAAAGGAACCACTTTCATTTTTACCGACTTGGATATAAAAGAAGAAGGATTTTTGGAATATTTAAATAATATCCTATCGTCTGGCGTTATTTCAAATCTATTCACGAAGGACGAGCAACAAGAGATTATATCTGAACTTACCCCAATAATGAAAAGAGAAAACCAGAAGAGAACTCTCACACATGAACTAGTCATGGAGTACTTCTTATCGAGAACGTGTCAGAATTTACATGTGGTGTTTTGTTTCTCCCCTGTGAGTCTGAAGCTTCTAAATGTATACGCGAAAAAACACTCCACCTCTTTATGTGCATTTTTTTTATTTTCTAGGTAGGTGAATCTTTCCGAAATAGAGCCCTAAGATTCCCGGCTTTGATATCCGGATGCACGATAGACTGGTTCCAACCGTGGCCGAAAGACGCTCTGGTAAAAGTAGCCGATCATTTCTTGGCAGAATTCGAAATCGCATGCACGGCCGAAGTCAAATGCGAATTAGTTAACGTCTTGGGAACCATTCAAGACGTCGTAGCAGAAACCTCCACGGAATACTTCCAGCGATTCCGAAGAGCTACACACGTCACGCCAAAGTCCTACCTAAATTTCATAGCGGGATATAAAAACATTTATCAAATGAAACAGAAGGAATTAGGAGAAGGCGCATTGAGAATGGATACCGGGTTAGAAAAGTTAGCAGAAGCATCCTATTCAGTGGGAATTCTGAAAAAAGATTTAGCAGTAATGGAGCAAGAATTAGCTCATGCTTCAGAGAAGGCCGAAAGAGTCTTAATAGAAGTAACTGAAAGAGCGATGCAAGCAGAGACCGTAAAGAATCAAGTTCAAAAAGTGAAAGAAAAAGCGGAAGCCCTAGTAGCTTATATCGCGAGTGAAAAGGCTTTAGCTGAAGAAAAATTAGAGGCAGCCAAACCAGCTTTAGAGGAAGCAGAAGCTGCTTTGAATACTATAAAACCGGCACATATAGCAACGGTTAGAAAACTGGGCAGACCCCCGCATTTGATCATGAGGATTATGGACTGCGTGCTGATTTTGTTCCAACGGAGGTTACATTCGGTGATTGGCGACACTGCAGCCCCTTGTGCAAAGCCTTCGTGGGCCGAATCACTAAAAGTAAGAGAAACAGAAAATTTTCAGTTCTGTTTATAACATCTGATCAAACACTTTTTTTCATTCCAGATGATGGCGAGCACGACCTTTCTGTTACAACTCCAAAATTACCCGAAGGATATTATCAATAATGAAATGGTAGAGCACCTTCATCCATATTTTGAGATGGAAGACTACAATATGGATACTGCTAAACGCGTGTGCGGTGATGTCGCCGGATTGTTGTCATGGACCAAAGCAATGGCGTTTTTTCATTCGGTGAACAGAGAAGTACTTCCGCTGAAAGCGAATTTATTAATGCAAGAAGCCAGATTAAAGGTAAAGAATTCAAGAAATACTCCTTATATGCCTTTTTATACCCATGATCTACTCTTTATGGCTTAGAACTCGCTGATTGGTTTCACCCGCGCCCGCTGCCGTTGCGGTGAACTGTTTTGTTTCAAAACTCACGACATCGCAGGTTTGCATGGTCACATAGCCTCCGCGGTTGCGGAACGGCCCGCTAACTTGGCGGGAGAAAATCGCAAGTTGCGCGTTTATCGAGATACCCACACCCGCGCGCCTGTACCACGTCTCGCGAGCTCGCGGGCAACGGCCGCTATGCTTGCGGGTGACCGCTGCCACTCACTAGTTGCTCGCAGACGCTGCAGCCGCCGCAATTTTACTGCGCCCGCAGAGGGTATAAATTACGTCGTGAGATTTGCGACTCAATTTTACATACATGTCTGCATTCTACGGAGACCGTGAGCCCGCAACCGCGGCGGGCGCGGGTAAAAACTGCTCCGTGAGTTATATATATACCTTTCATATTAGCAATAGCTTCCATCACTTTAAACACCACATGTATCCAGATGACACAAGTGTTTCTATCTTTTCACCCTGAAAACATTAGCTTTCTGATCTTGCAATTTCCAAGATAAATAAATAGCTCTCTAACTTAGCAGATTGCTCAAAGAAACATGGGCTTAAATTCGATTATTCTAAATCTTCATACTTAGTATTTGGGTTCCCACACAATTTGGCAAAATTCAACTCCACTAGTCGTCTCGATGTTGCTATTCATCAATTATCTATTTTAGGGACAGATGTCGCCCGCATTCTTGTACACATTGATGAACACCTCTTTTTCGATTACCACGTAAACCGAAACACGCAGTGGTGCTTTTCTCTTCTGAAATCTCTGTATAGAATCAGAGATTACCTGCATACGAAATACGAGCGTTAGGATTCTCCTAGTAGACAATCTAATATAATCGTCCTTTATTTCTGCGAATGCGTATTTGTGCAAATCGGACCAAAATAGGATTCATAGGATTCAAATTGCCTGTGCCAGGTTCATTTCCATATTCCACCTAGAACCCATTTTTTACAAGTCATCTATAAATCGGCAATAATAAACATGGCTTACCGTAGACGGCTCCATTTGGCTAAACTTACAATGAAATCCATAAGAAGCAAAACCCCTAATTACCTTTATCCCTTATAAAATGGTCTCGCCGCAAAAATCACTTGGCACTAGCACCGAAACGTAAAACAGCTACTTTAAAGATAGTACTTGTAAAGATAGTTCGCATACGCAGCTGCAGATTCGTAGAATAGACTTAGGTAGGAATATGAGATCCAAGTCCCTTGCAGGCTTAAGCTCGGAGCAAAAAAATAACTCCGAAGTAAACAATCCTTGACATAATACACATACTCGTATATATCATCCATTAATTAATCCAATCACACAAAACATGGCGCCCAGAAAACCAGTTTATATTCCGCAATCTCGCTCGGCGTCTCTATACCTCCGAAGACTTTCAGTTCATGCTGGCTTTCGGTATACATATTTGTATGCTGCATGAACTTTATTCAACTCCGACAGCCTCCTGTATCAGGATTTTCGTTTGTCTGAGGTCTGAGTTGTTCAGACGTCTACTAATTATCGTTTGCCTTACTAGTTGCCAGTCCATGTTCATGTTCCATGAGTCCATGTTCAATGACTTGATTAAAAATTAAATGGCTGCCGAGTGTATCTTTGAAATTGTTTAACCACATAATGTTCGTTGAAATTGTTCAACCGGCTAATGTTGATTTTCTGGGTATTAAACATTAGGACCACCTGCTGCAACTGATGCCAATCTTTCTTAGATCTATAGTCTGGTCTAGTTTATAATACCCATTTTTGAAGACCTGTCCTGTCTGTCCTGCTGCCTGAACCTTCTGTACAAATTGGTCCTGGCAGATAAATCTTCATCAATATTAACACGGACAACTACTGCTTGTTTGTTTAGGAATCAACCATCGTTTTATTTAGAAAAACTCACCTTCTAGCAGTCGACTGTTGCCCTTTTGCAGCAATCAATAAAAGTCTAGCTGTTCTTAGATTATTGCTTTATGTTTTATCAGTTAATTATTTGTTTCAGCTCGCTATGGACGACTTATCATCAGCAGAGCGGCAACTCGAAGAAAGAGAAATGGCCCTGCAGGAAGTTAAAGCACACTACGACAGCGCAGTGTCAGAAAAACAGAGGCTGACCGATGCAGCAAACGTGTGCTTGAGAAAAATGAACGCCGCCACTGCCCTTATAAACGGACTGGGCGGTGAAAAAATCCGATGGACCCAACAGAGCAAAGAATTCAAAGAACAACTCGGACGCCTCGTCGGCGATGTGGTATTAGCGACCGGCTTCCTCTCATACTGTGGACCATACAACCAACAATTTCGTTCGAGCCTCCTGGTAAATTGGATGCAAACCTTACAGACGAATAAAATACCCTTCACAAAGAAACTAAATATTATAAATATGCTAGTCGAGAGTTCCACCATTTCGGAATGGACGTTGCAAGGGCTACCCAACGATGAATTATCAGTGCAAAATGCTCTCATTGTAACAAAATCAAGTTCATATCCGCTGCTGATCGACCCTCAAAATCAGGGAAAGAACTGGATCAAAAATAAGGAATCGTCGAACGAGCTACAAATAACTTCTCTCAATCATAAGTATTTCAGAACTCATTTAGAAGACAGCCTGTCGTTAGGAAGACCCTTATTGATAGAAGACGTCGGCGTCGACCTCGATCCAGTTATTGATAACGTCCTCGAAAAAAATTTCATCAAATCTGGATCAATTGAAAAAGTGGTCGTAGGGGATAAGGAATGCGATGTAATGCCAGGCTTTATGCTTTATATAACTACGAAATTACCAAATCCGCCCTACTCCCCAGAAATTAGTGCGAAAACGGCTATCATTGACTTCACTGTCACTATGCTCGGATTAGAAGACCAGCTGTTAGGACGAGTCATTCTAATGGAAAAGTCCGATCTAGAGGCCGAACGAGTCGCTTTGTTCGAATCAGTTATAAAAAATCAGAGAAGTATGAAGGAGCTGGAAAGTAATTTGCTGTGTCGTCTGACATCTTCTGAAGGATCTCTTGTTGATGACGAAGCGCTCATTCAGGTATTGCAAGAAACTAAAACAACAGCGGAGGAGGTGAACGAGAAATTAAAAGTGGCAGAATTGACAGAAAAGAAAATAATGATAGCGAGAGAAGAGTACAGGGCCGTCGCCGCGCGCGGTTCAATATTATATTTCCTAATAGTCGAGATGAGCAACGTCAACGTCATGTATCAAAATTCTTTAAAGCAATTCCTAAATATTTTCGATAATTCAATCACGAAATCCACTAAAAGCAACATCACAGAGGAGCGAATAAACCTCATCCTTAAACATTTGACACACGAAGTTTGGTCATTTACATCGAGAAGCTTATACGAGAGACATAAATCACTTTTTACTCTTATGCTGGGTATGAAAATTGACGTACAGAAAGAATACATAATGCACGACGAATTTTTAGCCTTTATTAAAGGTGGTGCTTCTCTCGATTTGAATGCGGTAGCGCCGAAGCCTTTCAGGTGGATATTAGACATCACTTGGCTGAACTTAGTAGAGATCAGCAAGCTGAAAACTTTCTTGGAGGTTTTAACCAAGGTAGCAAACGCGACGATATGAAATTGACGAGAGAATATCGATAAAAATTATGTTTGGATTTTCAGATCGAAACTAACGAAAAAGAATGGAGAGTTTGGTATGAAAAGGAAAAACCAGAAGAAGAAGAACTGCCGAGCGGGTATCAAAAGAGTTTGGATGTTTTTAGAAAGCTCCTATTGATTCGGTCGTGGAGTCCGGACCGTACTTTGTCCCAAGCGAGAAAGTATATTGTGGGTGAGTAAACGATTAAGAACCACAATTTATATTGAATAGCCTTTTCTTGTGTTTGTGAACGATCTGCCAGTGGCTACTAAGATAAATCAACTATTTATATACGGTATCGATACTAGATGGTATGTTCAAGAACTCTACTAGATAGTGGCTACTAAGATAAATCAACTATTTATATACGGTATCGATACTAGATGGTATGTTCAAGAACTCTGGAACGCAACTCTGAAGAGATCATTCTATTGCTGATCTCTGTTTTTCATTCAGATCTCTGTTGATCCATTCAGATCTCTGTTTTGGTTGTGAGCCAACGGACACTTGTCAACATCGATAAGACGTATGTATTATATCCGCAACATGGTCAAACCTAAATGTAATGTGAAATGTGTACAAAATTACGAATATTTTCGTTGCCTTACATTCATATCTTCGAGGTCACTATTGACCTCGTATTACCCTGGTATCTCCATATTGATAAGCTTTGCCACCAGCTCGATCGTGAATATTTCGTAAAATAGCACCTACACTGACTGGAGAAACTCCACTTCAATGCTGATAGGCACAGGTCCACCCTTTCTTAATGTACTCGGTGGCAAAGGGGTGGCACAGACCACCAATATGTCTTTAAACTTCAGAAACAAGCAGTTCTACGTGTGGTTCAAGTTCTCCCTGAAACGACCGCCAGAGAAATGTTCTCACTTCCATTGCAGGTATGTAGACCTGTGCTATCTTAAGAGACGAATACCTTCCTGCCATACCTGCAAATATGAGGAAATTATTAGGGAGGGATTGTAGTATGCCGGTTTGGCATCTATATCTATGCTTGATCAATTCAGTATTGTAATGTAAGGAAATATGCATAGGAAAATACCGATCCCATAATGTTTGTTTATCTATCTATCTAGTTTTTTATCTATTTTATCACAGTAAATTAACCTACATATTACAACTTACTTCATTTTATTTTGCCTATTTTCAACATCCAATAGATAAATAGGCCTAAAGGCTTGTTAATTTATATTTATATTTTGTTTTAGAATCTCTGGGCCCCGAATACGGTGAGGGTAGCATTCTCGATTTGGAAGCGACATGGCAGGAATCGGAGCCGCGAACACCGCTCATTTGTATTTTGTCGATAGGATCAGATCCATCGGCACAAATTACATCGTTAGCCAAGTCCACAGAAATCCGTAAGTTACATACAAATGCATATTCGGAAAAATGGGATTCCAATTAATTGTTGTTTTTTTTTCCCAGCTTTGAGTTTCGTATCGATGGGCCAGGGCCAAGAATTCGTAGCCAGAAAAATGATATCCGAATCAATGAACAACGGAGGATGGGTATTGCTACAGAATATACATCTTTCGCTACCGTTCTGCACTGAAGCAATGGACGCTTTGGTAGAGACTGAACACGTCGACGATACATTCCGCCTATGGATGACCACCGAGGTGCATACGGAATTTCCGATAGGGCTTCTTCAGATGGCCATTAAGTTTACGAACGAGCCCCCGCAGGGAATCCGGGCGAGTATGAAGAGGACGTACCAAAACATCACTCAGGACACTTTGGATTACTCCGCACAGCTTCAGTGGCCGCCCATGTTGTACGCAGTGGCGTTCCTCCACACGGTCGTACAAGAGAGGCGCAAATTCGGGCCTCTGGGCTGGAACGTTCCCTACGAATTCAACCAAGCCGACTTCGCCGCTAGCGTGCAGTTCGTGCAGAACCACTTGGATGAAATGGATCCAAAGAAAGGAATATCCTGGCCCACCGTCTGCTACATGCTAGGCGAGGTGCAATACGGCGGAAGAGTCACGGACGATTTCGATAAACGCTTGCTGACCACATTCACTCACGTGTGGTTCTGCGATGTCCTACTCAGACCCGGCTTTGAATTTTATAAGGGTTATAAAGTACCAATAACGAGGAACCTTCAAGGCTACGTGGACTACATCAACATGCTACCCTTGACTGACACTCCCGAAGTTTTCGGTCTGCATAGCAACGCTGATATAACGTACCAGATCAACACGGCTAAGGGTATTTTAGATACAATACTCAGCGTGCAACCGAAAGAAGGCGGCAGCCAAGGGGGCGAAACAAGAGAGAGTATCGTGTATAGATTAGCTGAGGATATGTTGGAAAAGTTGCCGAAGCAGTATATAAGTTTTGAAGTGAAGGAAGCCCTTCAAAGGATGGGGCCATTCCTGCCGATGAATATATTTTTAAGGTAAGTCATGTCTTTATATGGCATATTATAATCTGAGTGTAAATCCTTCGTGATCTAGCTTTGCGAGGCATGCTGTAATGTGTTGAATTATACGTTCATTTCCCTAAACTATAATATTGTCGGTAGAATCATTTCCATTTAGTTTATTTCATTTTCATGAAAATAAAATTACAGAATTTTAATATTATACATTACATAGCATATAAGTGCGTACTAAACGTATGCCAATTATGTCAAATTTTATAAGGTGAAATTTAAGATAAAATGCAGTCAAAATCTTGGAAGCCAAAATAAGTCTAAATGGCCCTATTCCCTACTGTGCTATGTACGTATGAAGACTTAATTCAATGAAACTATTGTTGAAAATATGTCATCGGCCAGAAATACTGAAATTAATGTTACTGTATTATTTTTGTAGCGATGTATGTATTCATTAATAAATAAAAAATAAAATATTAATTAATATCGCTCATTTGTCCATAGATAGAATAAGAATAAATTTATTTTCATAAGTAATTTTCCAAAAACATTATTCACAAAGTCTGCCTAACTAGGCCGAAGCCCGTACCAAGGTAGACTCGACTAGGTCACTTGTACGTTTTATATTGTGCGCACACTTGGCCGTCAAGCAGAAATGGTTACATATCAAGCTGACTCGAGCTGATTAGTAGAACGCTTCCGTAATTAACTGTAAATATTAAGAAATTCAAGCGCTAAAGATCGTAGATCCTATTGAGGCAGCTAGCTTGCGAACTGTTCTACCGTTTCTACCGTTCTTCTGCTTGCGAAGAATTCCTACCGTTCTTCCCATTTTTAGACAATTAATATCCGGTCCGAACTATTTCTATCTAGAAATACTTCGGCACTATTCCATAGACGGAATAGTTTATCTGAACAAAAATTTGCTAGTCCAAAAAACGACAACCTATTATAACAATGAAAAAAATCTAATTTAAGAAATAGAATACCATTTCTTCAAATCAACACATTGAATGTTTTATGTTTCGCAGACAAGAAATCGACCGCATACAAAGGGTGAACAATACAGTGTATACTACTTTATGCGATCTGAAATTAGCAATTGATGGAACGATTGTGATGAGTCAAGCTTTGCGAGAATCTCTGAATGCTATGTATGATGCAAGGATACCGTCATCGTGGAAAAGGGTATTTTTTTAACAATTAATCGTTGCTTCTATAAATCCTTTTTTTAAGGATGGTAATAATTATATTAGACATAAAATTAGAAAAAAACACCAAGGAGTTACTGATTGGCCAACCTAAGAGAATTCTAGAGGTAAGACTTGGTACATATATTTACAAGGTTTCTAAATATGCACATGATCGACACACTCGATACAGAGAAAATTGATTACCTTTTTATTAGGCAGGTACAATCTACCTTGATATGCAGATATGAAACCTTCAATTTGATATTCTCTGTAAGAGCACATTCACATTACCTACTCTCCCATCGAGAGATGATGTAGCTCATAAACCGGGAGGCTTAACACTTTACTTTGCCAGACCACCAACGAACGAGGAGGGAAAGTATTGTGAAAGCGCAAGTTTTTTGTTTATTCGAGATGAAGACGGAAATATCCGTTTTGAGCCCCCCTGGGCCGATTAAGACCACTTCCAAATTGAAATCTGTCTGTGTGTATTCCTCCACGATAGCGCCCAAACGCCTAAACAAACGCCCCAACTGCAGCAATTAAAAGAGTTGTGTTTAAAATCGGCCCACCAGTGGCGCACTAGTCATATTTCAATCTCGAAATATTGGACGTATAAACTTGAAATTTGATACAGAGATGCCTCGTTGGGACGCAATCACAAAATAAAACACCGGTCAGTAAATTTGTGTAAACGATTGAATCGATCGTGTTTAATGTGATGCATTCTCACTATCCAAGCTCGTCGCAGGCTATCCATTTCGACCAGGTCCTCCTTCCCAGAAAAGTTTTGTGTTGAGACAACCGTTTTTTTAAATCATATGTTGAATGAATGAAAATCTCTTTATTGCACAATAAAACTAAGGTACAATGGCGGACTTATTGCTACATTACAATATCTTCCAGTCAACCAACCTGCTTATGTGAAAAGAAGAGTAGGCAAAAATTGAGGTACAATATGATACAAAAAGATATAAAATGAAAATTTAAATTATAGCATATATTATGCTGACAGACTGTAAATTATCGCACTCATTTAGATGGCTGTTCGATGTTAATCGATAAATAGCGTGGGACATTTTTCAACTTCTGTATCTCAACATGTTCAGGAGATTTTTAAAGTTACTATACGAGTATAAGTGTTTCCTTATAAAGCGTGTACAACCTCTGATCTGGTTACAAACTCACCTAACAAGTACGATGAAATAAGAAACTTAGCACATTGCGCGAGTTCATTCATCATTCTGTTGCACATAGAGTTAAACAACTTTACCGGAGCAATCCTAAAAAACTTAGCTTAAACCATGGCTGGGGAAATTCTCTAAATATAGAGGAGAACTGCATCACGATCGGTTTTGTAATTGTGAAGTGTACGTCAATAAATTACAATGGAATGCGCACATCCAACAATTAGCTAGTAAGCTATGTAGCTCGATATACTCTATTAAAAAAATCAGACGTCTTGCACATAGAGTTAAACAACTTTACCGGAGCAATCCTAAAAAACTTAGCTTAAACCATGGCTGGGGAAATTCTCTAAATATAGAGGAGAACTGCATCACGATCGGTTTAGTAATTGTGAAGTGTACGTCAATAAATTACAATGGAATGCGCACATCCAACAATTAGCTAGTAAGCTATGTAGCTCGATATACTCTATTAAAAAAATCAGACGTCTTTGTGGTTTTGCGGCAGCCAAATCAATATACTTTGCGTATTTTAACTCATTAATGATTTATGAACTACTAATTTGGAGAAATGCCGCAATCAGTAAAAGAAACTTTCTTTTGCAAAAGAGAGCACTGCGCAGCATGTATCAGGTAACGACTAGGACCTCATGCAAAGAATATTCCAGCAAGGCAAGGGTAATGACTATGTATTCGGCGTTCATATACCAGTGTTTAATGTATGCTAGACAGCACCTCGCAGAAACTGCAATTAATGCAGACATTCACTCGCATCATACCCGCGGTAGCTCCCTTTATGCGTACCCCGAATACGACTGGCAAAAGTACAGAAAAGCTACTTGTACCTTAGCATTAAATTCTATAATCTACTCCCTACAAAATTTAAACAGCTGGAGGACAAAAAATTCAAAAAAAAAACACCAAGGAGATGCTGCGATAGGCCACCCTTTCTATAATCTGGCCGAATTTGAGGGCCATGATTTTTTCAAATATTGTGCCCATTTAAATTACTTAAAAAAGTAGAGCCTTATTGTCTAATTATTTTATATGGTCTTATATCTGTACTTTTAGTTTAACATGCATAACGTAGATTTAATTTGATTATTTAACATTTTACTGACAATTTGAATATTACGATGAATAATTTTACTACATATCTTTTCGAATTACTAACTACTTCAAATATTAGGTTTCTATTTTCATTATTTATATTTATAGTTTGACAATCTAGTAGTTAATTCTTGACTACCTATTGTATGTTCAGTAAAAAGTAGTACCGAGACTCACTACCTAACCCAATTATTTTGACATTTCCAAGAGCGGTCTTTAGCTGTCAATTGGACACGATGAAAATGTAATGTAATGTAATATAATAAATCGCCTCTTATTATAGTAGAGTAGTTTTTTTTTAATTTCATCAACACACAAAAAACTAATAGGATACATTACAATATTTCAAACATTATTTGTATAGATAGGTGAGCATAATAACGTACACTAGCTAAGGAAGACGATGTAAGATGCTCTCGATTTCACACAAAAAACTCTTTTTCAAATAGACTCCTAAATAACTTTTCTTATTTTATAACTAGCGATTCGCCCCGGCTTCGCACGGGTGCAATTTATAAATAAATTAAATGAGCAGTGCGCTTAGCAAGGAATTATGAAGTATATTTATTTTATAACGTTTATTTATTTATTTTGTTTAAGTACCTATGTCACAAATGACAAATATGAATAATGTAAAAATTACTTCGAGTCGCAATTTTATTGTGAAACATCGATCGAAATTTGACCACGGCTTATAGATTCAAATTTGGTAGTTATTATAGTATGTTTTTATATAAAAATAGAAATAAAAATACCTTTATTTATTTTCCGAATTGTGGGGGTATATTTATAGTGATAATGCGTAACATTGCGTTTCTCACAATTCCCTGTTACCGTAACAAATTGAAAAAAATACTTATTCGCTAAGTTTCCTAACTGAAATAATGTTATTATTTAATTTCTCATTAATTAATAACATTATTTCACTGACTTACCTGTAATATTTAACTCATATCAAATAATATTTCTTATAAATCCAAATATAGAATATAAAATGTTTATAATTTAAAATCTTTGTATTATTTGATGTACCTATGCCCTCAATATTTTATTAAGAAAAATATTCAAGTAATGTGTAAAAGTTTTTTTTTATAATCCTTTTCTTCAGAGCTGTGACATACCCTTTTTCCTTTAACTCTTTAATATTTGTAGACAGGTGGTTATATTTTTTATTGAGTGTATAAAGATCCTTTTTTAAATAAAGTTAAATTTGGCTTGGGTGCCTGTGAGTCATGTTGATTTCCCGTATTGTAGCCGTATTCTACATTGTTTGTAATATTGCTCATAGTTCATTACAAATTTGCAGATTTCATAGATAATATTGATAACTGTACTTATAGATTCATAGATATTATATGGATAACTGTATATAAAAAAGGAGTCCGTGCTAACTTCTTAGCCACAAATTGAAGATGACAGCTCGTTTTTATATTAATTTATACTTACGTAAAGGCGCACGCAGGCTTTTCACGATACCCAATTAATGTTATAAAAACGTCATTTGTTAAAATACCTGGTCGAAATCATCCACACAGCCTTAAAAATGAAAAGAAAAATAATTAATGATCTTACAAATATTTTCTGCTATTGGTTGCTTTTTTTGTATGAAGATTACCGGGCATGGCCTATGGGCACATTGGGCACTGATCACAGATTTATTAAGGAATTAGTCAGATGGTAATCTATAGTAGGTACATCGGCCGAAGTTCTTATGCAAGAATTGTCATCTTCAGATGACAGCTCGTTTTTTTTATTATTCTTACGTAAAGCAATGCGCACGCAGGCTTTTCACCATACCCAATTAATGTTATAAAATGAAACTTCGAACCACGTCATTTAGATCACTATTTTGATCCCAATATAAATGGACTACATCGTGCTCAACGATTGTTTGTTCAGAAAATCTTTATTCTTCACAAATGATTGTTTGCACTTCGTACAAACGTAGGCTACACAGAAATGACTCAAAATGTCGACGAAATACATTTATGTGTCGGATTAGAAAGCTTTGCTGCATTCCGCATAATAACACTTTATTTCGAGATGGACTGAGTTTCTGTGTTTCCTCAACACTACTCGCCTTGCAAAACTTCGATTGCATTTGTCGCATGCGAAAGGCTTCAATGTCATGTTAACAGAACTGATATGATTAGGTAGTTAAGTCTTATTAGAGCCTTTACATTCCTTACATTTGAATTCCTAGATAAAGTAAGGCGGCTGCAAGACTGCATTTTAACACTGCCGACGCGCATATTTTAGTCTGCGATGGATCGATAGTACGTGTACTTTTGAATATCCAAACTGTGTAAATGCTTTGTTGCACTCATCACTTTATATTTCTCAATTTCCTTTATCGTGTAGGATTAGGCCCTGTGGACCTAATCACAGTAATTTAGATTGAATCGTGAGTGCCGCGCCACGTCGCCATTGGCGGCGTACGGGCGCGGTCGGCGCAGCCGGTAGTAAAACGCAGTGTGTGCTCCGTAAGAAGGTTTAATTGTAACTGAATGAGCGAACCGTTTGTCCGCTCTGTTTGTGTGTTACTATAAATGGGTTTTCGGGGTGGTACGGGGGGGGGGGGGTGGCTACCTTTCTTTATCCCCCGCGCGTATACCCTTCTGGTACGCGCGGGGTGTCGTTGCATGATATCCCGGGCAGATAAGACGACCACCGTCGTTATAACTGCCCGGGCGGTGGGTGGGTTCTCCACCCTCACCTGCCGCCTTGAAACCACTAAACTGTTTGTGTGTTACTTGCGCTGGCAACATTATCTGCCGTCGCAAATGGCAACATTTTCTGCCTTTGCGAATGGCAGCATTATTTAGCGGGCCAGTCTCTGGGGTGTACAATCTGTTGTGGTGAAGACGCCACAATCGCCATCTGTTATTTTTTGTCTGAACTAATTTATTTTATTCTTTTATTTTCCCTTCTAAATTTCTATTCTTTATGTACTCTTATTTTTAACTAAATATAAGCTTTTCAAATAAATTACATTTGTTTAATTATTACATAACGTCGTTACACAAATGGTGTTCATTTTAATGGATTTTAGAAAAAACCATCATAATTTACAAATAATAAACATAAACCTTCCTCGTTTTATGCTCATCTAATAGTGAAAACCGCATCAAAATTCGTTGAGTGGTTTAGAAGAAGATGGAAAAACAGATATAAATAAATTTCGACTTCATTTTTGAACACGCTGCCCTTTATTCTATAGTATTTTCTGCATTTATTTCCTCTTTTCTTTTTAATAACAGCAGAAGAAACCAAATGTGCAATGCCTACTTGATTTTGATTAAAACTGTCTAATAGGTTTCATGGGAATCAGCGACTTTGGGTTTCTGGTATACCGAACTGCTAGAGCGTGATGGTCAATTCCGACAATGGCTGAACGGTGGACGTCCCCCAGTATTCTGGATGACAGGATTTTTCAATCCTCAAGGATTCCTCACAGCAATGAGACAGGTAGGTATATTATAATAACAGGTATATTATATAATAGGTATATTAGAATTATTTCAAGATGTAAGTTGAAGCTGAGTTACATATAAATATACAAGCTGTCATGGAATTCACGGTCTGAAGTCAGGCCCATCATAAATTTATTTATTTATTATACTATTGTTATTATTATTATTACAATTCTAGAGAAGGTATGATGGACGTCGGACTAACGACCGCCTGTGGTAGATTTAGGATAGCTGTCTTGCTGCATTCGAGCACTCACCTTACCGCCCATTTACTTTAACTTCGAAGCCACAAGACTTGTGATGCAGAAAACGCAGTTTTAGATTTTTTCTACGAATAAGTTGATTATTTTCCCAGAGACCAAGATCTTTAAATAGATAAAACATGGATTTGGCTGGCAGCCCACGAGTGCCAACTTCCAGCGAGTGAAGGTAAACAGTGAAGCCGTTCCAGGTGACAGTATTTAGGAGATTGTGGTATTTAGGTAGCTATTACAAAGACCACGTCTTTGGGGATATTTAACTTGTTGAATTGAATTGCTCAATTGAACTGTTAATTCTACAATAAAGGCCATCCTACAAGGTAGGGAGCAAAGAATTATATGTGGATGGATAGCTGTCCATCCAAGATACTAGATTATACTACAGGAAAACGATACTGCTTGGAGGTCGAATCGACCTCCAGAATTCAATCGGAAGTTTTCTCGATTATTGAGATCGGTTTTGAAGTGAAATGTTTTTTGGTTTTAAAGGTGTCCCAACAAACTGTATTGTAGGTTTGGTGGATACTGTCAAACTTTTGTTGGCATGAGCCACGGAGAGGCTGATTAGCTCACCATGGCGACCAGCTAAAATATGACTAGCTGTGCAAGGAGTACTACAGCAGAGCGACATCGACTATCTTCTGAACAGCTCCAGCGAGCAAGGTTGCTGGGGTTTGGAAATGTAAACTGAAAGACATTTTTTTTAATCAGCATCTCTGTAGTACAACATTATCATTCGGTGCGTTGGAGGGGGAATGCAAAAGTCACCAACTGTTGTTTGGACATTCTGACATAGGAGGCAAACGGCTTGAACCATACTGTTGTCATAATCTCCTCGCAATAGTGGCTTATTCAGCTCCGCATCGCTCATGATTATAGTACAATACCGTAATCATGCGCTTTTTTGGCTGTATCCAGCAAAAAAGATGTGGAAGTCTACTTACTGCGTGCTTCGATATTGCCTGATCTTTAGAATTGGACAGAATCGAGGTTTTGATTTCTCTGGAGTAGGCATAGAGCAGAGAGGGCAGTTTTAGAGCTACATATCTTTCTATGTGGAATTAACTAAAAGCGTTTTCACTTAGACTTCCATTTTTCCAGTAAACCGTCCGCCACCCAGGCACGCGATCTCAACCTCCCATCTCTATTCCCACATTCGTCCAAATCAGACGCCGCTATCACCACCAATCAGAGTCGTCGCAACGTCGCATTCGACTTCCGCTATACACGCCAACCGCGCGGAATTCAAATAATATAATTCCACTACCTACTACATTTCCCATATTTATAATTTGGTCTGTGCGATTTTCTCAGGAGGTGACAAGAGCTCATAAAGGCTGGGCGCTAGATTCTGTAGTTCTGCAAAATCTGATCACAAGACACAATAAAGAAGATGTTCGAGAAGGCCCACCGGAAGGAGTTTATGTCCACGGATTGTTCTTGGAAGGTTGACAATTCTATTTTATTCCTTATAAATACTAAGTCCTGATGGCTATAGTCACCCGTGTCGGCTGATCCAGAGAATAGAAAATGATATTCATAATGGGACCCCAAAATTATTGTTGACAGGGAGAAACCAAAGATATTTATTATTTATTTATCTATTCGGGAGATTTACAAAAACAAAACTAGCCTAAAATAAAAATACACTTTATTTACATAAAAATGATGATCCATAGCAAAAGTTGCATACCATGTCACACGTCGTTCCACTAAGCTTAGCTTGTTTTTGTAATTGTAATTTACATTTTGTTAAGTAAGTGCAGATGAGATCGATTAGTTGTCATTTTTGATGGTTTTTAGTATTGAGTGTAAACAAAACGTTTGTAGTGTTTAGTGCTTCTTGCACTCCAAAGTGTCTGTCCGTATCGCAAAATGGATGACGAACAACAACGACAATCGCAGACATTGCATCAGAAATCAAACATGAATTGTTAGTTAAAATCGAAAAACCCAAGAGATAATGAATAAGTAGAAGACTTCCAGGAACTGATTAACGAGGACCCAACTGAATTTGTAATTTAATTTAATGCGAATGACTGAAGACAAATTTAATGAATTATTGGGGCCTCATTCACATCTATTCAGAGTATCCAAAGCAACTAGGCATATTTTATTTTTTTATTTGTTGAGTGGGGCTTTTCTAAGGTCTTTATGAGCCTTGTAACACTGCGACCATTGCTAATCTATTGTGCTCGCCACCTACTATAGTTCTGCGCTAAAGCCTCGTGTCATTTAAGAACCGCAGCAGGCTTTTGGCGCCAGATTGTTTTACCTCCTCAGGTTGGAGGTAGTGACCACCCAGGTGGTTGTATCTTTTACGCATCAGCGGGCCACACTCGCACATGAGGTGCTGGGGAGTTTCCTCTGCCCCTTGGCAGAACCTGCACATTTTTGTGTCTTTGAGCTTGAGGTTGAACATGTGTTTGTTCAGGCCACAATGCCCCGTGAGCGCCCTTACCAGTATGCGTAGATTGTTCCTATTTAGCGATAGGGCCTGACGGGCCGTCTTACGGTCGTAAGGCTTAATAAGCGCTTTGGAATGATTCAACCCTGGCGTGTTGTTCCAGTGGTTGACGGATTGTTCTAAACACATTTGTTTGAGCATTAGGTTTGCAAGGCTTTTTGGTACGCCACAGCAAGGTTCAGGGCCGTATAACGTTCCCTTTGCTCCCGTCCTAGCAAGTTCGTCGGCTTTTTCATTTCCCTCGATTCCTGCATGGCCGGGAACCCATCTTAGTATTACCCTGTTCTTTTCGCCCAGGGAATTCAGTAGTGATATGCAGTTTTGCACTAGCTTTGAATTAATGGTATTCGAGGCTAGTGCCATAAGAGCTGCTTTGCTATCCGAGTGGATATAGATACGGTGGTTGGCGTAGTCCTTTTGGAGGTTGATATCCGCACATTCAATAATGGCGTAAACCTCCGCTTGGAATATGGAGGCGTATTTTCCCAAGTTTACACTTCTTTCGAAGTTTGGTCGCTTTCCATATATACCACAGCCTACGTCAAGTCCCGATTTGGACCCATCAGTATACCATTTAAGGCTACCGGCCTCCCATTGCAGTTGGCTTTTTAGCCAGTCGTCTCTGGGCGGCAGTTCCACTGTAAAAAGTTTTCCAAAGTTTAGGAGTGGGAGCATGGTGTCTGATACCATGTTGAGGGTTGGATTTTCACTGACTGAGTCAAGAACTGATCTTAGTGCTTGTGAGATCCAGTTTACCTTCTCTCGGGCAGATAGCCTGTACATGCTGGCTTTCGCCACCTGTTGCAAATGAATGTGTAGGGGCAGTAAGTTCAGCAGTGCATCTAGTGCTGCTCCAGGAGTGGAGGACATTGCGCCAGTTGTCATGAGGCACGCCGTCCTTTGGATATTGTTTAGTTTGGTAATCACAGGTTTCTGGTTGGCTTTGTTGCACCATACCACCGAAGCGTACGAGATTATCGGCCTCACAATGGCAGTGTATAGCCAGTGGCAGATCTTGGGGTTAAGGCCCCAGTTTTTCCCCGCCAGTCTTCTGCTTATACCCAAAGCACTTTTAGCTTTTTGAATTGTTTTATCTAGGTGGCTGTTCCAGGTGAGTCTCTGGTCGAGCGTGACTCCCAGATACTTTACTTCCTTGGAGAAAGGAATCTGCCTGTGGTTTAAGATTGGCATTTTTAGTCCACCTAGTTGACGTTTGTTGGTAAATGGCACGAGGACGGTTTTATCGGCGTTGACCGATAATTCGTTCTCTTTGCACCAATTGCTAACGATTGTTAACGCTTTTTGCATTATGTGTGAGATCGTGTTTTGGCAGAAGCCCCGGACAATGACTACTAGGTCATCAGCATAGCCCTGTGTGTCTATCCTGGCCTCTGGGATCCTATGCAGGAGTTGATCTATTGCAAGAGTCCATAGTAGGGGCGAGAGTACGCCTCCCTGCGGGCAGCCTCTTGTAGTGGTGACTTCAAGGATTGTTCCGTGAAGAGCTACCTTGGCCGTGCGGTTTGAGAGCATCGCTTTCACCCATCTGGTTGTGGTGTTGTCAACTTGTTTTGACTCTAGCCCCTTCACCAGTGATTTAATTGGGGTTTTGTCGAAGGCGCCCTCAATGTCTAAAAATGCGCATACTGCGATTTGTTTGTCTTCCAACGCCTTTTCCACTCTGTCTACTAGGTAGAGCAGAGCGGTTTCCGTGGATTTGCCTCTGCGGTAGGCGTGTTGGTTGTTGACCGTTAGGATTTTTTCCCTGATATAGCTATCCAGTATCTTTTCCATCGCTTTCAGTAGAAAGGATGTTAGGCTAATTGGCCTGAAGGACTTTGACAGTGCGTAGTCCTTCCTGCCAGCCTTGGGTATGAATAGCACTTTGACCTTGGTCCATTCTTCTGGTATATGTCCCCAGGCATAGCTTGCTCTGAAGATTTTAACCAGATATGGGGTTAGAATGTCGATACCCTGTTGCAAAAGCACGGGCATGATTCCATCGTCCCCGCATGATTTGTAAGGTTTAAAGGATTTTACGGCCCATTTAACTTGATCGGGCCTTATGATTCTAGTAGCCCTACTCCAGTCCTCGTTTCGAGGTCTGTATGGAGCAGTGGCGGCGTTGCTAGTTGTCACAGCACCTGGGAAGTGGGTCGATATTAGTTCCTCCAAAGTTTCCTTTTCATTTGTTGTAAAGGTTCCGTTTGGTTTTTTCAGAAGACCAATTTGGTTAGGTTTGTCCTTTGCGAGCAGTTTATGTACTCTGGCTCCTTGAGGCGTTTCCACTATGTCCTCGCAGAAGCTTTTCCATGTTGCCATGGCTTTTTTGTATTCCTCCCAGTTGAGAGTTTGTTTAGCCTTATTAAATAGTTTCCGGGTTTCCTTCCTTAGTTTGTCCAACTTCGGGTTCCACCATGGAACTTTTCTTTTGGAGGTCTTTGTCTTGAGTGGGCAGCTTTCCTCATAGGCGTTTATAATGCCTTTTGTGGTAGCCGCCACGGCCAATTCTAGACTCTCGCGTGTTTTTATATTTTTTTGTATTGTTTCAAGGTTAAGCCTTAGTGTGGTACGGTAAGCGTCCCAGTCGGTGGCTTTAGGATTCATGAAAGTTGTGGTTTGACAGTCTACGGTGTTTAGTAGTTTAAAGGTTATTTGTCTGTGATCAGACATTGAAGTGTCATCCCTGACATGCCAGTTTTTTATGTGTCTGGCTAGATTTTTGGAGGCAAAAGTAATGTCTAAAACTTCCTGTCTTGCACTTGTCACAAAGGTCGGCATGCAGCCTTGGCGGTGTGGTGTGCGTTTGCATCACATCCAACCAGTAACTCAGCCTTTTGGGTACGGGCGTACTCCACCAGGTTTGCCAGCTCTTCGGTTGGATTTTGTTTCTCTCCAAATAGATAGGCTGAGCATAAGATGACTCTGGATCCATTCCATCCTTTGAGATTTATATACGCTGCTGACAGGTCATTAGTACATAGCTCTGTAACAGGCAGGAAGTTAATGTTTTTCTTGAACACTATGCATGCTCTGGGTTTTTTCCCTCCCGGGTACGAGAGGATTCTACCCGCAGCGTTTAAGCCCTGGATAGTTAAGTTATTTACTCAGGGTTCTTGTACGAGGGCGATGTCGATTTCTCCTTTGGTGAAGCAACACTCCGTCACTGCGCTGGCGGCAATGGCGTGGTGGAGGTTGATCTGGAGAATCCTCGTAGAGTTGCCTATGTTCGCCATCAGTGATCCATAGGGGTTGTGGGCTTTGTCGCAGGCTTTTCCCTCTCCAATGGAGGACGAGACCGTCCATGTTTGGATTGGGAAGTGCCTTGCGCATTCCCGGGTTTTCCCTTCTTTTTAGGCGCTCCTGTACTCTCGTCAGCAGGAGAAGGCCGATTTGCCGGTTCTTTCTTTGGCTGTATGGGAGCAGACGTTTGTCTGCCTTTGTTGGAGTAGGACGGGATAGCCCTACTAGGCATATCAATGATGATTCCGACGCTGCGAGTATAGGGAGTCCGTGAGAGCGCAGGAGAAGCTACTTAACAGAAAAATAGACCCCGATTTCAATCACTTTACCTCACACTTGCATTTATCACCTAACAGCGTGATTTTATCACCTAACAGTGTAACAGCCGATACATATTGATTTTACTTATCGCTTAACACCTGTGCTTCTCACCTGCACTTGCTACTAACCAAAATGTATATTGATAAAGTAGACCATACTCAACACCGAACGACAGGCGGCAAATAACCTGGCAAACCCCAGGGGCTAACATCCTACTATCCCATCACATTGTTACTTAGTGGCTTAAATCCCACTAAAACCCATATTGGGAAATAGCATCTGACTTCTCAGTAGCGCTATTTAGTCAGTGGTGCTGACTAAATAGCGAAATTCTCAGTTCTAGGCTGGACATAGAACGGTGTAGTGGAATGACCTTCACCCTTATTAACCAGGTTAGCAAGGTGCGAAACAGTTTCGTTCACCAAAGAATCTGTTTTTATAATAAGGTACCTGTGCATATTGAAAGTCTTGGAGAAAATAAATTTAAAAATTTAATAGTTCATAGCTTAGTCAAAAATCCAATATATGACGACAATCGGATGATGCTAAATCCATATTCTAAGAATACTGTAAAATAAAGGATAATATCCTGGTAGTTGCCATTTGCCAAAGAGTGTAATATTTATTTTTATATTTATTTTTAAGACTATATTGCTGGATTTGATCTTTAATTGACATTTTGAATTTTTTAGTATCCGAATTCGTATTTTTTTAGTTATACTATGTTAATTATGATTATAGATATTGTTATATCTGTTTAATCAGCAATTTTAAATTATTACATTATTTTCTATTAATTGATGATTCTCATACCGATTATAGATCACTTAAATTAATTGATATAGTCACAACTATCATGATAGTTAGGTTTCCATAATTAATTCCATACTGAGAATGTTACGCGCAATCACGCATCCAAGTGTATGAATGCCTACCTATTGGAGTACATAATAATATGAACCTATAAATAAAGGGCGATGTTGAAATTCAACATAGGTAGATACGGGCGAGGAATAACTTGAAAGCATGTCTTAAAATATCAATGAGGAATATATTCAATATTGATATTGGTTTTAAAGATGCCCTTCGTTTAGTCTATAAGGAAAAAAACTAAAGATACACATAAAAGTAAGAACCCAGTAAGGTTTTTTTATAGCCTACCTACTCGACTAGAATGAAATTATATTGTATTGTATTACAAAACGATAATATACCTAATTTCTTAACCATAATGTTATCATAATTATGAAAAGAGTTGATGTTAAAGCCATTATTAATGATACTTAAATTTGCGTTTAATCTCATTATTTGGTCAGAATAATATTTTTTTTTAAAAATGACTTTTTTTTCAATATCAGCTCTTGTGAAAATCTTATATATGCATATCATTGAATTACCGCTTGTTAAAATTAATATAGTCATCAAAAAGTTGGTTTATTTAAATTGTATTTGGAAACATTATACAACCTGTGGACTTACATTGTATTGTTCTTTAGGTGCATCATTGGACCGAAGAAGCGGGAAGCTGATCGAATCCAAGCCGAAGGTTTTGTACGAGCAGATGCCGGTGATCTACATATATGCGATCAACACGACAGCTGGAAAAGACCCAAAACTGTATGAGTGCCCCATTTACAGAAAGCCACAAAGGACAGACGAGAAATATGTCGGATCCATTGACTTTGAAACCGATAGCAATCCACGACATTGGACTCTCCGCGGAGTCGCCTTGCTATGCGACATTAAGTAATTGGTTAGTCTAGTAAATAGAAATAGTGAAGATATTGATAGCTATGAACAAAATAAAAATAAAACAACACTGCTTCAATAGGTAAACATCAATGTCTGAAACTTTTAGGTTTATCTATGTATGTATGTTTATGTTAGTATTTTATTTAATGACAAAATAAAAAATAAAGAATAAAACAGCAGTTATTTAAATAATCAAGCTACTCGAATCGGGCCTATCCTGCATAAGTTCGACCTCCCGTTTCCCTCCTTTGGAATTTAAATTTTGAAATATTCATTAACATGCAGTTCCTTAGTTTTTTAGGGGAGTGATTAACCCCATATTGTAGTTTTCTTTTTCCAAAATGACAGCTCGCATATCAAAGTTGGAAGCATGTTTTTTTATGAGAGCATAAAATCATACAAACAGAACATAAAATTGTTAATATATTTTGTATATACCCTTGTATCGTTATACCTTTTTGTATGGCAAAAACCCAAAATGACTGGACTTTAAAAGCCTATGCACTATAAATTTACTAAATTAACTTACTATAATTGGCTAGCCCTCTGAACATCAATTGGAGAAAAAAGCTTTTCAGCTATTCCTAAAAACTGTCAATATGGACACACTCCGATTCTTGTATGTCATTGCATATTGGCAGTAAACTTAACAATCAAAACACCCAAGTCGATTTCTAATTCCAGTTAGACACCCTGGGCTAGATTTTTAACTGTTTTAGGTTTTGAATTTCAGCTATGAGACTAAGTGATACTGGAACCTATACTTAAAATATAACTAAGACCTGTTTACTTAGTTGATGATGCATTTTATGCAGTTAACGCTCCGATCGCGGGAGAGGCACATGTGCACATTCAGGTCTTTCCATACGATTCCGCGGGGTACACAATAGCGTACCTAGCGTTGAATATAATCTCTAAACTATTACTGTACCGGAAGGTGCTATTTTTCCGTTGAAACATTTTCTGTTGTTCTGCAGCATCGATAGTTGCATTTTCTCAAGTAGTATGGCCGATGGTAACAGACAAGCTATGACCTGTATCATAGAATATACCTCATAAAATATCAAAAAGATAACAATAAAAGTAATTATTTCGCAATAATCACACATGAACTTATACGTAAATTGGAATTTTATTTTTTAATATAGTTTTTAATATACCCTCCCCGACGATTTTTAATATAGTTTTTAATATACTGCTGGAAAGCCTGACCCAGTTTGACAGGAAGTGGGGCTACCGTTTTAAAACAGACGGCCAATACACCTCGTCGGCCAATACACCTTTTGCCGATGACCTAACTTTCATCACCAGAAGCCCCAAGCAGCTTTCCCTGCTATTACAGAAAGTGGAGCTTTTCTGCGACTGGTCAGGCTGTATAAAAGTGAAGCCCTCCAAATGTTTTTGCCTTGGACTCGCCCGCATGGGCACAAAATTTACATCCTATGACCCCAAATTGGTCTATAAGGGCTCTAATATCTCCCTTATAGACCCAAACAATCATTTCAAATTCCTCGGCAGAAAAATCACCCATCAGGGAAAAGACGTCTCGGGCGATCATGTTATAGAGCATTTCAAAAGTTGCCTGGCGAAAATAGATGCCTTGCTAATTTCTGGCCCTCGTAAGGCCTGGATCTATGACAATTATCTAACGTCACATTTGTCATGGCCCTTTCTTATTTACGATTTTACCAAAACCCAACTGTCCCGTCTAGATGCGCTGGTGACAGCTAGTTTAAAATCCTGGCTGTCCTTAGCCAAACCAGCTGACCCCTCGACTCTCTTCAGGTCCAAACAAAATTTTGGGCTAGCGCTTAAACTGCCCTCTCTGCTCTACGCCAACCCCAGAATAACCAAAAATTCGATTCTGTGCAATTCCAAAGATCCGGCAATATCGAAGCACGTAATAAGTGACCGTAGTGATTCAAATGATCTACAAGCCCGCGTAGACTTCCACAAAAAGTTCCTTACTGGAATCAGCCAGAATGGCACTGGTCTGGGGTATGGCAGTACAACCACGAGCGACGTGGACTTGAAGGAGTCTCTTTTGCGGGGAGATTACGACAGCAAGAGTATGGCTCATGCTATTCGCCTTCAATGCCAGAATGATTGGACAACGATTGGGGACTTTTGCATTCCGCCTCCAATGCACTGGAAGGTAATGCTCTATGACTGGACGCCAGAGATGCTGAAATTTTATTTGAATGCCTTTCAGCATACACTTCCAGACCCCAGTAACCTCGCTCGTTGGAGCTTTGCCGAGGATAGTTCTTGTCCCCTCTGTAGCAATACCCCTTGCACAGCTAGACACATTCTAGCTGGCTGCAAGGTGGCCTTAGATCAAGGACGGTACACTTACCGCCATGACAAAGTTCTCGCTGTTATTCGCGAGGTAATTAGTCTCTCAGTGGCTCGTGCCAACAAGGGTTTGACAGTATCCTCCAAACCCCCAATACAGTTTGTGCGGGATGGCTCTAAAGGCAAAAAACATTTAACTACAAAACCTTTCTCAATAATCGAGAAAGCTACAGATTGGATTCTGGAGGTTGATTCGGTCTCTAAGCAGTATAAATTCCCTGAAAGTCTCGGATGCACAGCCCTCCGTCCAGATATAACTCTTTACTCTCTATCTCGGAAGGTGGCTCTTATTGTAGAATTAACTGTTCCATGGGAATCAAATATCTCAAAAGACCACGAGTACAAATTAAATAAATACCATGATCTTGCAAATGCCGTAACCCGGAACGGCTTCACTGTTCACCTTCACGCGGTGGAAGTTGGCGCTCGTGGCCTGCCAGCTAAATCTCTATTTCACCTCTTTAAAGATCTTGGCCTTTCCAGAAAAATAATCAACTCTTTCTTAGAAAAATTATCTAAAACTGCGATTTGCGCATCTCAAATTCTATGGCTTCGAAGGGGGAGTGAATGGGTGGTAAGGTGAACGCTCACATGTGGCAAGACAGCTGTCCTAAACCTACCACAGCCGGTTCGTAAGTCCGGAATCCACTGCTCACCCCCCAGAAGTGTAAAAAAATAGTATTATGATGGGCCCGACTCCGGTCGGTGAATTCCATGGTAAATTAAAATAATAATAGTGAATTTTCGAATAGTCTTGTAAATTCGATTTATTAGAATAGAATAGTATGACTTTATTGTGCTATAAAAACATAGCTTAATGAATATTACACTGGTTTTATAAAAAAGACAATTTATGCACAAAGGGTGGATTTATTGATGATAAATTTTGCTAAGTAATGTAGTTCTTTATTTATAAAATTTAGCAATCAAAATATTACAATATATTTAATCTTCACCTCGGTCCTGGAATTCGACTTTCGCAATGCCTTCCTGAAAACAGAAAGAAATAAAATGAGAATACTTCCTTCTTAAACACAGATATTGATAGGATTTTTTAATATCGCATTAATGTAAAAATCATCCATGTAGAGTATTTCTCGAAATTGCTTTTGGTTGAAAAACCGTGATGTGAGTACTCAATGATTTACTGATTGTAGTTTTAGATCTTGTGAGTAAACACCTGCCGCAGTCTCTCTTATACTTTCCCAGCCAACCAATCGACCAGGAGTATTGAGAAAGTGCAATATATATTTTTTAAGATGAAGACGAAAATACCCATTTTGAGCCCCTCCTTAAATGATTAAGACCATTTCCAGATGATAGTCTGTCTATGTGTCCGTCTGTACCTGTTTGTCTATCTGTGTGTGTGTGTATGTATTCCTCTATGATAGTGCCCAAACGCTTAAACCGATTGAGTTGGAATTTGGTATGCAAGAATCATTTGGTCATGGCAAGAGTTGAAAAAATTGTGGTTAAAATCGGTACACCAGGGGCTTACTAGTGATATATCAATCAAGAAATATTGGACTTAGATACTTGAAATTTGGTACACATCTGCGTCATTGGGCCGAAACCACATTGGAATATTGTTGGAATTTGGCACAGCAGTTAATTTCTCGGCTAAGCAAGGGTTTGAGCCGAGCGCCAACAGATGGCGTTAATATGGCGGGGTGGACCCATTGGGCCAGGACCAGCTTCCGGGCCCTTATCCTGCGGACACACCGAAAATCATATCACCAACGAACGACGCCGTCTCCTAATAAGAGTTTATTATTGGTGCTGATAGTGATGTCTCCTCCCTCGATGAGACGGCGAAAGTGCTTGACTGCGAGAAAAATACCAAACAACTTCTTCTCATAGGTCGAGTACTTTTTCTGCGTATCCGTCAGGTTTTTTGAGAAAAATCGGAGAGGTTGTAGCCCTTTTTCGGTTTTCTGTTGCAAAGCAGCGCCGACAGATGAGGAAAAGTGGAGTTGTTGCTTATGAATGTGCCAGAGTAGTGGCATCTTCAACTGCATTCTTACACTTCTGAAAAGCTTCAGATGCGTCGGTCCATTCTATTTTTGCCTTGTTCTTTCTGGATCCGATGAGGTACTTGTTTAGCTCTGTCTGATAGTGAGCAGCTTGAGGTGTACACTCTCGGTAGAAGTTGACCATACCTAAAAATGTATGCAGTTGTTGCACACTTTCAGGTTTTTTTATATCGTGCAGGTAGTGGTGTTATACTACTCTTTTTGACTTTGTATCCAAGGTAATCAATCGTGGTTTTGTTAAATTCGCATTTCTGAACGTTGATTGTGATACCTTTGTTGTCGAGTCTTTTCAGCACTTCTTTAACATGCTGCCTGTGTTCCATCTTATTTTTTGATGCTATTAAGATCTTGTCGATGTAACAAAAGACATTCTCTAATCCCGGAGTACAGAGGTCATAAAACGCTGGAATGTCTGTCCACTATTGCGCAAGCGAAAGAACAATTCAGATACTCATATGCTCCGAAAGGTTTGTTTGTTTGTTTATTCTCTTTATTGTGAAACTTCACAATGGGTTTATTATCATACGACAATCTCTTCCAACCAACCCTACTATGAAGTGTTTATATGTATGTTAAGTATAACATGTGTGAACAAGTGTGTCTTGTTATTGCATTCATATACTCATATAATCCGAAAGGTGTGATGATTGCGGTTTTTTCTATGTCCTCCTCAGCTATAGATACTTAGTGAAAAGTTCGAGGGGTGCGATGGAGGTCTACCTCCCCGTGAGCATGGTCGCATCCCTCGGGCCCAGACTAAAGTCTCAAACTAGGATGGGAAAGAGGGGGCCATACCGACGCACCCTGGAAACTCCGGTTAGATACAACAGGGAGAGATCCCTGAAGTTGATGACTTGCAGGCCAAAATACCTCCACCCAAAGTCAAAATGTTACATGTACCGCGCCAAGGGCTGCTTGGCTGACGAAGAGCTCAGTCTCTAACGGTGGCTTTCTGAAACCAGGGCGAATCAGAAAGTAGAAAAGCCCTTTGACCGATAACAGGCTCTGTCGGGTTTTTGACGACCCTTTCCTGACTACTCGTGAAACAATAAATAAAAATCGGGACAATAAACAAATATGGACAATAAATAACATAAAAATTCCCCCCAAAACTCCAACCAGGAGTCAGGATGGCACCGTCTGGGAAGGAAACATTTCAGAGCCAAGGAGCATGACTTAAGTCGAAGTGTGATGCAAAAAGCATTAAACATGGTTGGCAATTGGTGCAGAGAGAACGAATTATCGGTCAACGCCGATAAGACCGTCCTCGTGCCATTTACCAACAAACGTCAACTAGGTGGACTAAAAATGCCAATTCTAAACCACAGGCAGATTCCTTTCTCCAAACCAGATACGCCTCGCTGGTATAGTGCAACAAAGCCAACCAGAAAACTGTGATTACCAAACTAAACAATATCCAAAGGACGGCGTGCCTCATGACAACTGGCGCAATGTCCTCCACTCTTGGAGCAGCTCTAGATGCACTGCTGAACATACCATCCCTACACATTCATTTAAAACAGGTGGCGAAAGCCAGCATGTACAGACTGTCTGCCCGGGAGAAAGGCAAACTGGATCTCACAAGCACTAAGATCAGTTCTTGACTCAGTCAGTGAAACTCCAACCCTCAACATGGTATCAAACACCATGCTTCCACTCCTAAACTTTGGAAAACTTTTTACAGTGGAACTGACACCCAGAGACGACTGGCTAAAAAACCAACTGCACTGTGAGGCCGGTAGCCTTAAATGGTATACTGATGGGTCCAAATCGGGACTTGACGTAGGCTGCGGTATATATGGAGAGTGACCAAACTTCGAAAGAAGTGTAAACTTGGGGAAATACACCTCCATATTCCAAGCGCAGGTAAACGGCATTATTGAATGTGCGGATATCAACCTCCATAAAAACTACGCCAACCACTGTATCTATATCCGGATATCAACCTCCAAAAGGACTACGCCAACCACCGTATCTATATCCACTCGGATACCAAAGCAGCTCTTATGGCACTAGCCTCGAATACCATTACTTCAAAGCTAGTGCAAAACTGCATATCACTACTGAATTCCCTGGGCGAAAAGAACAGGGTAATTCTAATATGGGTTCCCGGCCATGCAGGAATCGAGGGAAATGAAAAAACTGACGAACTTGCTAAGACGGGAGCAAAGGGAACGTTATACGGCCCTGAACCTTGCTGTGGCGTACCAAAAAGCCTTGCAAACCTAATGCTCAAACAAATATGTTTAGAACAATCCGTCAACCACTAGAACAACATGCCAGGGTTGAATCATTCCAAAGCGCTAATTAAGGCTTACGACCGTAAGACGGCCCGTGAGGCCTTGTCGCTAAATAGGAATAATCTACGCATACTGGTGAGGGCGCTCACGGGGCATTGTGGCCTGAACAAACACATGTACAAAAAAATGTGCAGGTTCTGCCAAGGAGCAGAGGAAACTCCCCAGCCCCTCATGTGCGAGTGTGGCCTGCTGATGCGTAAAAGATACACCCACTTGGGTGGTCATTACCGCCAACCTGGGGAGGTAAAACAATCTGGCGCCAAAAGCCTG
>OX155980.1:52778723-52783723 GCA_944548615.1 Micropterix aruncella
TTTCATTTTTGCGTGTGACTGCACTGCCCCGCCGGGCGCCGGCCCGCCGCCCCCCGCCCCCAGGTATGCAAGCCTGGGGCCAGTAACCTTGGGCTCGGGCGGGGTAGCGGCGCACTAAGTAGCACTAAGAATCTTCCTAACACTACCTGTCAAAAACTGTACAGCAGAAAGGGGATTTTCCCTCTTATCAAGAGTCAAAAATGCTAAAAGGTCAACTCTTCTTGAGAGTAAATTGATGTTACTGTGCTGTGAACGGGACATTACAATGAACACCAACTTTTCCGATGTTACAAATAATTTTGCAAAAATGAAGGCTAGAAAAAAACCATTACTATAGACTGAGTTTCATGTTGTTACTTGCATTGCATTTTAAATGATCTTGCTTCATTTTAAATTTTAAATGATTATGTAAATAAATAATAAACAAATAAATAAATAAACTTTATTAGGTTATACATTACATTTTATTGATAAAAAAATGATATGTTACAATCGTCATCTGGTTAACAAACATTTTGTGTTGTATATTTCTGCTTGTATATTTAACGTTAAAACCTGTAACTAAACTAAACGCTGTTTTACTATCCATATTATTATATTCTCATGGTTGTGCCTTTTTTTCAAATTCGATAATGTTAAAGACTAAAATAATGCTAAAAATAGCAGAAGCTGGTGACAGCCGACAATGTAACTTGCTAATTTGCTTAAGCTAATATTATGTATGGGGCAGGGGGCGCCGAGCTGAGAATAGCCCAGGGTGCTAAAAACCTAACCCCGGGCCTGGTGATACCCTTCTGGTACGCGTTGTCGATGCACGATATCCCGGACAGATAAAACGACCCATGTCGTTAGAACTACCCGGGTGGTGGGCGGGGTTTCTCCCCCGCATGTTACTGCGTAGCCTAATAATAATTGCAAACGCATTTATTTTTAAATTTCTTTTTAGATAGTTAAAGTAAAGCAGCGAGAATTGTAAAGTTTGAGGGAGCCCCTAGACATGCGCACTAAAGTCCCCGGCTAGCCATGCTTACCATTTTAATTTTCATTTACTATTTGACAATACTTACTCGCCGATTTTACTCGACAAAGCCGGGCCGCAGGTTTAATAATTGCTTGGGAGAAAATTTGGTTTGCTGGCAAAACTGGACACCATTTCTTCCGTCGCCGTTCTCGTCATTAGTTTGCCGGCCGCGGCGCGCCGTTCGCTAGTTTCACGTTCAAGATGGCCGTATCCAATGTCGCGGATCGTGTCTGTGCACAGTGAATAAATAAATTGTTGTTTAATGAGTGCTGTGTCAATATCATGTCAGAAATAAACATTGATTTATCAAAGCTACCCGAAGACATCAGAGCCAAGTTATTCGAGTTAGATTTGGAATTATCTGAGGGTGAGTAAATGCATGCCTTTGTCGCTAGTCGATTTTGGATCGGTTTGCAGCTCGCTTTATTAATCAATATTGTCTCCGCTCCTTATCAAAAAAATCTGTGACTATCGTTTTATTTTATGTGTGATTATTGGATTTTTCACGGGCCACGATCGTCGAGTTTTCGCGTAAACAAACTTGACGTCGGAGCTCAGCTGTTGTTATTGTTATTACTTCGGTCGTTTAAAAGTTATTACAGCCTATATTACCAGAACTTTATATGCGAAAGCGATGAGCGTTAGCACTGATATTTATATAAAATACTGGGAATTATTATGGACAATTATATAGCCAAAATTCTTGGTCGTTTTTTCAGCCGGCGTCTATTTACATACATATCTAACAAGTCTTAGTATGAAAAGTTTTGCGCTGATATTTAAATGTTACATAATTATTAAATATATAATTAAAATTACATAATTAAGTTTATTTTTCGTGTTTCCTATTATTATTTATGTCAAATGTATGCGACAATCGTGCGATTTTGTGTCCACAGGCAAACTATATTGTTTATTTTTTTCTTGATAGTGAAGAATACGTTAAAAGCGTAATATTAAGCTGCGCGCGAAATGTTTCATAATTATTTAAGTTTGCAAGCGATTATACATAAGTAATGAATGTTTAGTAGATATAAATATCTACGTATTTATTTGGCCCGTATTTTGGTGTCCGTCACATTGCTTGTTTCAAGGTGTGCCTTACCATATTATGTATCTAAGTATATACCTAATTTATGAAAGCGAAAATAACGGAACATAAGTATCCGTATTTACTATAGCTTTTAAGAGGGCTATTTCTGGAGCCCAGGGGTGTGGGGGGGGGGGGGGGGGCTTCTGCCATTTTTACTAAATAAAAACTTGCGAATACGCATTCTTAAATTCTGAAAAAAAAACTATAAAACTGTTAAGAGTGGCTTCATAACCAGTAATATTCGTTATATTGAAAAAAAAACTTATTTTCCCGAAAAAAAATGTAATGGGTTAAAGGACGCATATTTATAAAAATGTAAATGTCCGCCTTAGAACAGCCTAAAACCTTTTTTAAGGCCGACAATATGTTCATATGTTACAATATATCAATAAATATGTTCAATATCAATGTTTAGTATATAGGTTTTATATATCAATGTCAATATGTTAAATATGTATACAATAATAATATTATGTTCTCTAGTTGACATAAAAAAAATTGAACACTGGCAACAATTTTTACCATATCATGTTATCAGTTTTTAAGAGGCCTATTACAAAATAGCGTAGGTATTCTTTTAAAATGAGTTTAAAAAATGAACGCATTTTTTTTTGGATGTAACTATAAAAGATAGGATAAATAAATAAATAAATAAATAAATAACTATTCAACCCTGGGAGAAAACCGCGGCACTGAGCGCTCTTCTCTTGCGCAAGCAAATATATACACAATTTCTAATTGTTTTTTGCAGTGTTTTCTCCTTTCTAATGACAATAATTTATATTATGTCGTATTGCTAAAAGAGTGAACTTTAATATAGTATAAGTATTATATAAGAATCTTATTTTATTTCTGAGAAAATTAGAATGATACAGGAAGTTTTTTTTTAAATTTTGTGTAATTGTAAGTAATGTATACCTTGGATATGTGGTCAAAAAACGAAAAAATAAGGCCGCTATGGTCAACAAGAATACATGACGGACATAAAAAAAAATAGTATACGGTTTTCGTTGTAGTGATATTACTGTATTAAGGAGCTCAAAGTTTGCCTTCCGAGCGTTTTACGAATAACGACTTTCGGAAAATGGGCTGAATAAGTAAATAATATTCGTTATATCTAAAATTAAAGGCCGCTATGGTCAACATCAAGAAATGGTCCAGGTAATTCAGTAATTAAAGTTTGTAGAAATCTCTTCATTTCTTGGAATTAGAACGCCAAAAATCCACTTTTCTTGCCTTTCTGGAAAAAATATGTGATAGGGCTCTTAAGCTATTGCATAGCTTTTATCGCGGGCCTAGGCCAGCGCGGCGACCGAATGAAGAAATTTCTTAACGAAAATTAATGATTTTAAACTGATAATTACGTCTAATCGAGTACTGCTTACGATTCGAAAAAAATATATGTTAAACAAGAACATTTTCCTAATATTCTTAGATTTGAATATTTTAGATTTTGTTTATATTACATAGTGTAATGATTTGTGAAATTAGGTCTAACCGAACACAAAAACGACTACTACGCAAATACTACCTGGCGTATTATTATGAAACCTGCACCATTTTAAAGATAATTTAATTATCTATCTTTTTATCTACGATTTTTTTGGAATAATCCGTTTTTTTTGCTTTATCGAATAAAAAATTCGTGCGCGGCGCTCTATCGGAAGACGTTTAAATTATTCCGAATCATTTGCTTCCGCAGATGATTCGGAATAATTTCAACGTTTTCCGATAGAGCGCAGTTATCTGATATCAGAAAAAATAAAATAAATAAATAATTGTAATTGCATAAGTTGTTAAAAATGCTATGCAATAGCTTTACCGCGGCAGTCCCCGAGTGCCACACGTATTTTTTGCTGCTGGAGTTTTGTATGACATTTTAATTGTACATGTTGTCCATTCTACTGTGGATTATTGCGAAATACAAATTAAATAAAAATGGGCAATTAAATATTTAGCTAAAGTATTTATTTACTTAATCAAGAATTAATTTCTATAAAACATATTTTATAAACCGAATGGCAAAATTGTAACCTCATGCTTGTTCGATTCTGTCATCCAACTGGGACTAAACCGTTCGAGGTTCGAAAGGACTCTAATAATATAATACATTATTTAAACGTTGCAGTAAAATGTCCATAAAACTAAATTGCTTTAAAATGTGGTCCTCAACAAAAAGTTATTCCATAATAAAATCAGAATTAAAATTGAACATTAAATTAGGTATAGAAGTTTTTACCAAAATATTTTTTTGAGGTCAAAGAGCATGAAATCCTTGCAGGCGCGTATCTACAATGTTAGAGGGGGGGGGGGGCAATGGAGGAATACCTCCCTTCGATCATACTTTTTAGCATCATCGGGTTAAAACTCAGTGAGCCATAAGGTCTGAAAATGTGGCTGAAAACCTCCAAGCAAAACAATACATTTATTTATTTATCATTATCGTTTATACTTGTCAAATTACAATATTTTTTTAAATAAGGCACCTACAACATTAAATATTTTCGAACTAGATCTAGGGGCTAAAGAGTCTCGTTTTAAATGAGTTTAGGACCTTTTAAAAATTGCGCAGTAACTTCTCGGAAGTCAAGTAGGCAATTTAATTTTTACAACAATTACATGTGATAATTTTCTGATCTCTAGCGAAGCTGATATTAGTCTGAGAGGTGGTTAAAAATAACGGTCACGACGGTTATTTCTCATTCATATGTTTCAGGATGTCGATCACATAACTTGCCTCATGTCCAGTCAAGACTGTATCATTGAATTGAGTTTAAGAATGTTACATTTCACAATAATATCAAATTTACTAAAAATAATTAACAAAATAATAACTAACCGGTGTTTAAGTATTACTGTCATTTATTATTACTTTAATTATGCATA
>OX155980.1:52786223-52863249 GCA_944548615.1 Micropterix aruncella
ATCCAATGAAATTTCAAAATCGAAACTTTCCTATTTACGCCGTTACAACGGAAAAGTAAAACAAACTCATTAATGTTCTGTAATTATTTACACAATGGCAATATTTACAGCTACGTTTCTACGTAAACCTATTTTCATACGGATTCTTTAAGTAAGTTTATTGTTTAACTTATCATTTATTATGTTCTTTTCTCATTTATGACTTCACGAAGCCAAACAGCTGGCTTAGAATCCTGGCAGCCAAACCGGCTGACCCTTCCACTGTCTTCAGGTCCAAACATAACTTCAGCTATCTCTACGCAAACGCCAGAATAACCAAAACCGGGATTCTGTCTAAGGATTTGACAGTATTGAAGTACAAAGTAACTTTCCGTTGAGCGGTTGAAGTGACGCCACGCCACGTTGATAATGGCGTAAGACCATTGCTGGTATGTCAAACGCCGTTGCAGAATTTGCATTTCTGGCAGTGGCGTACGCACTGCAGCAGTCCGACTAACAAAACGCCAAAAGCCATCAGTCGTCTTGTCTTTCTCGATTGTAAGAGGCGTCCTTATCGACTACTATGTAAGTATGTACTGTCTGGACTATTCTTTGCTTAAGCAGCACGTACGATACAACAGTCTTTTCTGGACTCTGATATTTCGCCCTGCAGTGGCATCATTAATACTGGGGATGGGATCAAATGCAATGGTGTTACCGTTATAACATTACGCGTAATGGCGTTACGTTTAATCGGAAATTTGTCGAAACGTGGCTTTCTCACCGATTTACGATTGCGACATAATTACTCTAAATATTTCTGTTTCACCATTACGACCGTGAAGTTATTTTTCTCCAAATACTTTTCTCCAAATACTAAAGACGTTCGGGCAGCTGTATCAAATGTCAACATTGCTATGGTATCAAGGAACAAAATAGACCCGGAGAAAAAGAAGAAGACGCGCATCCCCGTCGTCAGTTCACACATTCGCCTGCTTCAAGTTTATAATAACACGGTTGGCTATCTCGTTAGGCGAGTTCCTTGGCAACAATCCGTTTCAATTTCTTCACGAGCGATTATTAAAGGCGGCTCCCTTTCTTTTCGTATACAACAAAGGATTTTTTTTAAATAAAAAAAGGGAAGGCCCTGTGGGCGCCGATACGGGCACCAATGAGATAGATACCTGACCGCATTCGCAAAGCATTTCCGGAGGCTACTCTGAAATCTTGCACATGGATATGCAAGATAATAATATCAGAATAGGGCAGTTTTAGGACAAAAGAACCAAATCGAGAACTAGAATAAAAATAGGCAATATTATTCAATTAATGGTATAAAAGAATTCTGAATTTATTTTCCATGCTGATAAATTTTATACCAAAATAGTATTATCATTCATTATATAATATGGTCTTAGATTGCGCAACTATATATAAAGATATGACAACCAATCCGATACGGCGAAATGCAGGTGGCGGTGATACCATTGACGGCCAAACTAATAGCAATTTATTTATTCATCTTTATAACATTGATAATGAAGGGGTTTTTTTTATAAAGGACCGATTGATTATAAAAACCCAATAATTTTACCAGCGATAACAATAAAAACATTCAATGATTAGTGCCATTTATCGCATTTTTTATATAGGCTGATTACGTCACAGAAATAATACCAATATAATGAAACATAATACAGAGAGATATAACACTATCTATTAGTCTATCCGACCATTAGCGTGCGTAATTATTGCGTATTGAAACCTGTATACTAAATTAAAAGTTGACATCTTTATGGAAATAATATGAAAATAATGATTTCAAAATTCGTTTGTTATTATATTAATTATTTATACTGTACAGTCGCTTTCTAGTTTAGAACACCATCTACAGTGCGCTAATATACTGTTATACCACGAAAGTTGTCATATTGAAAATAATGATAGTAGATTAGTAAGTTTTTTAACTATGAGTGCCATCTACACGCTGCGTTTCGTAGTAAAATTCTGGTTGACAGATTGCAGTACGACGCTGATCAATCTATATATAATCAATGGTATTATGATAGCTGACATTCTTATTCTCATTTAATTTATTTTACATTTAGTAATTGAAAAAATATAGGTATTTCTTGTATGTAGGCAAATAATAAATATTACTGCTGTGACAACTAATCATGCTAGTTAAGTTTTCATTTTTTATTTTTTTAGCATTTAATTGTATGACGCATTTAAGTGTAGTAATGCCTATCTGCTGGAGTAGTTCATTGTTTTGTATTTTATTAGGATAGACAATCTAGCGTGGATATAGAAATTTCGCGAGAGCGATAGAATCGCCTTGTGGCGCCGTGGGCAAACTTTTAGGGAATTGTTGTTAAATATAAGGTTTAGGCATATTTTTTTATGCGGTTTCCAGAAATTCTCGGGATTTTATTTAATAGCACAATCCTCAACGCCTAACGCCGAGTGCATAAAAGCAAAATGAGTACAGTTAGGTTGTGTGCACGGCGGAATTTCAAAATTAGCGTGCGTTTGCTTTGTCCCACCAGATGTGATAAGCATAATATGAGCAGCAGTATGAACACCTACCCGAAGAACAACAGTGGTCGACAACTGACTGCACTTCAGTCTACCTTGGACAACGGCGGTTGTAACATAATTTTTGTACAATTACAATTTGCTTTTGTCTTATTCATAATAAATTCACTCGATATCCCAAAAGGTTCATCTGAGCTGCGTCTTCTACTGCTGAGAATCTCCTATATCAATTTTAACACTTTTTCCTCGTTTTCTTGTATGGAAGCGCGGCCTCTCAGGGATCGTGTTTCTAAGACTGCCGCCTGCGTTTCAAGAGCCTATGTTACTTGTAAGCACACTGTTGGCAGAACATCTTTCGCGCGATAAGCTTGATGGCTTTTCCCTTATTTCAACACCAATTCAATGCATTTTTATCCATGTTGCGCTTACTACCCCAGAACTAGTTGTTCACCTAAGACTGGCTGTTTTTGTTAAATACCTTTAAAAATATATATATTTTTACTTACCCGACCGACCACCCGACGAGAAGGGAAAGTATTGTGAATGCACTGTATGTCTGTCTGTATGTATTCCTCCACAACAGCGCCCAGGCGCTTAATCCGATTGAGCTGAAACTTGGCATACAGGCATCATTTGGTCATGGCAAGAGTTGAAAAGATAGTGGTTGAAATTCGTCCATTAGGGGGGCGCACTAGTCATATATTAATCTCCAAATATTGGACGAAGCGACTTAAAATTTGGTACACAGATGCCTTATTGGGCCGAAATCACGTTATGAATTTATGGCTGGAAAATCTGATATACAAGCTGCACTAATAATATTTAAATTCCAACCCACATGCTTAGGGCATACTGAAAGTTTCTGAATTCCGATAAATAAGACCAGATATTAAACTTGTGATACATTTATTGTTTTTCAAAGCATATGCTATCACAATTTGTACATTTTTGCATTCGTTGGAACCATTGTAAAACGCAGTTGGACCAGTCTTCCTTGGGGAACTCTTCAATAGTATCGTAGAACGCATTCAACGCCGATTCAGGGCTCGTGAAACGTGTGTCTCTAAGTTTATCTTTAATTTTAGGAACAAAAAGAAGTCGGAGGTGCGAGGTCTAGGCTGTATGGTGGATGCGGCATCAGTTCTACATTTGAAGCCTTCAAATACGCTTTTTTGTACTTAAGCCGAATGTGCGGACGCGTTGTCGAGCTGAAGGACGACAATGCTTCGCGGACGTCTTTCGACAATTTTTTCTAAGACTCTGAGCAAGCAAGTGTTGACGTACCAATCTGCAGTCACTATCCGTTGGTCTTCAAGCGATACTGTTGTGTAATGTCCTAATTTGCCGAAAATAGAAGCAACCATTTTCTTAACAATTATTCGAGTATTATTAACTTTCGTTGGAAAATCTTCAAAAGGAAAGACCCATTCTGCCGTTTGGCCTTTTCTTTCCGGTTCAATGCAGTATTACCAGGTTTCGTCACAATATTATAAACAGCCGATGATTGCCCTCCATCAAAATCTGCTATCATTTTAAAACACGACTCTACACGCAGTCGTTTCTGGTCTTCTGTCAAATCATGCAGTATCCATTGGTGCAAAGATTCCGTACCTTCATCTACCGACCATGTAAAATCTTTTGCACTTGACTCATTCCAATACCAAATACAGTACGAATTTGCTGACAAGTATTTCTTAGTCAGTCTCAATTAATTGACGTACGGAATCAATATTAAATTCGGTAACCTCAGTCGCTGGTCGACCTTCACGTGCATCATCGTAGAGATGATTAAGTTCACGTCTAAATTCACTGATCCACGCAAACACAGAGCTGCGCGATGGAGCTTCATCGCCAAATCCCAGTTGAAGTCTCTGGCAACTATCTAACTGACTTAAGCCGCAGCAAAAATCGTAAAATATAATAGCGCGAAAATTTTCTGGGGTTAACTTAATTGTAATTCCGACACAATTTTTAAAACTACGCTACAATGAAAAACAAATGACAATCTTGCAAGTCAAAAAGTTCCCAGAGAGTTCTATTTTCAAATTTCGTAATTGGTTTTCTAGTTGTTTTATTACAGTGGCCAGTTCCAGAAACATTCAGTATGCCCCACTTAATTTTCAAATATTCACGCCGCGCTGCCTGAGGCTAGCCTAGAAATGAACCGTGCCGCTTGAGGCGGTTATAAATCGGAACCCAAACGGGTTCATACGTCGTCTGAGAGCGCTCTTCGATTTTATTTATGAAATTATTATTCAGATGTAATCAGTCCTTTACTACTTGCCAGGAAAGTCTTGGGATGACACAACCATTTTTTTAATATCCTAGACAGGGGTGTCTAACGGCAATTATCTAACCAGCGGCCGGGTTTTTTTACATATCACGTGGCAGTACTCAGACGGTCACCCATCCAAGTTGTGACCACGACAGCTGTGACAGCCACGACCCATACAAGTTGTGACAGCAATCTGACGGAAACTACTGGTAGCGAAAAAATTCGTGCAGCTTGGGCCATAAGATCCACTGTGTTTTCGGCTTGGTCCAACTCACGATTCAGCTGCTATTCAGTAGCCTCCTCGTGTGAAATATTCCTCGTGTGAATACCACCCCGGGAAGGACTCTGGCGTCTCATGCCTCACGGCTGGTGGATCGGTTTCCTCCGGGGATTGCTTCCCGGCGCTACTGGGCGGTTTGCGCACCCGACGGTTTTGACAGCCAATCGGCATGTACACTGACTAGTTACTGAAGGAGTCGGGAGACTATGGAGATATACTGTTTCCTAAGCAGCAGGGGTGGATGTTGATCTGTCGTCAACCACTCTTGAAATGAACAATTGGCTACCTGATCATGAATTCAGAGCCGGGCAAAAGATGTCAATGGTCCCATCTCGTGAATTTTGCGGCCGCGTACATTTGCGGCCCGATACTCTCTTCATTTTTCGAATAATGATAACATTAGAGTGAGACATTTGCGGCCCTGCCCCTATTAATGGGAGACCTGCTTTTTTGTTTCCGGCGACCACCTGGGAAGATTTTCTTTTACTATTTCAAACAATCTACTGTAGGTTTTCTTAGTTTCCTATAGAGCGGGGGTGGTTGCGGACCTTACGGCGACTGCTCTTGAAATGACCATCGGCCATCCGATCCTGGGTGAAGAGCCGGGCAAAGGACGCCGTGGTCCGCGAAAGATTCGGTATACACCGTTTCACCGCTTCGTAAGGGAGAGGACCGCGCAAGCGACCTCGGACTCGGAACCAATCGAGAGACCGGAGAAATCTGGTCACAATTGGAAGTAAGGGCGCGAGTGTTTGCCCGCCAGGTAACATTACAGGCTATCTCGCGGTTAAGGCGTTGGTCTCTTACGGGTTGTGGCGTAGCTAGACGGTGGACTTTTTGTCGCAAGTCTTCTACGCTCACTGCAGGGAGGAACGACTAATCGTTAAAACTTCCTGTGGTGACGGGCTCGCCCGCTGTAGTCGACAACCCAAGTTGTAGGTTTTCTTCTGCCTATTTTTGACAGAATTTCGAAATGTTCAGTTGCATTTAGTATTTGGGCGTGGTGTATCACATTTGAATCTTGAAGTCGCTCTAATATCGTTATGGAAAACCATGGATAAATCCAAGCTTGAATTTATCGAAAGTACCAGGGGGAAGCCACTTGCCTTGTACGAGGGCTACTTGTATAGAAAGTTTTTTTTATCAGGAAATTTTTATTCCTGAAAAAATGCGCGCCAGCGTGCATTTCGCATCATCCTGGACGTTTTTCAACAAATCTGAAAATTTCTTAGGTCCGTCATTCAGGAAATTTTTCTTCCCGATAAAATTAAACTTCGCCAAACATAACCAAACGTAACCAAACATGACGCACACCTCTACGTCTGCCATACAACGTTTAAATGCGAGAGAACATGATGTTACTTGCAAGTTTTATTGCACGGACCGCGAGTCTTTGCTCTGACTTTTTTTAGTTGGTATTAGCAGGTATACCATTAATAGGGTCAGGGCCGCAAATGTCTCACTTTAATTTTATCATTATTCGAAAAATTAAGAGAGGGCCGCAAATGTTTCGGGGCCGCAAATGTACGGGGCCGCAATTGTCCCGGATTCAATGGTCCGCGATAGATTGAAACTGGAAGACCGCTGAATATACGGCAGGTAGAGGATGCGCAAGCGACTTTGAACCCGTAACCAGTCGGGACGTAGGAGGTATCCTGATGATTAATTCTAGACGGAAATATCCTTCCTAAACTGGTAGTCAGGGGCGAGGCTGCCCGCTGCAGTGACCTTTACCGGCGTCTCGCCGTGAGGCGTTGGCGTCTGACAGGCATGTTGGCTTAGCTGGACGGTAGGTTTTTATTCGTCTCTAAGTCTTCTACGCTCACCTCACTTGAGATAGAACGATCAATATAGTAAAATTTTCCTGAGTTGACGGGTTCGCCCGTTGTAGAGACTCAACTTCTAAAAAGCGTACAGATTCTATTTTCTATTGAGATTCCTTTCAAGATCGACTAGTCACACTGCCAGGAAGAGCTACTTTGCCACGAAGAGCTACTTTGCCACGAATTCTCAGCTTCCCGAGAAATAACGGATTTTCGATACTTTATTACCCATAGCGGGGTGGCCTGGCAAAACCGATTAAACGTTGTATAATAAGTAATTATAATCTACATTATGTATTTCAAAAACTGTTGTTACATTATTAATATTGTTCCAATAATAATATCTTGGAATAATTTGATAAAACGGTTTTATGGCCGCATCTTGAAGTGTCTTGCCGAGCTATTATTTGATAAATTGCATCTTTCGACCGTTCTTATCTTCGTCTCCGCCGCGCCGTTGCATTGTCTTATAATAATAACGTAATTTAATGAGCGCTCTAATTAATTCAAACCACAGTAGTCTTTCGTTTTATATAGTTGATCTTCTGGTAGTTATGTAAATTTTTGTATTTCACGTAGACTTGCGATAATGGAGAATTCCGGCATCTTTTGATGCTCTTTTTTGAAGAGATTCTTCACTTTTCCTATTTTTATTTTCCGGAGTATTAGGTCCTTATCTATGAAGTTGTCTTTCTATAAAGGTTTAAGACAAAACATGATTGTATCCAAAATACATATTGACCGTAACATAATCGTAACATTGATAGTTTCGATATTTTAATGCCTATGTTGTAAAATCCTCGTGGATAGTAATTAATAGATGCTTTAAAGGCATTTCCCTGCTTCGGGGTTGATTTTTTCCTACAAAAAGTTGGTAAAATTCCTAAAAATATAGTCTTGTGGTTGGCTGTAACATATTGCAAGTCAATAAGTCCGCCTATTGTACATAATATGTTATTGTATAAAATTCAGTTAGTTATGAAATTAGTTATTGTATTTTTTCATTAATTCATACTATCCTATATAATAAAAAGAAACACTGTATTAGCTTTCGTAGTGCATAACTATTTTTACAAGCTTTATATTATCTTGCAATGTTCGAATGAAAATTGTCTGTTTCAAGATTTACAATCCATTTTTCAACCACTTGCTGGTTTCCGATTGAGCTGAAATTTGGCTTACTTATGTAAGTTCGGTCACAGTGCAATATTATGGTATCGAGCTGATTTGATGATGAAGGCGGGATTGCGCCTAGGCCTAGTTAGGCGGCGTTGATCTAAAGAAGGACTGGGCTGCGGTACTCTCTTTTTTGCTACTATTTACAACGGAGCCTCTAATGGTATTATGTAATGTACTGTAGTTTAAAAAAAAGCGCATTTCTTTAAATAAATAAATAAATAACGATGTAGGGACTGGAACTCGCTGATGGCAAATGGTAGGACAGTCGAATTTGGGCTAGTAAGTTTTGTTATCATGACTACTTTCCATTACACATGATGACGAGGGTCTGAAGATGGAGCCGGAAGATTGCCACTGGAACTCCCTAATTGAACGTGCTAAAATAGTGTAGTTTGGGCTGCTTTGTTTTCCTGTCATGAGTACTTTCCATTGCTCTTGATGACGAGGGACTAAATATGGAGCCGATTGATTGCCACTGGAACTCCCTGGTGGAAAGTAAAGATTGTTTTTAAAAATCCCTTTTTACTTTTAATTTATCCCCTAACGGATCGTAACACAAATGATATCATACGATTCGGTTCCGCTTAAGGAATAGGAATAAGTTTTAAGTCAGAAAAAAAGCACGTTTTTGTCAGAAAAAATAAAGTTTATGTCAGAAAAAAATGATAAATTGTAACAAGAGGGGCGTGGTTTTACCATGAGAGACAGTGATAATGAATGCATACATAAATTTATGTTTTAAGGAAAGGGCAGGCAGCGAACGCACTTCAGCGTCGTGCATACACCGCCTTATGTATAATAAAAGGATGTCTCCTGGATAAATTGCAGGTATGCAATAGTAGGTTGGAAAGATACCTGTGCTGTCGCGGGCGCCAAAAACCTGCTTGTCATATGTATGTCATAGGTATAACACCTGCAAGTAATTATTGAATTATCATTGGGCAGATATTTTAGTATCGCAGTATAGCACCTATGTAGCTTGATTAATTCAGTATCGTGGTACCGGGAAGCATGCATGGACATTCAATATACTAGGTACTAGACAAAGATCTAAAATTGTATTTGCCAAAATCTTTTTTCAAATCTAAAATTGATTCCTGGTTGAAAAATGACGACACAAATTGATATCCCGACAGTTTCTATTTTTTTATATCCGTCAAGTATCACCGGCGCAAATCATAAACAACAATCTGCAACTATCAGCAATTCCAGAGGTAAAAGATTCATGAAAAGATTTCAACTTAAATTTAAAATAAAACATGAATGCTTTTTTTTGGCTGTCTAAACCCGTGTTCAGTTTTATTAAATTAATTTTCTATAAATACATGTACAGGAAATATAAACTGATATAAATATTTGTGAGACATATGCTTTGTAAATTAAACTTCGCCAAACATAACCAAACGTAACCAAACGTTTAATCATCAAACCAAGCGTTAATTAATTAATTAGTTAAATAAATTAATAAGTATTGCAATCTATTTAATATTATTTTGTGTACATTTTAAAATAAATTCTAATCAGCCTGTTGTGAATTGATCTGAAGTCCTATTTTTTATTTATTTATAAACGGCAAGAAGTCTCAATTCCTTGCCGCGTTAACGGACCACTCTTAGGACCTTGAGAACACGTTTCTGTGAACGGCTGTTAGCCTTATTATTATCATAAAATTCATTCCCGCGTGTTTACGGATATAATACGAGTGTGTTTTCGTTTCTTCTAATGCCCGGCTCGAGTAGAAGTATGCACTCAAAAAAAGGCGATTCACGATCGAGTTTGTTCGGCTATTTTTGACTTGGCGGGCGTTCTTCCGCAACGTGAATACTTCTCGCATTGCTTGCTTCGATATCGGCTCTGGTGGCCTTTAATCTGCTACACGTGTCGCTGGAAATATAATAAGTATCGTTTTTGTTTACTTAGAGGAAACACTGGCTTATTCAGAATTATTTTAAAATTTTACAATGACTCTCCGTATTACAATAATAATTGTTGCCCGGCGCATGTGATTGGTCTTCAGCGTTCGGTTAACTGTTGGGCAAACGGTAATCACTTACGGAATTATATAGTTTTGGGGCTATGTAGAATTCCATAACCGCTTACAAATACTTCGTAAATGAAACCCTAGGCACTTACACTCCACACCCAACTACTCAACACACACACATGCACACACACACACACACACACACACACGCGTCCTAAACATAAGCCTCCTACATAGTAATAAAAGTTAAGGTAATTTAGCTTCAATAAGTACTTCACTAAGTACTAACTTAATTTCTGTAATTTTATTAAAATCCGTAATCGGTTTTATTTTTAATTAATCTATAGTTTTATAATGTGTATTTAATACTGTGTGATTTCCAAATATTGAATTGAATGAATTGAATATTTGTCTTTAAGCAAATGACCGATATAAAATTAAATAACTGACACTCATGGATATTCTTGTGTATAAAGTATTTTGAGTTGGGGGTTTGATGTCGTCTTTAGATTATTGTGGACTGTAAGCAGCGAATTAATGAAGATCTGTTTAACTGATAGCCCATGAGATTGGGAAAATATGAAGAAAAGATGGAAGAGGGGTTTTCTGGTGTAACTATTTAATATTTGGTTGTCTGTAAGATAGTGCACGTTAATATGTTCGCCTATTACTTTAGTGGCGCATAACTATTTTTTCCCAATTAAATCGCAACGAAAATTATATGATATTAAACCGCCTATGGAAGATAATCATATAATTTGCATTTATGTTTGTAAAAAAGTCTGAAAAAATAACTTACAAATTGTAATAAGATAAGAATTTAAATTCATAAACTTACACGGTTAACGACACGTTCTGCAATTTAAAATGGAATCTTCGCACCGTGGAGGAATTCCTAAATGACCTCAATTCATTCTCATTTAGGACAGACGAAAATGGATCTCTGGTATTTTTAGACGTCAAAGTTACGAGGAGAAAGGTTAAAACCCTGGAACGCAACGAATTCAGAAAACCTATACATTAACATACTGATTCATCGACATGATACATGATGACCGACATTGACATACTGATTCACACCATTATTCTTGCCACTTATGCTCGGTACAACATCCCTTACGAATTGAGGACGTGACCTGTGTTACACCGACCATCTTGCACAAGAGATGAAGCATATTAACGTCCTGGAAACGAATGAATATAAGCCACATCGCAACAAACCTTAAAATCGAGCTCCGGAATTCTTGCCATATGTCAAGGGAGTAACAGATCGGATTAGCAAAATGCTCAACAGGTTTAGCATTAAAACGATCTTTAGACGATAATCAACTATAGATCAATTTCTGATGCCCGTGAAAGGTGTACTGCTAAGTCGAACCCCCTGTGTTTAAAAAACCGACTGCAGTAGGTGTGAGCTGTCATATGTCGGTTAGACGAAACGCTCTATTTTTTTTGGAGAAAATAATTACCGAATGGCATTTTATTTCTGTCGATTGAATGCAATAACAAGATACACACTTACATACGTTACACGCACACACATATAAAGACGTCATAGTACCTAGGGTTGGTTGAAAGATATTGCCGTATGATAATAGACCGGCCCATTGTAAAGTGTCACAATAAATTTTACAAACAAACAATTATTATTATCGTTTTTTTTTAATTACAATTTTAGATTATTTTCGGAAGATATGTTATTTATGTTGTTTTTACTTATGACTACCGTAAACATGATTTTAATTTCGAAGAGCTGCTGGCCTTTGAACAAGTTTTCCTTAGTTAGGCAGCGGCAAGATATCCATATTCCATATCAACTGTTTCCCATTTTTATTTTCTTTTTTTTTTTTACTTACAAGGCATATGCCTTTTCGTGGAATCCACCTTGTTGCCTATAATTGGCACCATCTTCTAGGTGGGCATTTGTAGCATCACGCAGTCAAACACTCAGGCGGTCACCCATCCCAGTATTGACCGCGCCTGCCGCTGCTTACAAACGAGTAACAACGAGGAGAACTGGTGTCAACGGGGCTACGGATGCTACGATCACATTAGTATTAAAATAACAAATGTAATGAATATTAGTATACGTGATTATTATTTGAAATAATAATCAATAAATTGCAATTGAACTAAATAAATAAATATAATAAATACAGTGTCTCTCTTTAAAATAGTAATATTTGTTTGTTTTTCAATACTTTCTCTGTAACATTTTAGTGTCGAGGTTATCGATTTTCACTGTCGATTTAGTTGTCAGTTGTCTGTCGTTCACACGATCGTAATTTTCGGACGGTGGAGATCGCCGGTCGACATTTGCTCGATAAGATAAGTACGAGTTCCCACACTTTATCGTCGTAGCGTTTTTATTTGGTTGAGTGCGCCCGGGCCACTTCGACCGTGTGCCGCCCGCCCGCGACAACCTAGCATTATCTGCAAGAAACGCTATCGCCGTTCTCACTTTCAGGCTATTTCAGACGCTTCGCTTGTTGACGGAACGTAGGCGATCATCAATGCGATTTTCACTTGCCTGGCCCAAATGGCCGTACACGAGAAGTTCGAATTCGCAGCCAATGTGATGATGTTGACGAAAATGTCCGTATGTCTAGTTCATTGCAGTTGGGTCATCCATGTAATGGGTCGGCCTAACTCACAGGTTAGCACCCATCCCGAGGCCGGATAGGACTCTGTTCCCGCGGGCCGGTTTCCCCTTTGATTCGGTCTTTGGGCGCTCCTGGACGGTTTGCGCGCCATGCAGCGTCAGCCAATCGATTGTGCATTCCGACAGATAAACGGGTCAGTCTGGAAACGGCTTTGTTTCCTATATAGCGAGGGTGCTTGTTATCCTTATGACAGAATCAGAATTAATTTATTTTCCTGTTTCGTGCTTTACATTTTCAGTCCGCTGTTTTTGTGCACGCACTCGGGTGTGTCAGCTAGCTTATTACTACGAACGTCACCAGTAGATGCGCAAGCTTTCTAAGTGGTGCCTCCACGAGAGACGAAGTTAGCCCCCAGGTTTATTCGCGTGTTAGTCTGATTTTACTATGTTCCTAATCTAAGTTATATAATATGTACAACTTACGAGCTATGTTAGCTACGATCTACGTTATATGTACAACTTACAAACTATGTTAGCGAAGTAGAACGCCGTTTTCCGAACGACTAATTATCCACCAGATTCCGTGTGATCCCGGGCAATGGACGCCGTGGTCCGCGATAGATTTGGTTAATACCGAATCACCGCTAACATAAGGGAGAGGACCGCGCAAGCGACCTCGAACCCGTAACCAGTCGCGAGGCCGAAACTGGTAGTAAGGACACTGTTTCATATTCTCGGTGTCTCGCGGTAAGGCGTTGGCTTCTTACGGGCGAGTAAGCGTAGGTAGACAGTGGAATGTTTCGTCCCAAGTCTTCTACGTTCACCTCACGGGAGACAGAACGATCACTATCGTTAAAACTTTCTGGGGTGACGTGGTCGCTTGTTGTATCCGACACCTCCTACTGTCTGAAATGCCCTAGGGAAGCGATTATTAGGCTCTACCTGAACCTGAAGTAATATTGGGTTTAACAACAATAACCGAACAATACTGAACGACATTTTATACATTTTCAATTTTGTAAAACCTAAATGTTACAATGATATATGGGATCGGGATATATGAAACTCAAGAAGACAAAGACAACCAGAAGAAAGTGCGGCTCAATAAGAACCCAGCATCCCCAAAGTCTAGCACCGATTGATGTAGAGAGTTACGAGAGCGCGAAGATTTGAAAATTTGACTGCCACACACACCGAGCCTCGACCTTTTACCAGCGGGTAAAACGGGTAGAACTTCTACCTACGACCTTATAACTTCGGTTTGTGCGAACGATTAATAAAGAAAATAAATATGTCGGAACTAAATACTTCGACTTAAATCCCGCAAAGGCATCGGAGATCGTTACGTTTTACGTAAACATTACGCCTCTGAAACGAATGAGCCCGCTCCCTTTTTTTATTTGCATATGTTTTTAGTACTGTCATTGATCATATAGCATTAGATTGCTCACTGCCGTACTACGTTTTGGCAGTTATGAAACGCAACGTATAGATGGCACTCACAGTTCCAAACATTGATAAATTTTCTCTTACGTTTAATAGTCCAATAGATAGCGTTGTAAACACTCTCTACATAAAATAAGTATCTTTATATAAAATAAAAATATAATAAAAAACATGTTTTGAAATCCTAGCTCCTATTATTTTGCTATTATTAATACAGAGAAATCAATTTCAATATGGCGGCGTTCATGCTTAGTAGCCCAATAGGTGGCGTTCTAAACATGCATGCATATTATATACATTATCCTGTTACAAAATAAAACATGAATACAATAACAAACGAATTTTTAAATGGTAGCTCTTGTTATTTAAATATTATTTACAGTCAGATGATAATTTTAATTTGCTATATAGGTTTCAATTCGTAAAAATTAGGCGCCTAAATGACAAAATAGTCTATTAGACGGCATTCTAATATCTCCGTATTATTTCTGTGATGTTATCAGGCTATATAAAAATGCGATAGATGGCAATAATAATTTGTTCTTATTGGTTAAATAATTGGTTTTTATAATCCTTTAAATAATTTGAAGTCCTAGACGTTCGTCAGATATACGCTGAGGTAATCCTACTGTACTATTATGATCATGAGAATTATCATCTATGTATAATCAACGTCACACCACAAAGTCATACGAGAAATAACAAACAGATAGCACTTAATCCCAAAAAAAAATAGGTTTTGCACAAAAACACTTTTCTTACATTGCTTCTCTACTTTTTAACAAAATGAATAGTGTTTCTCCTGCCGGACTGAAGTCTAGGACTAGTCACGCAGTAAACAAAAACCTAAACGGAAACACTAATAATATACTCATAAACTAAAATAGAGCACGATTTTTGATTATAATAGATTATATATAGTATTATTGAATATTTATCTATAAAGTATATATGCATTTATGTATGTATCTGTATATCTACCTACTTAAATTTCATATTATTACTTACTACTTACTATTATATGCGTACAAATCTATCCTCTTAAATTTAATATATTACATGCTATCGCATGTATACCTATAAACAAAAAATACCGCAAGTTACGTAAACCACTCTACATTATTTTACATTAAGCCTACCTTAGTACATCTTGCGGTGTCAACTACAACGGGCGAACCCGTCACCACAGGACGTTTTAACGATTAGTCGTTCTATCGCCCTGCAGTGAGCGTAGAATACTTTGGACAATACAATCCAACGTCTAGCTACGCCACAACCCGTAAGAGACCAACTCCTTACCGCGAGATACCCAGGAATTACTTCCCGGCGGCTCGAGACACTCGCGCCCTTACTTCCAATTGTGACCAGATTTCTCCGGTCTCTCGATTGGTTCCGAGTTCGAAGTCGCTTGCGCGGTCATCTCCCTTACGAAGCGGTGAAACGGAGTAAACCGAATCTATCGCGGACCAAGGCGTCCTTTGCCCGGCTGTTCACCTAGGATCGGATGGCCAATGGTCATTTCAAGAGCAGTCGCCGTAAGGTAGGCAACCACCCCCGCTCTATAGGAAACAATACAGTTCCCAGACTCCCCCGACTGTTAGTCGGAGAGCACAATCGATTGGCTTGCGCCGCTCGGTGCGCAGACCGTCCAGGAGCGCCAGAGGTTTGATTCCCAGGGGAGACTGGTTGACCCAGTGTCCTACCCAGGTTCGCACCCCGTGCGTGGAGGCCGTCGGATGGGTGTTGACCCGTGAGTGTGACCGACCCTGAACACATGGGTAATCGTGGCCACCTCACCATGGGCCCATTAGCTCCCAAAGTACAGGCGAGGTCTAGTCAGGATGGCTTTATAACTAAGATATGTATAATTTTATAGATTTAATAAAGAATTTTTGAATGTTTTGAAATGGCCGAATTCATTTAGTACGCCTTATTATGTAATCATTATTTTTCTATATTATACTGTATGTATTTTCTTGAATTAATGTAATTGTTAGTATCTTGAATTAGAAAAAACACTTTTAAATATATAAAATGTGCAAAAACTAAATTTTTGTTACATTTTATCTGCATTTTTATATTAAATTTCAAAAAATTATCAATTTTCTCCTATTTGTAAAATTATATGCATTTTGTTTATTAAAAATATCAATAGGCTCATTAAGCTCCTTTTATAGTCAGCAAGAACCTATTTTTTATTCTAATCCAAGACTACAGTCCCAAGTACAGACCCAAGACTAAACTGTTAAATGAACTTTTAATATATCACGTATAATTCAAATTTTGAAGGTTTTCTAAAACCTTTTTCTTCTTTAAAAGTGTAATTTTTAAAACAAATTGAGAAGTATCACTGTTTTAGGTCATCTAGACAGGAAAATCTGCACTTATCTTAAATATTATGAATTTCGCCGAAATTCCTGGCGTTCCAATATTGCATTCCATCCCGCGTACTATGTTACGCCACGAGTAAATTCCTATATCCTTCGCTTAACTGAATTCCAACTAAACAATCCTTGTTCACTGAAGTTTACAGATTCTAGTGATAATTTTGTCTGGAGTTTGCAGATTCCCATAATAATTTTATATTGTCAGCTATGCATTAATCATTTAATCATTTACATATAGAATTATGACTAGGATTACCTGTAAAGGATGCAATATCAGTGCAAAACCCCGGATAAGCATAAAATCGTATGCAGATGTGGGTTAGCTTATGTTAGACAAACGAAGCGGCATATAGCCAATCGACAGATGGAACACATCAAGGCTGCTAAAAATGTTCAGCGACCTGCAAACACATATTGGATAGCGGAATTTAACTACTGTACGAACAATTTTACTTTCCCCGCATGATCCGGGAAGGATCATGCGGGGAAAGTAAATGGAAAGGACGACGGATTCAACCCCTCTATTACGTGGAACCCACTTCTTGAAATATTCTCAACGCCCATCTCCGAGGGCAAAGACGCGAAACAAGGTACAGTGAGTTTTGTGTACACAGCGGATTTTAAAAATTCCTATAATCTTATATCTGCGTAGTAACAGCAGTAGTTTACCGCCATTGACAGCAATTCAGTATACCCTGGATAACGCGGTTAGAACATCGGGTGATACGAACTTCACGCAGTAAATCCATTTTTGTCTTGTCTATAATGTCAAACAACCGCGATATTCTTCGATTTCATAAGATCACGTAATGTTAATTTGTCAAGCTTGTAAAAGCGTTACCTCTATAGAGATGATGATGCCGACATTTTATTGTGAATAATTAAATCCAATTCTATCTGCAAAATGGTACGTATCTACCTACCTATAAATATAACCGACACCAACTGAGGTTTTTTTGTATAATTTGTACTACTGCGTTCAATGAATAGTGATACTGGGTATGATGAAGTTAACTTTTATTAAATGTTTTATATTTTTAGGCATAGTCGCCTTTTACGTTTATGCATTTGATGTATCTTTTTTCTAAACTCGAAATACCCGTCCAAAAAACCTTTATGCCGATCACCTAAAATTAACCGCACTGCGGCTACTACCGCGTCATCGTCTTCAGATTTTCGACCTGGGGAGCATCAGCTCCTAATCTATCTCGTAAGTCTTAATATACGCGCTCAGTACAAAAAAACAAGCAGTCATTAATTGCCGCGCAATTTTAGGCATGCTTCGGTATGACCAATGACTTTTACTTAAAAAAAACAGTTTTTAATTTTTTTTATTTATTAACAATTGTTTCTGCCAGTATTTATTTTTATATTGTTCCAAAGAGTTTGTAAGTCAATGTCACCTTTATTCTGAGGAGTTTTTTTTATTATCTACTCACTGCGAAATCTGAGCTGCGACACCATATTTGCATATCTCAACTTTCTAAACAATAAGGCTACGTTGCTGAGACGCAGGTGACGCAGATCCGAGCAACGCAGGGCAGAGCAGACTTTGTAATGCATGAACATGCTGAGAACTGCGTACGCTGCGGCGCAGGCACTTAAAACGCAGACGTGTCTATCCTGCTCTGCGCCTCGTTGTAGTACCGGCATAGATTTCTGCGCGACGCGCGCACTTCGAAACGTGTTTTTAGCTAGATTTTACAATTTGGCTGCAAAATAGGAGAGAATTTAATTAAATTCTTACATTGTTTGTCAGATAACTCTCTCGAGAATACAAATTCTCCATAAGTAGAGCGTTTTTTCAAATAATGACTTTTCCAAATACTTTTTTACGCTTTGCCAGACAGTAAAGTAGCATCAATTCATTAATTTCACAATCATAATCAGAGTCTGACTCTGAACTCATTTTTTTCGCCAAACTCGAAAACTGTTATTCCTAATACTAGCTAGGACGCGAATGAATGTACCTGTGTCATTTAACTGCAGCATACGCTTGCGGCCTATGTCTGCCTCAACTGGCCCTGCCTTGCAAAATCTGTACAGTTTCGCGCTGCGGCACCTGCGTCTCAGCATACGCTTAGCCTAACACACGTTCTGCGCCTGTCTCATGTTTGTTGGATTCTTTTGCTTTCCGTTGTGGCCGCAGTGTACTCCAGCTGCGCGACTGCAGTTCTATTTGCGCTAGTTGAATAATGCGCAGATGACGTTATGCCTCATACATTTATGCACTCGGGCTGTTTGTAAAATGTATGGAGCATGACCTAATAGGCGCATTTTATTTCTTTTTTTTAATTATGAAATCCAACAGCAAACAATGTTACTAATTCTACACAAATATGATTTTAAGCCAATACGACCAAGAGGAGTGTTGTAATTAATTATTTTGAAACATATTTTGATTCTTTAAATATATTTTGATATTTTTCTTGAAGGATATAGGGCTTACATATAATTGATCAGTGCCATTAACAACTTTATTAAATATTCTTCATAACCTGGGTATCGCGGAATGCGCCGTACTGTTTGTGCGGTAGATAAAGCGAATGTTCTAATTTGTCTGGTGCCGTGACCGGTTGGGACGTGAAATCCAAGTGCGTCAAGTAGTGCCGGGCAATTTATTCGATTAGAGCAGTGGTTCCCAACCTTTCTGAGGCTAGTACCCTTAAAGCGGGTTATATTTTAACAAATACCCCCCCCCCTCAAAAGTTTAGTTTTAAAAGACAAATTACCTATTGTATTCTTTTCTTTAAATTAGGAAAATAAATAATATTACTTTACCGGCCCACCAACCGACGAGAAGGGAAAGTATTGTGAACGCGCTTCTGTATGTCTGTCGGTCTGTGTGTGTGTGTGTGTGTTCCTCCACGATAGCGCCCAAATGCTTAATCCGATTGAGCTGAAATTTAGCATGCAGATATCAATTATTTGGTCATAGAGGGAATTACAAAGTGTATTGAAATCAGCTCAGAAGAGGGCGCCACAGTCAAATTTCAATGTTGAAATATTGAACTTAGAGACTTTGAATTCGGTACACGGATCAAAGTGTTAAAATTTGCTTGGAATATCTCACATACAGGCTACTCCATTTAAATTCCGCTATACACTAATCAAATAATAAAGCTATCTGTCGGCGCTTAACCGAGACACGAACCACGCCGCCCGAGGCGGTTGTAATGGAACCCAATCCAAAGCTTAGTTCTTGAAAAAAAAACATACAATGTTTAAGTCACAAACTGCCCAGAGAGCATACAACATTTCGTTTTAAAAAAAACTTCATAAAGTAGAAGCTATATAAGGCGCAATCAACAAGCAGTAAAACTAAAACCATCAACAATTAAAATAATCAATATCGGAAATGATCAAACAAAAGCAATAATCATCAATAATCAGGTAATCAATCAAACAAATTTTTATAATGTTTTGTCCAAGAAGAATCTAAATACATTGTAATTATATTTAAACATAAGATACCATATAACTAAAACAATCAATAAAATAATTAATTCGAGCTAAAACAAACAACAAATGAAATAATCAGTATGAGTATTACATTAAAATAAAGGGGCTGTAAAAAAAGTCATTTCGTAACATTAATAAATTCCTCAATAGAGTAAAACGTATTTGTTGTAAAAAAATCCTTTAAAAGTTTTTGGAACGTTCTGAGGTTGCTATTGTCTTTTATGTTACATGGTAGGCCGTAAAATAATAAGGCCCTGAGAATTGGGTACTTTGCCTAGCAGCGTTTAAAACCACGCATGGTAGGATGAAATTATTCTTGTATCTGGTGTTATTGTTATGTATATCTTTAAATTTTACGTGACTTTCCTTTTCGGTGTAAAAATCTAATAATAGCCTATATAAGTAAAGAGATGTGAGAGTCATGATTTTTAATCTTTTAAAAATAGGTCTACATACATGTTTCTATATGTTTAGCGTTGGAGATAATCCGTAATGCTCTTTTCTGTAGGATAAATAAGGGTGCCCTGTGACAAGCGTAACAGTTTCCCCAGATCGTAATGGCATAGCTCAGTATCGATTAAAGGTAGAAAAAATAAATACTCCTCGTTTCTAATTCACTCAGTGTTTTCCTAACTATACGCAATGCATAACAAGCTCTACTTAATTGAATCTCTAGTGCCTCGCAGTGTCTATTCCATTTCAAGTTATCGTCGACGTGTACACCTAGGAATTTGACGCATTTAGTCAGGGGAATGACGTTTTTATTGATGTGCAAGGTTACTTGAGTGCCCGTATTGGAATTTTGTGTGCTTGAAAATACCATGCAACAATACCAACAAGTTACTTTTTGTTGCGTTAAGAAGAAGGTTGTTTGAATGAAACCACGTGTGTAGCTTATTTAGAGTAATATTAGCATTAATCATTAGTTTTTCCTCACTTACCTATATCTGTTAAGATTAGACTAGTATCATCTGCGAACATTGTGATTTTTTTGTCCTCGAAATTATTAGGCAAGTCATTGACATATACTAAGAACAAAATGGGTCCTAATATAGAACCCTATGGAACTCCAATAGCGATGTTTAATGGAGCAGAATGGTGTTTCTGTGAAGTTCCATTTAAGTAATGCGTTATTTCCACTAGTTGATATCGATTCCTTAGATAAGTCTCCATCCATCTTAGGCTATTTCCCCTAACTCCGTAGTGTTCTAGCTTGTGGAGTAAAATATCGTGGTTGACACAATCAAATGCCTTTGTTAAATCGCAGAAAATGCCTAAAGTATAAAAAATTTCCATCATTTTTTCGCTAATAAAAGATATGAAGTCCTTGATTGCCTTATTAGTCGACATTATTTGTCTGTAACCAAATTGTCTATTGCTTAACACATTATTATATTAAGAAGAAATGCAAGTCAGTGAGACGGTTAAAATTGTTTAATCCTAACAATTTCTTAAATTTTCGGTGCAGTTTTGGACAATGCACATCGTAAGTCGTGTTCTAAGTTCAATCGGTTCGGAAAAAAATATATTGCCTAAAATTTTGTAATTCAGTAACTAATCCTTTATGATTAATGATTAAATAGGTAGTTAGATCTGATTATTATGTTGTTTTCTGACTAAACGTTAATCCAATCTTTGTCAATATCTTTACCACCAGAAAATCTCATCGGTTGGGATTCGCTGAATTAGAGAATGTATTGTAAACAACAATGAGATCTTCTAAAATATGCCAATCTTTTACTGATTTTGAGAGTTGTTAATTGCTATGTGTGAACGGGAGTTTGCCATCTACGGGAGTTTGCCATTGCGGCCTATTCATATAATTTCTCCATGGGGTGAACGCAAAGACTTAGAGGACAAACACAATCCACAGTCCGACTACGCCAACAGTCCTTAAGAGTCCGACACTCTGAGGCAAGGCATTGGGAAGTGCCGCCCAGCGGACTTACAACCAGATTTGGACGGATGTATCTATCCTCCAGTCACAGATTCGAGGCCGCTCGTGCGGCCTTTACCTGACGGTGGCGGCAATTCATTGATCGCGTTATTTGCGGCACCCTTTGCCCGTCAAGCTCACTCGGGATCGGGTGGCCAACGGATCGTTTCTAAGGATAGGTGATGCTAGGTCAACATCAACCCCCCGCTTCTTAGGAAACGACGGTCTTCAAACTCCGGTTATTCGCCGGATTGCGCAAGCGGTTGTCACAGTTCCGCCCGAGTGTTCCCCCCGGCGGCGGCGGAACTGTCTTCACAGCGGCCCTTCCAGGTTGTCTCTCTACAAGGAGGCTACCGTATGGGAGTTGAGCCGTGAGTTGGGCCGAACTAAGGAAACACAAGCAGGCCATCAGGCCCTAATTACAGGGAACCATTAGGAACTAGTTTTTATTGATACGTTAAATTACAAACCATATATTTAACTGATATGTTAAATTGTTTTAATGCATTCGCGTTATTATCATTATTATTGTATAATTAATTAGCATCATTCGACTACCGTAAATCAAACCGCCGTCGTCATTAGGGAACAGCACTGTATGGTGATGAAAAGAAGGCGGCAGGGTTCGCGGTCGAAGTAAGTGATTCATGTTTTACGTGGCTTTTATGGGTGGCTAATACCCACCTGGCTACCAAAGCACGGTCAACTAACCGTGTCGGCCGCATGACGACGAATGGTTTCTTACTCGCATATCCGCATTCTGTTATTGCCATGTCTAATTGCTAACCTTTGTTAAGTACTATTGCCGAATAGAACTCATATTTTATAATTATCTATATAAATTGTTATTATGGTGTGTTGCGCACATGAAGTAAAACGCCCATCAATATGTCCTGTACACTTTTATTGCATATTAAACAGCACTATATGGATGGGTGTATATCTGAATATTTGTATAATATATACCACATCTTTTTATCGGATCTCGATATCGGATGTCCTTTAAGACAAGGAGAAAACACTGTAACGTATTTTTTTCAGTTTCTCGCAAATATGTTATTAAAGAAATATTTATCGACGCCAAAGTTTTTTTTTTTGTTAATTTGATAATTATTATTTTTTTCGTGATTATTTCATTAATTTCAATACTTTCACTATTTGAGGTGATTTTTTTGATTTTTGTTTTTTTTAATTATTTGATTTTGATTAATTTGTTTAATTTTATTAAATAATGGTGTCCTTTACCAATAATAGGTGTGTCCTGAAAACCAGGTCAAGACATATCCTGATGATACACCTAATTTGCAGCATTTGTAGTTTTATTATCTTTGTGTGTATTTTCAGTTTCAATTCTATTTTTTTTCCTCATTTTTTATATTGGTAGCTGCGAGTAAGTGTTCTATTATTATTTTTATCGGTATTAAAATAGTATTATTGAATATCTCGATAACGGCGAGAATATTGGTCAAAGTGGAAATTGCTATTCTAAAGCACATAAAATTTTCTGTCGAATGGTTTTGCCCGACTCCAGTCGGGCAATTGAGTCAATTTAAGAAATTCGACTCCTAATTTGAAAAATTGTTCCCAATTCACAACTTTGACTGAAAACAGTGAAAAAATCGGCTGCCAGCGACGAGCGACACAGCTAGTAGAAATTAAATTTGTTGCACTTCGATACGCTTTTTAGTAATAATTTGCACTTATCAGTGTATTTAAAACTTTAAACTGCGACTCCGTTTATGTGTTTCTGTAAGTTGTTTTGATAAAAATGTATAACATAGGATTTTCGTAAATTTTGCATTTAAAATCTGTCATAGCGTTCCCTTTCTGCATTTACCGATTGGTATACTGTGTAATAGTATTATATTATCCGGTTTATATCACTTAACCAACCTCACAATATAGCTGTCATTATAGCTGTCATCAAAGTCTTTTTATAGTTGCTGTATAATGAGAGTGGCAACGGGCAATATTCCGGTTTCCAAGGCGGTCGTCCCCTGGGAACGACGCCAGTGTCCGTCGGTGTCTACCTTCCGTCTACCTTCCGCATTTAAATTTTTATGGCCGGCCTGCTCTATTGACGGCAGAGAATGAGAGCGGGAACGGGGGTTTCGCGAGCGTTAAGTTCTCGGTACAGGCGCGGCGCTGCGCGAAGAAATGGGGACGGAGGACGAAGCAAATGGGGTGCAACCCTTCCATATTTTGTCGCATCGGAAACCAGCTTGTACATATTTTAACGGGCACGCACGGATACTTCATAACAAACGGCGCGTCGGCATCGGCTGAGCTGGTATGACGTATTGACTTCCCTCCATTTTTTCCTTAGAAATAGGATACAATGGTCTCGAAACGCATAGACATATATCCCTAATTATATTTGCACAAAAATTAATTCAAGAAACAATTTAGTTACCAGAGATACTATGTAAGTTTGAATTGTACTCATAAGCTTTGCGGTAGAGTATGGAAATTTTTGATACTTAAAACTGTTAAAGGGCGATGTAAATAACATGTATGTCAAGTTTTGTAAAAATTGGTTCAATAGATTTTGTATGATATATATTGATGGAACACGCCGTGTCTCTGTGGTCCATTAAGATGCAAAATTTCTACTTTTTCCAACATTTTAATATTTTATTATTAAACTCCGAAATCATACCTTAAAACACACAAAAGAAAAACAACGAAATTGAAAAAGTCGGCATAAATATTTATTTATTTAAAATCACTTGTCATTTGCGATATTTTCGAAAAAAATAGGGCATATTTTAAAATAATATATATTTTTTTACTAACATTAAGATTCTGATGTCTCAATAACATGAAAAAAATATGATTTATAAATATTCGTATTCGATAATTTATAAAATGATTCTGAAGTTATGGGACACTTTTGTCCCATGGTCCTTAAAGGGTTAATGCACTGTACCATCTGGTAGGTACTTTGTTTTACTGTTTTTATATACGAACATTGCCAAATGCTTTATAACGAGTATTTTTTCTGCCCTACCATAAACCTACGTGATACCACATAGAAAATATCATATAGATTTTTTAAAATAAAATATATATGTCTATATATACACATGTATATAAAATCGCTGTTGCACAACTTCCGTGATTTGCGCCGATGCTAACTCACGGTCTCGATTTGCGCTCACCAATTTCTTTTATTTGCTGGATATTTTCGTTGCCCCGCAAGAAGACGACTCGAAGACTCCTTGAATGCAAAGTCTCTTTGCCCGTCCACTCTCAATTAAAACAACGCGAACTTTTATGATGCGAATACACTTTAATTGGAAATATGACGGGCACCCGGAACCCGCTGTCTGGGTCCGAGCTACGAAATTACACTAGCTTATTTTCTAATATGTCTCCCCCTGCATCGCGACCGCACAGTGACGTACCTTCCTATCCGCTACTTATACATACGATATTCGAACTTATTTACTTACATCTACAAGCCTTAAAAACTTCCGAATATTCCTATACAGCAGGCGCTTACTTAATTAATTTACATAATAGTTTTCCTAACTTAAATAAGATACAAAACTTCCTTATTCGACGCTTACAACTATGCATAGCCTAATATTACGTCAACATTCTTACTACGATAGTCAATATTTATCGTAGCTTCACGCATCTACAAACGGGACACATTTGAAGAGGGTTCGTGACACTTGATACCGCTGATCCTTAATAACGAGGGGTTGACTTTCCCAGAATCCGGCTGAGTGCCTCTAGACGGAAGGCATTTCAGCCAACTTCTCGACACAATCACCATATAAAAACAGCTCATATAAACCGCTATATATTGTGTCTGGTATATTTTAAACAACTATTATTATTGAGAAAATAACCCAAAATAACCCTTTTTGAATAAATAACCCAAAGGTTAAAGCTTAATTTTATAGAAATCCAGGCAATCAAAAAGCCGCCCTAAAGAAATGCCCTCTCCTCCGTCCCAGATACATAGGCGTGTACATACACATCCATTTGTGTGCAGGTACATATTCGACTACTCGGGTGCACTTGTGTTATCAATGCTTACCACACTAGAATTAATTGATCCCTAAAAGTGGTAATAAATACTTTTAGAATGATTGCCGTCTAGCTTGTATGAAACGATACACCGTGCTTACCGTGCTTTGCTCAAATCGGAAAGAGTAGGGAATCGTACAAATACAATTATGTCGGGCCGCATCAAAGTGACGTGGCGTCAAAGGATAGCGGACTTTCACATCGATTGTATGGTTTTAACTTACGATAGATCTATCGCACGTTGTTACAAACTATCGAAGTTACTGTCATTTACACAAATTGAATCACAGCGCGCAAGAACCAAAACATGCGACTTTTCATAGCTGGTTCTCGATTGCCCGATTTACATATAAGCTTGCCAAAATATTGGTTATTGGGCGTTTGGAAAGTTTCTAATATCGTAAAAACTGTATGATAAATTTTATTTTCTTCTCAAGCATAAGCTTGAGAAGATATTTAATTCAAAGAATTGATTTAAAATTTATCCTTTTCCAATATGTTTTTTATAGACCAATGGATCTCATCCGATGTGTCTATTTCATTTCGAATAATTCATTTTATTGACGCAGAGATCAGCGGACTGTATCTTCCAACTGCCGGAAAGTAACTTCTAATTCTAAGTTTATACACTTTCCATATAGAAAGTGTAATAACTGCTACAAATCCTTTTCTAGCAATTTGCGTGATAATGTTTTATAGCAACGACCTTCTTCGGAAGGTACGAAGCATTCTGAGCAAGTTAATCTCGCAATTCCCCTTATTTATTGTTATTTTAAATATCTATTTAATAATAAATTTGACATAATCTCCTCGTTTAATTCATTATTGTTTATATTAATTTTCTTTAAACTATCTTTTTGAAAGCTTCGCCTTCTTGCATACGGTTTCTATAGAATGCTTTTGTATGATATATTTTGTTTTACGAGAGATTGTTCTATACAAAAATATTCTATATTTTTGTATAGAATTAGGGATATTACTCTCTATTTTTTATTTGATGTAGGCCTTTGTTACTAAGAAAACAATAATGAATATCCGAAAGTTGAACACAAAAAATAAAAATAAAATCTGAACTTTCGGTATACAATTTAAAGTTAGATTACTCCTGAATAATTATACATATTATTTTGAAGAACCCTTGCGCTGGGACTATGCAAAATCGACGTCATACAAACGACGCCTATAGCCTAGCACTTTGGAAGCCGACAATGTGACAACTCACAAGAGTTGTGTCGTACCCGTCGCTTTGAATGGCGGATGCTATGGTTTCTTGTTCAGAATAGCTACATACATATCTACGACATCGCTTATAGTGTAGGTAGGTACATGTATTGGCATAATATGTGTGTCTGTGACTGATAACTAAAATTTAGCTAAAAGGCCGCATGGTACTCCGATTCATATAACCTAAACGTCGATTAATAATTTATAAGCGAATTTTGCAAAGGCGACGTCACGAGATTGTTACTGGACTGTTAGCGTGGTAACAGGACTGTAATAACGTTGGGTCTAAAATGATTTTGGTAAAAATACAAAAGCAAAACTTTGAATTTGAATTTTATTATTTGGTTATGGAATCATATTTTAAATCAAATATGTTTCGCGGTGGCATGTACATACATAATATGTACAAAACTTCACACCCATTAACAATTGCACGCTTATTATGTGTACGTATTGGAATTATATGAAGGGTCACGGGAAAAAACGAGTAAAGCTATTTTTTTTTGTGAATATCACATTCTACTTCTATCTTCTGGCTCGTTCCCACGCGAATCACAGCATTAATCGATTTTGAAAATGAAAATCATTGTCTTCCCTTAATAATAAGGGTGAAGAAAACGTGTGGCGGGAAAAACGGATCAAGGTCTATGCGGTGACGGTGGACATTGATCAGTTTTTTCCTTCGGTCCAAAGGTGGAGTAACTCAATGACCCTCCGGTTGACGATGATGAGGAACTATGATGGGAAATACTGATCTAAGCCAATGACTTTTTCACGTTTTCGTTTTTTTTCGAAGGTATAAATTAAGAAAAATGTATTTTTTTTAGAAACTTAAACATTTTTTTTTCTAATTTGATACTTTTTCATTTTTGTTTGAGTTATAATTGAGGTAAAATGTTTTTTTTAGAAACCTATATACATGTGACCAAACCCTTGCTAAAATGTATTTTTTTGGTACGTAAATATTTAAATTGGATTTGATATTAATCATTATTTCTCATGGCCCTTCATATTTATTTGATGCCAAAATGAAAGTAATCGTCTGTGTGTGTCTGTGTCGACATATCGAACGCTGAATACAATAAACGCTCTCCTGTCACCTGTCTGAAAGTGGATGCCTGTCTCACCAATCTTAAGCAGGGGTACCATGCTTAATATCACACTGCAAAATCAAATTAAAATGAGTATTTACAATTACATCAGATCCAAATTTGGACTAATCAAAAAAAACATCACCATGTTAAAAAAATGTACGAAAAAGAATATAATATATATTTTTGTTGCTACTGGATGTTAAAGTTATTTAAATGACTTGCATAATAACAAATACACTACTTTATTTTATACACAGGTGAAAGTTTCCGGAACTGGCCACTTACATACACATACACTTATGTACAAAACACTTAAACACATTATGTTTTATTTACATCTCCTATACAGATATATCTCATAAATTTAAGGTTTTTGCGAAGCGGCAGCTATGCTATAGTACTAGTATTAGATTTTAGAATGTATTAGAATTTTGGAGAATGTAGAAAAAATGATTGTTTTCGTGCTATACATGTTCTTGTAACTAACCGCGTCTAACTTTTTTATCAGCATACTTAGCTATTACTGCATAATATCTTGCCGCAATTAAACGAGTAGTTTTTTTCTTCAAAATCATGTTTATGTGTAAAGAGGGAGCTAATTGAAATTTGTTCTAGTGAAAAGCCGCCGACGATGAAAGCTTAAAAGTTATTAAATAGCCTATCTATTTACATATTAAGTTGTATAAGTGTTTTCTTTTTAAATGAATTAAAATGCTAGATTAAATCGTATTTTGTTTAATTTTTAAGGAAATTCTTTACAACCAGGAATGAAATATTTTTATTTAGTTATTTTGTTCATTTAAGAATTAATCTCTATATCACATTAATATTGCTTACAAACATAACTGGAACCGAATGACAAAACCTTAACCTCATGCCTATTCGATTCTGTCACCCAACTTTGACTAACCCTCTCTAGGGTGGACAGGCCTCTAATGATACAATAAATCATTTAAACCTTTTAGTAAAATGCTCATAAGACTAAATTGCCTTAAAATGTGGTCCTTAATAAAATAAATCGCGGTTTCATTATAAAATCGGCATTAAAATTTAAAATACAATACTCTGCTTGACTTAAACCTAAAATAAAGAGAAAATGAAAGTTATAAGTAAAAAAACAAAAAAAAGAGAAAAAAAGAAAGAAAAAGTCAAATCAAAATATCAAAAAGTCATTAATATGAAATATATGGTACGTAAATCTCCAATACTATTAAATATACAAATAAAATCTAACCTAATAAAGAGCAGTACTAAGGGTACCTTCTTCTTCTCGAAGTGCCTCTCCATTACTGGAGGTTGGCCGTTAGCTCTGAATACTTTTGTCGGTCTTGCGCCATCCGGAAAAGCTTTTCCGTACTGGTGATCCCGGTCTTTCTCTGACAATGCACAACCACGACTTTTTCCCCCTTCCACGGCGTCGTTTACCCTCAATTTTGCCCATCAATATCAGTTGGAGCAGCTGATATCTGTCGTGCCGCAGCACGTGCCCCAGATATTCAATCTTGCGCTTTTTGACGGTGTGTAACAATTTTCTGGTCGTACCAGCACGCTGAAGCACTTTTTCGTTGCTAACTTTATGGGTCTAGCTTATACGGAGCATTTGACGGTAGCACCACATCTCGAAGCTTCTGGCCGCCGTCTGTTGTCAGCCGGTGTCTTCTTTTATGGTCCACGCTTCGCTGCCGTACATAACCACTGGCCAGATGTAGCAATGCAGGATCCGAGTCCAAGTCTTAGATTAATTTTCCGGAAAGACACGACTTTTCTCATTTTATTGAATGACGCACGGGCGATTTCTATCCGGGTCTTAATTTCTTGATCGGAGTCCCATATTTCATTCACCCATGCACCGAGATGTTTGTGCTGCCGGACGCGCTCAAGAATTTTACCTGCCACCGATATAGTAGGTTGTAAATCAGGATCCCGTGTAACAACCATGACTTTGGTTTTCGAAATATTGATTGACTAGCTAGCTTTTTCACTGCACTCATTAACTTTGTCAACCAACCTCTGTAGGTCTTCCTGAGTATCATCACAATGTAAATAACAACTAGAGTTATCAACTACAACGGGCGAAGTTTTAGCGATTAGTCGTTCTCTCTCCCGTGAAGTGAACGCCGAAGTCTTGGACAAAACAGTCCACCGTCAAGCTCCGCCACATGCCCGTAAGAGGCCAACGCCTTAACCGCGAGATAACTAGGTGTGTTACCCAGCGGGCTTACACTCACGCCCTTACTTCCAATTACGACCAGATTACTCCGGTCTCTCGATTGGTTACGAGTTCGAGGTCGCTTGCGCGGTGCTCTCCCTTACGAAGCGGTGAAACGGTGTATACCGATCTATCGCGGACCACGGCATCCTTTGCCCGGCTGTTCACCCAGGATCGGGTAGCCGATGGTCTTTTAAGAGCAGTCGCCGTAAGGTCCGCAACCATCCCCGCTCTATAGGAAACAGTAATATTTCCAGACTCCCCCGACTGTTAGTCAGAGTGCCGCACGGTGCACAGACCGTCCAAGAGCGCCAGAAGGTTGATTCCTAGGGGAAACTAGCCCTAAGGCCAGAGTCCTGCCCGGGCTCGCACTTCATGCGTGGAGGCCGTCGAATGGGTGTTGAACCGTGAGTGTGCCCAACCCTGAACAGAATGGGTCTTCGTGGCCAACTCAGCAAGGGCCCATTAGCTCCCAATGTAAATACAACTATTTAACTCTAAGGTATCTTAAACACAAAATAATAAGAAAAAACTGAAATTACACCTGGATTGCGCATAACTGCCATAAAAGCGGCGCGCCCGCGCCCGGAAATATCTAATTTAGCGATTGAGCAATTTTTAAATTTGATTTCCTTTTTAGGGCTTCTGCTTGGCAATGGCTGTTACCGCCTCATGTCACGTTGTCATTACTTACGTTTATATTACCGCGGCTACGGGGTGTGACCTTTAACACCCGCTCGTTTCCGCTTCAAACGTTTCATAAAAGGAATCTGTAGGAACGTAACCTACGTAGCTATTTCATTCGATAACCAACGTATTCATAACCGAAACTTTGCTTTGTCACCATCGATACGCCCGCCTGAGTTGCGAGCGTAATATCAAAGGTATATTTCAATCAAAAGGTAGCCATATCTGTTTCATAAGAATCACTGAAAGGCTATGGCCATTGAGATATTTATTTTTAAGATATATCTGGACGAGTCTCGGAAGACGTCTAATGCTAGGTTGAGAGAGTGCTCTATACAAGATGAGTTTAAATTAACTAGCATCTTTGATGAGGGTAAATCAGTACGAGCAAGAAAGCAACTTTTGATAAAAAATTGGGAGATAAAACTAGATATATATATTTTAAATTTGGAAAAAAATATTTAAAAAAAAGGTTTAAAAGCGTTGAGCGCGTTGCGCTATCTAGCGTTAGGTGAAATATGCGGGACCTGATGTGGAGCGGGGAGATATTATCTTATACCGGCCGCTATATTTGAAGAAATACAGGATGAAAAAAGTCGATTGGTTGTCACGTCGCTATACTCATTGGTATTCATCGATATTTCATTTGCGTTGGTATGCCTAATTCAATGTTAAATTTGGATGTGTTAATACACTCTGATAATGAGACTAACGTTGCCTGAACGCTGGCTTAAACGACCAATTAATGAAAATCACCAGTCAAAATATGGTTTCTTCATTGATTAACCTTTTTAGTAGCAATATTATTGCAAATGTATTCTTCATAACAGCCGGAGAGGTAATCGACTATCTACTGGATTATTCTATTGCAAGATTTACCTCCACAAACCTGCAATAAACTACATGTGAAGCAAACACATGATGACATATTTTATAATACCGTATTGATTCTGTTGAATTTGTAATGTGAAAGAAATTAAATTAAATGTAGATCATCATTAATTAATAAAGCCGCAGAATAATAAGCATGATCTTTTTTGAAGACTATCAATTTTACCGCTAATATTGTGTGATAATTACAATGAGCCATTATTAATAACGGGTTAATCATCGGTCGAGCGTACGAACGTGACTGAAAAGCTGTTGCATAATTTATGAAATTTTCCAACAACGTAAAATCTTAGTCATCAACGCTTGATAATACGGGTAACACTAAAGATGATTAGACATCTGTTATACGGAGATTAAAATGTGGTATCAATAAACGATTATTGTATAAAATCGAAGACTATCGCGGTTGTTTGACATTATAAATAGGATAGAAAACGAATTTACCGCGTGAAATTTGTAGGACCCGACGTTTCGGTGACGTTGCAGCCGCCGTTGTCGCGGTACAAATTTCACGCGGTAAATTCGTTTTCTATCCTATTTATAAACGATTATTGTGTTATTTTTTTAAGGAGGGTTAGACGATTAAGTGCAGATTTTTGCCGGTTGAGTACTTTTTAATGGAGGTGAGTTTCCATTAAACTTTTAATAGGATTAACGTTAACACTGAGAAAAAAAGTGACGTGATGTGAGCTTCTTCAATAACGATTTCCACGAATAAGACGAAATTCCGACGAGTCGTATCCACAGGCTCGATAATGCATGGAGCATAATGGTGTCATTGATGTAAAACATCTTTGCCGACTCGACAACTGCGGCAGTATTATACACGCTGCATCTCTGCACTAAACTGACTGCCTTTTCGTAGCGTTTTTGTAAAGCCACTAAGGTGCATGTGTCCTTTATTTAATTTTACTTAAGATATTGTGTACTCTTAGATATCTTAATATTTATTATGAAAAAAAAACGTTTTTCGTGTAAAACCCTGGACTTGCTGGACAGATTTTGATCTACTTTGGACTATAATAGACATGAATACTTAAGCTATACTTAGGAAGAAAAACTCCCAGGTAAAATGGTTCATTAGTTTCGGAGATAAAAGCGATCGTTTTTCTGTTGGGATAAAATTAACGAAACGCATTTAAATTCTGTCGAGCGACTGCAATAAGAAGACACACACTTACACACGTGTTTTATTTATTTGTTTAATAGTCCCTATCGAAAACTTTTTTCATTGCCACATTATATAAACGATATCCAATGGTAAAACACAATAACTGAGTGAACTATTCGTAGCTATTTTTGTCCAGCGACGCGTAACTGGAATAAACCCGTTCCAGGGCTAGCGTTTCCAGAGCATTTTATATTGACACATTTTATATGAGCACAATAATTTTGTTAGAATAAATTACTTAACGTATTAAAAAAATCTAAATAAATAAACATGCGTACTTACATATATACATGGTTCATTCAGTAGGGGTATACATACATGTAAACAAATCATAGTAGGGTTAGTTGTAAGAGATTCAGGTTCTTTTACGTCTCAGGGTCTTTGGCAAGCGTGTCTAATTCACATAAAAACGTTATCAACAGTAAACACATATGGGTCAGTATGGCATAAAAAGGTCGTTTACTTCGCAACGGTATACATATTTACCATACTGATATACACACAAACTTCGATACCAATCGTGCCTGCGGGTGAAAACTTAGGTATCTACGCAATTGATCTGGTAGCCTTGACTGGATAACATTTAACTAGCCATTAATGGTATAAACACCTTTACCTCGCCTCACCTAGCACACCCCATAAAAAGGGCGAACATTTACATTTCCCTCGACGGTGAGCGGTGAGCCTGCGAGAAACTAAACATAATTGCAGCTGTCTCTCGAGGCTATTTTATAAATCTCTATTAGACGCTCAAATCTGATTCTCTCTGGCCACAGCTAAGCACAGTGTATATGTATGTATATTATTTATATAAATCCACAATTGTTATCCAATTTCGACGTAACTTTACACCACTATACTTTTCAATTTCTATTTATTAGTTACATACCCATTCAAATGCAAGAGCACAAAATAAAAACATAATTTGAAATCCAGAAATTTCTGTTATATGCTTCAAAATTTACGTGTACATCTGTCTGAGCCCAGGTTAAATAGGGCATACATTAAATGAAATGTTTGTTTTTCTAATTTGCCAAGTAAAGTGCAACCGAGCCCGCCTTGCTGGGCACTCCTTTAATAAGGCGAGCTCAGTTACTGAGTCTTATTGAAGTGCCACACGGTTGTGTCAGAAAGAAAAAAAAAACAAATTATATTATCGTCCTTTTAAACATAGTAGCGAACGGTTTCGTGCAGCTTGGTCCGAAAGTTCCATTTTGATCTCGGATCGGCTCAACTCACGATTCAGCTCCTATACAGAAGCCTCCTCGTGCGGAAGGCTACCCCGGGAAAGACTCCCGCGTCTCAGGCCTCACAATCTGGTGGACCGATTTTTTTCTGGTGGGATTGCATCCCGGCGCTACTGGACGGTTTGCGCACTGTCGGGCGTCGCCAATCGGATGTGCACTTTGACTAATTGCTGAAGGAGTCTGGAGACTATGGTAATATACTGTGGATGTTGGATGGATGGTAATATACGGTGGATGTTGACCTGTTGTCATGCCACTGTTGAAATGACCGTGGGCCACTCGATCCCGTGTGGCAACACGGACAAAGAACGCCCAGGTCCGCGATAAATTTAAATTAAATTACCGCTGTAATTACAACAGGTAAAGACCACGTAAGCGACTTCGTACCCGTAACTAGTCGGGAGGATGGAGGTATCCTGAAGGTTAACTCCAGACGGAGATATTCTACCAAAACTGGTAGTTAGGGGGCGGGGCTGGCCGCTGAGTACAATTCCCGGAGCCTCGCCGTAAGGTGTTGGCCTCTAACGGGCTTGTTGGCAGAGCTAGACGGTAGATTGTCTTGTCTCTAAGTCTTCTACGCTCATCCCATGGCTGAAAGAATGATCACATATCGTTATGCCAGCCTGGGGTGACGGGTTTGCCCGCTGTAGTCGATACCGCCCTACTGTCCTTTTAAACATATCCTTTCTAAACTGGTAGTCATGGGGGCCAGGCTACCCGCTGGTTACCTTTCCCGGTACCCAGGCGTTGGTTTCTGATGGGCATGTTGGCTTAGCTAGATGGTAAGTTTGTATCCTTGCTCTGTCTTCTACACTCACCTAACAGGAGATAGAATGATTATAATCGTTAAAACTTCTTGAGGTGACGGGTCCGCACGTTGTAGTTAACACTTCTTCCTTTTGAACAAGGGGAAAATATTGCCTACATTTGTTTCACAAAAAAACCAACCCCCACTATCCTATTAAACCCCTTAAGGGCTTCCATCAGGGACAAAATCAGCTAAATTGGAAGGAAGGTGGTATTCTGAAAGCCTATATAATTTCTGGTCGAATAGCATAGGTCCGGTTCCGATAGGTACCGAGAAATTAGGCCAATCGCCGCCAATTAGGTGCCGAGAATTTCGGCTCTTTAATTGAAAAAAAAATCTTCCAAATTCACAAGTTTATCAGAAAACGGTGAAAAAAATCAGCTGTCAACGACCGGTAACATAGCTAGCATTAACTTAAATCTTTAAAATATCTGCCGAACGCCAAAAAGAGCTACTTATGTCCTCTTTTATACTTACACTGTTTTATATATTTTTAACATTGTATTTTCCATTTCTATTATAATAAATAATTCGGGTTATTCAATTTATTAATAGTGCGAAAAGCGAATGCTTCGCGATATTTTTAGTCCTTGGCTACTTGCCGGCAAAGTCTTAGGGTGATACAAACGGTTTTTTTATGTAGTCGTGGCCGAAAATCCACTCTGACGAAGGTACATTGCGCAAAGTAGTATGATGCTTTTCTGACTTGATAGACAATATTTTGGTATTATCGATCTGATTTGACGATGGAGCCGATGTAGGGTCTGAAACTCCCTGATGGAAAGTGCTAAAATAGTCGAGTTTGGAATCGTTTGTTTTGTTGTCATCAGAACTTTCAATTACACATGATGACGCGGGTCTGAAGTGGAGCGTTAAGATTGCCACTGGAAATCCGTGATGGAGATTGTTTTTTAAACAAATACTTTTAATTTATTAGGGTAAACTTCAACTCATACCATCTAGTGGTCAGCCAACCTGCTGCCTCGCCAGTCGGCTGACAGGAATCCGCCGATCGGCCAATATTACTACCTAATTTACGAGCAATATTGTTCACTTTCAACACAAAAAAAATGTGGGATGAACCAATAAACCTAATAAATATGAACGCAGCTTTTTAAAATACCGTTATTGACGGGTCTGAAGTCTAGTCTCGGCATATTTGCAAATTATATTTCAACAATTCACTGCTGTTTATTTTACTTTTAATGACGGTTTGCGGGTATGCGACGAATGGTCTTATTTGGTCTTGCAGCCACGCGCTGACTGAGTCCGAGGAAGTAATAAATCTGCAGTGGCATTATCGCCACATAGCAACAATGGACCGTCCCGGCTCACTCTCATTACGGATGCTATGCAATTGGGCCTCAATTGACGCTTTGAGCGCATCGCTCTTAACCCAACACGATGGGCGACCTCATCAAAGATACTACATGGTTGATCTTCGATATACGCTGATGATACATATGCCATGGGTGGGTTTTAATTAGGCGGCATAGTTGAAGTGGGTGAATCAGTACGAGCAAATAAGCAACATTAAATAAAAAAAGTGAAAAGAATAATAATAAAAAAAAAGTATAAAAGCGTTAATTGCGTTGCGCAATCTAGCGGTAGGTAAACAATTGCAAATAAGGTTTATTCACGATATCTTACCTTACTCTAGATGACGCAACGCGCTCTACGCCTTTCAAACTTTTATTAAAAAGTTGTTGAAATTTACAATAAAAGAATAAACTTTTTCCACATTTTAAAAAATTAAAACTTGTTTATTTGCTTTTACTGATTCACCAACGAGGATGCCGGTTAATTAAAACATTACCCAATTTTTATTGTACTGACTATATAAAAGCGTATTTAAAAAACCGTTTTCAAGCACATTTGATTACATTCCTGAAGTGCATTATATCGCTCACAAATCAAGCTTGTTTATCGTATTTTACCTTGTAGGCGATAATCCATATTATAAACATATCGGACATTAATGAAAGTTTAGATATAATAAGGTCATTTAACAATTCCTAGAAGAATTTATTCATTTTGTTATAGGTAGCACTAATTTTATTTTCTTATTAAAGCTTATATAGGTGATGTTCGCCTAAATATACTTTAATAAGAAAATATAATTGGGGGCTACTTACAATAAAATTAATAAATTCTTCCCAGAATTGTTTAATGCCCCTTTTATTACTGAACTTTCATTAATATCCGATATATTTACGTCAGGGATTATGGGCTATTACAAAATAGGCGCTTAAACAAATTTGATTTATGATTAACAAATTTGATTTATGATAACTAATTATGATAAGAATAGGTATGAAGAGGTTGTCGTTTCTGTATTGAGCACCTTGGCGATGTGGTATAAGCCATGCTGGCTGTAAGCGCGGTGAAATTGAGATATACAGTGGCCGCCGTGGTCGTAGGAAATCAGCGGATCTGCCATAAAAATTATTATCATTTTCTTTTTTTTAGGGAATTCACATATGTCTCGATATGGTTGTACGGGGTAACATTGTTATCTTTCTTTTGCACACACATCGATTTCTTCCTGGGCGTGGGCTCTAGGGCGCGGCTGAAGTGGATTTCGTTGTTAGAGGAGTCTTTTCTGGGGATGGGGGGGGGGGGGGGGACTTCTCTCTGCCCTTACTCTCATAAACCTCTGTGGTCCAGTCGAGTGCATAACCTAAAAGGAAGAAAGATTTATTTGATCCTCTTATTGAATTATTTATTTTCTTTTATTCGATTATTTTATTGAGATGCTTCGTTGCGCATGATAAAAAATGTTGTACCGCAGCTACTATAAATAAAATGCTGGGTACAATTCCCGCAACTTGTGTTAAAAATGGATTTTTGGTGTTTTTCGCAGTGGAGATTACACCGCATTTCATGCCATGTATATAGTTGTAGCGTACGTAATCTCAATTTGTACGCAGAGACGACAATTTACATGCGATACCCAAGCAGTGACCGCGGCGACCGAGCTCACATAACAAGAGAAGCGCAACTTTGTTCATAGGGTGAATAGCGGGTAATAACGGCTTCATTTGGAGCTTCGCGTAGAATTTTAGACATGAAAGGTATACAAGATCCATATAAAAGTAACACACAAGTATACAAGATTAACATAAAAGTAACACGAGTATTACAAAAATAATTATTAAGTCTGAGCTGTCAAGAATCTTGGAATTCTAATAGATGACCATCATTCTTGGCAATGTCAAGTAAACCAAGTAAGTTGCCGCATTTTTCATGGATTTCCCATTCCATTCATTCCATTTTTCCTAGTCTCCGGCGGCTTCAGCAATTTCTGTCCATATTGTGTCTGCACTTTTAAAGCCAATACTTGACTACGGTGATATTTGTTATATAGATGCCAGTGAGGTTATTTTGAATAAACTGGAGCGTCTGCAAGTTCGACCACGTTAGCTGCTTTCGTGAGCAACTTCATTGGCTTCCTATTCGCGATCGAAGAAATTTGCATACATTGTCGCTACTCTACAACATACTCAATAACCCTACTTCGCCCTCCTGTCTCAAGGATAAAACAGACCGCAAGGCACCGAGAAAGTGACCCAGTGGAACCCCTCACGCTCTACCTACCAGATTTGGCCGAAGTCCTCCGTCCTCTAGTCTGGTTCCGGTTCGAGGTCGCTTACGCGGACTTCTACCTACTGTAAAAGCGTAATCATACGTGAGTTTAGCGGGCCCTTTTCCCCACTCTCACTCTGGATCAGGTGCCTAACGGGTCGATTCTAAAGATATGTGGCAACTGGTCAACATCTACCCTTCTTAGGAAACGCGCGTTGCCAGACCCCACCAGAAATTCGCCGGTTGCACAATTATTTATTTATTTTGCTTTTATCTTGTCACTTTAGCAACAAACAACATAAATATTAAAAATTAATTGAAAACGCGTATTTGGCCTATTAGGCTCAAGCGCTACTGATATAACATTCCCGATTCACAACCGCTTATTAAATAGGAAAGACCTAAGTAGTCAGTGGTGATCAGTAATACTCCTTCAACGTGGTATTAGCTACCATAAAAAATATTCACGATGCAGGGGATTCGGAGCATTTGCCATTTACGCTTTTCATTTACCAAAATTTTTCGAAAAATAGACGCAATTAGGTAATTGTCGTTTTAGGTTAGCAATAGTAACATGTATCGTTTAATCTAGTAAACCTAGGAAAATCCATTCATTTATGCCTCTTTACCCTATGTAGTATATCTCTGAAAACAACGTTTATACGATAACATAAACAGTATAGGCATATGCGCCATTTTTTGCTGATTCCAAGTTTGTATTTTGGTAAAATTTGGCACATATTGCGCCTTTTTCTTATAACGGTAGTATTTGTCTCTTTCTATTTTTAGGTTGATTGTTTTTTATGTTTATGTCACTCTCGCCACTTGCATAGTGCTTATTCCATCTTAATGAGCTTTTGAAGTATTGTCTCCCCCATATCTCTGCTCGTGGGGGTGCAGAGACAGACATATATGCCGATTACGGTTTCGGAAGCGTCAACAGACGTCGAGGACTCACTAGTCACTAGTGAATACACTTGAGGGCCGGTTCCCGGTCGCACGCAGCGCTTACCACGATCCCGACTATGGGCAGGTTTCTCCAACCTTGGTTAAAGCTAAAGTAAAATCCAAAGTAAAAGTAGGCGTTAAATCGGCAAAGATTTGTTTTCCGCATGATTATAACGTTTGTATATGGGATGCCTTGTTTGCAGGCTTCGAATTGTCTAGTCTTTTATTTGTGGTTTATTGTCTAGCATTTCCTCGAATGAGCAAATAATTTTATTTGTCTATTTGTCGACCTGACTTCGTATGATACTATGTTTTTGACGGAAATCTTTATTGTTGTTTGTTTTTTTTTTATTTTCTTAAATTATTGTATTGCTTCTCGGTACCGCGGCGAAAGACGCCACTCATAGTCCGAGCGGAACAGGCGCGTAGGCGCATCAATTTTTTACTCCTCGTCGGTCTTATTTTTCAATCACACAAAAACGTAGGTAAATCTCAAATTTCTTTTGGCTTTATAGGTCAAACATGATTTCAAAAACTTTTATGCCAGTTAAGGTTGACATGAAAAAACATGATTTCAGACTTATTTCGCCAGTATCTTTTCAACTTTTTTTTACTTTGATTTTATTCCCTCATCAAAGTAATTGCGGGCAATGGGAGTCAGATGATCACCATTTTCGCCATGTTATTGCTTACTGAGTTATGTTGCTACTTTGATTAAAAATATAATTTTATTATTTTTAATGCCAAAACATGACCTCGGAAGACTGGAAAGGCTAGCTGGGCTTCCAAGTACCTCGAAAAATCTGTGCCGCTGATATCGGAACGACCACGTTTTGGACGAACGACTGTATTCAGTGTAGAAGTAGAAAAAGAAATAGCAGATACAGTAAAAACTGGGAAGTATTTTTCGTAGATGTACTGCTAATCAGATAAGGACAGCGGCGTTCGAATATGCTGAAGCTTTATAGGTCAAACATAATTAAAAAAAAAATAGGAACCGATAGAAAAGGAAATAAAAAAGAGCAAAACTACGAAAAGGAAAAGGGAAGAAAAGGCAGCAGAAGGAAGTTCATGACGTAGCAAGAAGGCAAGTTCCATCGATATATCATATCGGGGATCATATATCAATGGCAAGTTCTTCAAGAATCGAACGATGTCGCTATCAGACGTCAACACGTGACCTATGTCAAGATAATGAGAATGACGCAGAAAATGTAGGAAACAGATGCTCAACAATGAAATTTGGTTCAGGAGAACTATGAGTGGGCATTGGGCCTACTCGGTGTGCACGGGCTGTGACTCAGCCGTGGGATATGTATGTGATATTATGTGCTGAATTAGTTTGACCACCATTGCCAACATGGTGACCACCATTGAACCCACGTAGGGACAATGGTGGTCAAAAACTTACTTTTGAAAAAAAACATTTCCACATTATTAACCCACTAGCTGACCCGTGCCCACTTCGTTGGGCGGTAAACTATTTACCTGTGATGAAATTATGAGTGTGGTTCGGTTAGTACCTACTGAGTGCTATGATTTATTTCCTGACTACCAAAAGAAGGGTTATATTTTTACTGCATATGTATGTATGTATTTGCATGCCAATTTGACTATAATACCGTTATTTGTGAGTGTCATCTTGTGAGTGTCTTATTTGTGAGCGTATTATCTCTTTAACTATTTATGCAGTAAAAGGGAAAAGTCTTTTGTTTTTAACACTTGAGACGATAAATTTACTTATTTTGATAAGAATTCATAATTGTTGATAATATGAGCAATAAACATGACTTAACGATTTAAATTATTTTTTTAATATAAAATACTATTTTTTGTAACTTAAATATAAAAGTTAGACATATGCTGTCGCTAACTTTTTTGTAGGCATTATCAAGTTCTACAATTTTTCTCTAGAACTCAATCATATATCTCTCATCGTTAAGGCAGCGTTAGTTAGAAACGTTTTCGTTCGACCGCTTATTCTCCGACTTACTTTGAAAATCCGACTACCACGAAAAAGTCTTTTCATTTTTCGGATCAATATAAAGCCTATGCCACTCACAAATAACGTGGCTTTCTATTGGTAAAAGAATTTTCAAAATCGGTTCAGTAGATCCAGAGATTACTTCCTACAACGTCACAAACTTTACCTCTTTATAATATTAGTATAGAAAAAACTGATCTCAATTAATAGTATATAAGAATATAACATCATTTCAGAGTTCTCTCAATAAATATTTGATTTATAAACTGGTTTTATTACAATAATTGGTGAAGTGACCACCATTTACTCTAAATAAGTAAATCTATAAATAAAATGATTAATAAATTAAATATGTTAAAAAGTTTCGTATGCACTTACAGCTCTATATTAATAGCAGAAATTAATTTCAAATCTAATTATTTAATATAATCATATTAATTTGTGTTAAATGTCGTATCTGAACAGTAGCAACTACAATAACTGAAGCTTTTGCCGAAAGACACGTGGGAAAACGCAGTGTTGCCGAAAATCGAAAATTAGATCTAACGTTAAAGTAAAAGAAACCAGTTTTATATTTACTTTAGCTGTGGTTGAAGAAACCGGCCCTAAGGGAGAAGACGTTTTGCTCGATTTTTAGCACGGCGACACCACCACCGCGGGACCGCACCGACGCGACAACTTTCTTCCAAACGTGACTCAGCCGCTCGACACGCGAAGTTTTATTTTTATGCATTTTTGCCCAACGCCATATGAGGCATCCTGGCATCTGCAGTGTGCTTACTAATAAATGTGTTGAAGCCAACACGTGAGCCAATTCGCAGTGAATCGTCCATCGCATCATTCCGAAGTCTTCAAATTAATTAAATAAATTAAAGATTAACTGAAAACGTGGTAAGTATATAAAAATATATTGTGAATACGATTGCAACATCGCTTTAAAGTCAGCTGCCATTAATCTTCCGTGGTAATATCATATTTTTGTTTTATTACGTCTTTTTTTATTATAAATAACATAAAATTAATTTACCTCGGGAAGTTTTGTAGCACCCAACGTTTCGGCAATGTTGCAACCGCCGACAACGGCGGTTGCAACATTGTCGAAACGTCGAGTGCTACAAACTCCACCCGGAAAATTCGTTTTATCTTATTTTTAATGTCAAACAACCACAATTCTCTTTAATTCCTTATTTATTACTTGTTTTTTAAGGTAACAATGAAGGTTGACGTCGGTTTTTTTAATGATGGAAAACCGCTTGGCATGAATGTAGATAATCATCTATTATCTCTATCAATTTGGCTATGGACCCACACCAAAAATGCCGCCCTTAGTACAGGATGGTTCAAAAACGACCCAATGGTTGTTTTGGTTGAGTATGTCTCGAAAACTATGAGTTTTCGAGTTGATAAAATATCTTACAACTTCGTCATATAGTTTAATGATAACTCTTATACTTTTATAGATAATTGGCTATTAAAGTAACATTGTTTAAAAAAAAAATGGTTACGTTTTTGGACAAAATTTGCCTCTTATCTTTTTAATGTTTTATTTTAGAAGTTTTTTTTACAGAAAAACTTGTAGAGAGAGCATTATTTGTAGATCACACTTAATTTCTTACCAAGTTTATAGGGTTCCTCCTCATCATGTTTAGAATTGTATGACAATTGGAAAAATATAATTGCAAATTCAAAATATATAAGGCAAAACCGTGTTTTTATTAGATTTTACTTTCCCGGCGCACCAACCGATCAGGAGGGAAAATATTGTGATTGTGGTAAACAATTTGTTCGAGGTGAAGACGGAAATATTTATTTCGAAGGGCCCTGAGACGATTAGGACCATTTGCCGATTAAAGGCTGTCTGTGTGTCTCTCTGTGTGTGTATGTGTGTGTATGTGTGTGTGTGTGTGTATGTATTCCTCCACGATAGCACCCAAGCGCTTAATCCGATTGAGCTGAAATTTGGTACGCAGGCATCATTTGGTCATGGTAAAAGTTAAAAAGATTGTGGTTGAAATAGGTCCACTGGGGGAGGGGGGGGGGCAAAAAGCATATATTATTGTCGAAATAATTTTTTAGACTTGAAATTTGCGACACAGGTTGGGCCAAAATCACGTTTTGAAATTACGGTTGGAATGTTTTATATACACACTGCATTAATAATATTTAAACTCCGCCATACATTTTAATTTAATATTAACGCCGAGTCGCCTGAGGATAGCCCGGAAACAAACCGCGCTGCCTGAGGCATCACAAATCGCCGGCCGAGAGAGAATTAATATTTAGATGAAATCGGTCCTTGGCTACTTGCCGGGGTAACACAACTGATTTTTTCAGTAATTTACTCAATGAGCATCCTGTATACTGTGATCTAACGCTATGCTAAATTCCACGACAGTGCAAACTTTTAATCAACTAAATTGTATCGGCGTTTTATACGTAGAACTACCCATTTACCGGCCCCTTAGTAGGAAACACTTCAGTAATATATCGATATAACTAATAGGGCGTTAGGCAGAGTTGATCGAAGTTATAAGCCGAATAATATCGCTCATAATATTGCCGAGCGCTATTTACGCGTCGCTTAACAATTCCGATGGTTATCAGCGTTCAGAAACGCTTCGCGTTCTAACGTTCTCGTCTTCTGGATGCTTTCTAACTCTGGTTATCTATATTTAACGTTTAAAAACTTATAAAACTCAGTCAAGCGTGAAAATACAACCTGTCATGAGATGGTAAACGTACTCATTCACTACTTTAGTATTTATGGAGAGTAGAGAGAGATCATCCGCAAGGCTCTGAAGCAACATATGCAGACGTTAAGTATTATCATTGATTATATAGGTTATTAGATTGCTCAATGCCGTACTTCGTTTTGGCAGCTAAGATTTTGTAGATGGCAGTCGTAGCTGCAAACGTTGATTTATCTTAAGTTCATAAGCCTAATAGATGACGTTCTAAACACGCAAATGCGGTATCCTATCTCGAAATAAAATAATAATATAAAAACAAACATATTTTTAAAGCATAGGCTGTATTATTTGAATATGTTTTACATAAATATGTAATGTTTTAATTTGGTATACATGTTTCAATGCGTAAAAAATACGAGCTTTAATATTTAAATAGATTGATGCAGTTCTATCTTTCCGTATTATTTCTGTGATGTAATCAGCCTATATAGCCTTGCGATAGATGGCTCTAATTATTAAATATTATTATTGTCATCATTGATTAAATTATTTCGTTTGTATAATCAATCAGTAATTTATTAAAAAACAGTAAATATAGTTGTTATTATAGATGGCCAATTGAATTGCTATTAGTTTCGACGGACAATGCTATCAGCGCCACCTGCATGTCGACCGCGCAGGGGGGTTGCCAAAACGTACTATGGAGTTGAACAACCTTATACCCTATATAATTAATATAAATGTTGACATGTGTATCTAAGCGACGTCATAGGGCTGTCACACGCACAATTGTCACACTTAAACAGGCAAACTTTCAGTGACAGGTAAAAGATACCTGTCACTGAAATATTAGACTATACTTCTTTCTGTATCATTAGAGTGTTTTTCGCAATTTGTATCGTTTCGTGTGAATTATCGTGTGAATAATCACCGTAAAAAGGATTCACGGAAAAATAAAGAAATTTTTTTGGAGTTCTAAAATCCTTGGCGATTGGGTGAAATTGACAATTAGCTGGTTTTATTTGTTTTTATATTACCACTTATTTGATTTATATGTATTACCACTTATTGGTTGTATAATCGAAGTAGTCGTTCGTTCAAATGATCATTACGGCCGCCTGATACCGCGTGCGTTTCATGGCACTCGTTGAGCATCTCCATGAACCAATAAATTTTACTTCAGAACAACCGCGCGAATGAATTGTTAAGGCGGCGCCGTGTGTTTTGACCCAAAACGAGCCTTTCTATTTTACTCATGCTGCGAGTCCTAGATCATTAATGATAAAAAAAAACACACAAGTGGCTTCTCAAATAACTGCATTACAATCTGTGCAAGTTTGAAATTGGCCATTTTGCTTATATTCTTTGTAAATACCTTGAGGAAAACCATTAAAACAGCCTTTGGTATTATAACAAATTTGCACAGTAATACACAACAGAATTTTGTGAACATTACTAAAACGCAAGATTATTAAACTAGTTAATAGATGTGCACTTTAGATTTTTGAATAATGACACCAAAATATTGCTAAAATTCATCAAAAATCACGAAAATATGCGCCATACATTTTTAGTATGGAAAGGCGATGCCAAATATAACTGGAACGGAGAACGAATTTCGCTTCATTCGCCCGCGGGCGTTCGAGGTGCGTCCACGTCGCTCTCCGCGTCGAGCCACGCCCTGTTCGCGAACGATGTGACGTGTGAATAAGACGATGACTTGCGTGCGCCGCACAGTGGATACAGGGAATTTATTCATCCTTAGGTGAGAACGTTGAATATTTATTATGATATCTGTCGTTGATTGAACTGGTAAAATGTTTAAGCTCATCGTAATATTGTGATTATTTACAGATAACATGTTTTTAATATGCAATTCTTTATTTCAGTAAAAATGGGGAAAAGAAAATCGACTTATTATAGCCGGCTCTGTATATTCCATAGAGGTGTGTATTTAAATTTTTATTTGGGTTTCGCACCAACAAGATTTTAGACATATTTTACGAACGCATTACGGATATAGGCCACCAGTGGGCGTTATATTAAAAAAAAATCTCTAAAGTATAAAAATACTTACCTGATTTTGATAATTTTGATTTTGTTGCTGCTGCTGGATATAAATATGTTTCTAATAGTCTAGTCAAAATATCGAAAATGAGCTCCCCTTTATACTTTTAGAGGCAACCGGTATATTCCCTTATTTAAACCATGCTGAACCCGAAAATGCCGGTTGCCCAAGCGAAGTTATGACCGGAAGTGAGATATCCAATATGGCCGCCAATATGGCGTCGAAACCTGAAATTAGCGCTGCAGAGCCCCCCTTTGACGTAGGAACGTGTCCAAAATATCTAGATGTATATTTTTAAGCACGGGGAATTTAAAAAATACACTGTAAAAAAACATTGGTCTGGTATTTCAAGATGGCAACCAAGATGACGCCAGCCACATATTGCCCTATTTTGTCGTACAAATGTGCGTGACGCGTCTCGATATATGTTTTTAAAATAAGGATTTCAAAAAATAACTTTAGAAAAACGTTGGGCTAAACTTTAATTCAAATATTTTTGAAAATGGAACAAACAAGCGACTTTTTGGCAACAACAACTTACAGAAACTAAAGAAGATTACTGTGTGTCTCCAAAATTAAGACAGGTACGTTTGCAGGGAGTGCAGAGTTCTATAGAAGGAACGTTTTCTTTCCTGCAACTGCAGTTCTGTGAGTTACAAAACTCGTTACAATGGCAAACAACAACTTCTGGGCACGCCTTAAGAATAAGATTTAGCGTCAGGAAACTTGGAACAGCTTTCTGTCCGGCAATGGCCCAGTCGCAATCTTCAAACAATGGAAAATATGGCTTGGGAAGGTGGGTATTCTCTCAAAAACATACCTGTCAATTAAGAAAAAGATTAAAGAACAGCTACAGTAAAGGAAACGTCCCTTGCATAAAACTATGTACTCCCTGCAAACCCTATAACCCTAAAACTATGTACTACCTGTCTTAATTCTGGAGACACATAGTAATCTTTTTTAGTTTCTTTAAGTTGTTGTTTTGATACATCGTTTAGCCCAACGTTGTTAAAAGTTATTTTTTTTGAATCCTTATGTTTAAAAACATACCTATATCGAGACGCGTCACGCTCGTTTGTACGATAAAATAGGGTAATATATGGCTGGCGCCATCTTGGCCACCATCTTGAAATATCAGACCAATGTTTTTCCACGTTGTGTTTTTAAATTCCCCATGCTCAAAAACATATATCTAGACATTTTGGACGCGTTCCTATGTCAAACCCCTTTGATTAATTGATGAAAAAACACCGATTTCGGGTTTCGACGCCATATTGGCGGCCATCTTGGATATCTTACTTCCAGTCAGGATTTCGCTTGGGCAACTGGCATTTTCGGATTCAGCATGGTTGAAATAGGTAAAAAATACCGGTTGCCCAAAAGTTACATGATTTGCTTCTAGAAGTTCGTTTTTCATAAAATTTTACTACACTATAATGTATTATCATCACCAGCCCAGTGACGTCCACTGCTTGGCATTGGCCTCTATTATATTATAATTTTCAGCCCAGTGGAGTCTACTGCAAAATATAGGACTCCATATTCCATATTATCATCAACAGTCCAATGGTGTCCACTGCTGCATCATTTACTTCGCACCTGCTTTTTATAACCATGCTTTTAATAAGTTTATAATATTATTACAATTTTGGAGCAGCCGCCATTCTGGCAAAAGGGGGTAAAATTCTTTACTATGTGTATTATTCTATCTGCGCCCAAGCACAGTTTAAAAACGAAACACGACATCTAGGGATTCAACTTAGGCGAATTAGAGATCCAACTTACATTGAAGAAGCCATAAAAAAGAACAAAAAAGAAAGCAACCAAAGCGATATATTATTAATATAATGTAAAAAAAAAGAAGAATACGACCATTTCTACATGTACACAAAAACTAGACAAGTAGAAAGATGAAGTAAAAAACCATAACAAGGAAGCACACTGAAATGGCCGATAAAAAAGTAAGAAAAATAAAAATAAACGAAGAAGAGAAGGAAATCATTTTTAGTTTCGCTACTTATTGCCCAATTGTCTCTATTGCAGAGTTTGGTGACATAAACGACGATGAAGAAGTTTAAACGAAGAAGAACACTACAGAGGAAATTAGTTTTTAAGAAATTTCGAATAATTTACTCAATAGACGAATGTATGCTGCTAATAACATAAGTTTCCTTTTTTTAGTATAAAATGACGGGAAATACCGAAATGTGACGATTTTTCCACGACTTTCTTCACCGATTTTAGGTTTTTAAGTTAGAAACCCTCGGTTTTTAAGAGCAATCGCCCGGATTTGCCAAAACAAACCGACGCATACTGAAAAAAATGATTTTAATATCGCATTATACTGCGATATGGTAAAACTTTTCCGGAAAGTACGCGGGGATCACGTATGATGGTTTGACCTCGAAAATATTTCTGCGGAAAATCATTTACGACCTAAGGAATGTAAAAATTAAATAGACTTAAGTTTGCGAATTTTATTTTAGATATCTTTTTGTTAAACAAATTAATAAAATAATGAGAAATTAATATGTACATAATTTATCGTTATTGATATTTCGATTTCATTATTTGACGTAGTTTTTCAAACAATATAAAATATTGTAAAAAAATACTCGCAGGTATTAGTTTTTTAATGTATAGCATATTTCGTAAGTTCCTATTATTTTACAATAATAAAGAAGTTCAAAATGTTAAAAAATGATCAATGTTGTTTTTTGTCATTTACTGAATTTGGGTACCAATATACCGATATCCATAGCACAGTTCTACCGATTGTCATTTCGACGTCCGAGACCCACTGTGCAGCGGCACGCGCGGATCCCGGGGCTAGTGCGGTGAGAGGTAAAACGCTTCATCTAAAAATGCCTAAACGCCCAAGGTCGTCGGCGCATGTACAAGCCTTAACAAACGAATTTACTTTTAGCACGCAATGACTGCTATTATATTAGTAATACAGACATGGCTTTTTACGTCTTACCTCATTTGCAGAACGAGCAGACGGCGCTGAAAATATGATGAGAATTGCAGTAGGAATTCTCGCTAATGAAGCGAAATATATATAAAACAGCGGAGATCTTGCACCAGACTTCTCAGCACAACGAAGCTAGAAAATATGTCGCCTGATCAAAAAGTTGACAGGGACACCGGACATTAGCACACGCCTTCGGCGCGTCCTCTGCCGCATCTGCCTTTCCTCTGTAGTCTCAAGCATAGAATAACAAAGTAAGCTTGGAATATTGCAGTAAGGATGCATGGGGTCGCCGCGCACTGCTGATGCAGATGTGCGAATTTTTCTTTCGATTCATGAAAAACATCATGCGGATTGCAGCAGAGCGTATTGTATTTATTCATCATAATAATCTCTAAATTAATCATACCAAGTGTCCCGAGACATACGCGAAAACATTGCTCCACTGCGAATTTACATCATTTTGACGCCATGCATGCGTAAAATGTCGAAATTTACAGGGAATGACATCAATATGATGTCAAATACAGACACGTTCGCACGGGTCTGTTTCAGACCTAAAACCTAATCGGTCTGCTTAGTGAATAGTAATAGTCATTTTCATTTATTTCATTCAAAATATACATTTGCCAATTATAATAAAGACAAAACAATATATTAGAATACGTCATTATGTATAATATAATGAATTAAACAGTGAGGAATAATCGATGATATAATCACATTATTCTGAATGTCAAAATATTCATCTGAATTGCTAAAGGGATGTTCGGTAATGAGGCTTATCGATACAGGAAGCCTTTTCAACAGTTTCAAGATTAAGTAACCAGGCGACTTTTGTGCTCGAATAAAACCAATTGGGTCGTATTCTTGAGGTAGACCGGTACAACTGTGCCTGTTGTGTGCGTTATTTTTCTTTGTGTCTTTCAATATCTGCAATGGTGACTCTTTCAATTTTTTCCCGGTCTTTTTGGGTAATACATTGAAAATAATCTTGATAATCAATTCTGATAATTCTTAGAATCAATTTTCATTGGCCGTTCATGGCAAAAATTGTTAAATTCTTCTCATAGTCAATAAAGCAGGCATATATACACATTCTTGTTCATGTCCAAGCATCACTGCATCAATACATTCAAAATTGGCATGCAAAAACGTACAAGCGAAATTCTACAGCCTGTTAAACTTAATGATGTCATTATTCCACTGTCGAATATGGTTAAAGTTCTTGGCCTCACCATCGATGAACTTCGATGAACTCTCCTGAAAACCACAAGTAAATGAGGTAAGTCGCAAAATACTCGACTGGCTGAAGAGCTATTGGGCCAACTCGAACGTTTGCAGAATATTTGCATACGATTCATCTTCGGTTTACGCAAGTATGACCATGTATGTGCCTGTATTCAATTGAACTGCTAGCCCATAGACTAAAGGAGAAATATTCGCCTACTTTCGTTTCTTTCTCGAGTTCTCTCATTGTCTTTACCATCCTGTCTTTTAGAGCTATTCGAACCATTATCTTCCCACGGCCTACAACTTCGTTCGGGTTCTGGCAAACTTTTAAAAATCCTTTCCCACATGTCATTTTTTATAAAAATATTTTGCCATTTATGGTATTTATCTTTTAACTGTTCTCCCGGGTAATAAAAGTGATAGACTTTCTCAAAGTTCACCATCTCTCCTTTTTAAAATTTACCTTTTGGGTATGAATTCGGATTTTTATGTTTAGACTTTCAGTATTATTTTATGATATTAACAAATGTGCATTGATGACATACATACACGAGATCGCCTGCTCCTATAATAACTGAATTCAAGGACGGGTTTGTAATACAGCAATTCAAACACTTCAATAATATTCAAAATATGTGCACTCTACTACTCTACAACTCAATCGTTAGAAGTCACATGAAACGAATGCTGCTGTTTGGAATCCCCATAAAGATAGCTATATCATTATGATGAATAAGGTATAACAGTTTTGTTTGAGATTTTTGTACTTCAAGCAGTACTGATACTATCCATTTTTGTTGCCGACTTCATTTATCACAGGCAGGGTTGGCTATACTTTTCTTACGTTATATAATATGAGAATTATAATTGTTAAAGTAATATAATTGATTTATAGTTGGCTTATAATTATACTAAGGGAGATGCTGTCCATGTCATATATTTTAAATAGAAAGTACCATTTTATTTAAAAAAATATATAAAAAATGGCTTCTTGTAGACATAGGTCGTTCAAGGACAGAGAACGAACTTCCGCAAGTCATATCTTAAAAAATATATATTTCTGCATAACTTTACTATTATACTATATAATATGATATAAGATATTAAACAAAATGTAATATATTGTAATATAATGCAAAAGAATAATACTATAATATATCTAGATCGTTATATTTATATGTATGTGTGTATGTGTATATGTATCTATATGAGGACCTATGTCAGTTAGGCTTCTCCACCAAGTCAGAATATAAGTCTTATGCCCAGATACAGGCTATATTCGGCCTAGTTGGGTATGCGCTGATCATGGTTATGTGAATGTGGGCCGTTGTTTACTTCGCACCATTACTTGGTATGACCATTTTTATGTGTTTTATCATTATGTTTGAAATAAAATAAATATAGTTTTTTTTTAATATAGTGAAGTAAATTTATATATTATTATGTAGTATCAAATATAGCAAATAGCATAGCCACTCACTTTTACTTTTCGCCATGAGCAACTTGTTGACGTATTTTTTCAGTCACTTTGCTGATTGAACTCTGCTTTTTAGCCTACGCCAAGGAAGAGCAGAAGGAATCATAAAGAAGCGGCGCCAGAAATGCGTAATGCCTCTGTCCAAATCTAATATTCACTCGTCGATGGGCTTGCTTACTTTTATTTCTAGTATTAGCATACGAAGAATGACGGTCAGTGCTTTTATGGAAATGCTTAATAATATATCGCACGTATAATTGTCTCACATCCAATCCATCAAATACCCTTAAAAGCTCATCGGACGGATGAGCTTTAAAGGGTATTTAATGTATCATTATAACGCGAGCTATATTTTACAAATATTTTAATGTATGGTATAAGAGACGTAATTCCTGTAATCACAGCGTTGTTTGGTATTAGAATTAATTTCTATAATCTACTCCCAAAAAAAACAAGGAGATGCTTGATTTTTTTTAATTTCATGACTTCAAATATAGTGCCCATTTAAATGACTTAAAAAAGTAGAACCTTATTGTTCGGTTATTTAACTTGGTTTTATGTGTGTACCTACTTTTATTTCTTAAAAGCATGGCGTAGCTTTAATTTATTTAACATTTTACTGACAACCTGAATATTACGATGAATAACTTTTACTACGTATCCATTCGAATTATTGACTATTTTAATGATTAGGCTTCTACTTTGATTATTTATATTTATCTACGAATGTAACTATCTAGTAGTTACATTCTTGACTACCAATCTATGTTTAGTAAAGAGTAGTAACGAGACTTACTACCTAACAATTAATTGACACGTTCAAGAGAGGTTCTCAGCCGTCAATCGGACACGAAGAAAATTTATTGCAATGTTTCTTCTGTGCCATAACAAATGTTGAGATTAGCCAATATATTTTTATTTCTTTGTTTTTCATTTTTACCTACAAGGCATGTGCCTTTTCGTGGAACCCGCCTTTTTGCCTATTAGCACCATCTTCTAGGTGGGCATTTATAGCATCACGCAGTCAAAACACTCAGGCGGTCACCCTTCCAAGTATTGACCGCGCCCAATGCTGCTTAACGTCGGTAACAACGAGGAGAATCAGTGTCAACGTAGCTACGGACGCTACTGAAATGATCTCCTTAATGCCTTGCTTATTCATTTATGTATGATCTCGTATGACCGTCTACGTTATCGTTTACATCGCTTTTTGATGTATGTAGGTAGGACTCATACGTATCCGTTACATGCGCAATTCAAAAGAGCGGAATACGCTGCCTGGTCCGTTGCTCCGCTATCATTAAATAGCTCCCTAAACACATTACCGTTACCATATTGTATCGCACTGCTGCCAGTGCGCACTGCTACCAATAGTGTAATGCTACCGATAGCTCGTTATTCTGATAATGTTCATTCACCTACATATTAATGTCGGAGTTGGGATAATTGTTACTGCATTTGTTTGATTAGCGCATTCATTCATTTGACTCGTGTTTGGCTCGTTGATCCATGAATGTACCCTCGTTTTATAACCACTCTAATTAGTTATTGTGTATATCATTCGTTATTCAAATACCCCAGTATCTTCGAGGAGCCGACGAAATACTGGGCTCTGATACAAGTCATCTCTATCAATAAGCAAAAAAAATAGGCAATATCGTCAGAATTCTAAGCCACGTTTATTTAGTTTTCTTATACCAGTATTAACGGATTAATGATTTTTTTTTATTTTGAAAAGGCCCCTATTTTGAAACAAAATGTCCGATATCTGTCATCTGCTTTTCGATTCCCGACATTAGGATGAATTATGTTTTTTCGTAATTTGGTAGTAATTGGTCATGTTGTTTCTGAGATACATTGGGTACAGATACTCGGGCACACAGAGGCAAAGACACACACATGTATCTTTTGGGAAAGTAAAAAAAAAGACGGTTGTCAACTCAAGACTTTCCCGGAAAGCAGACAAGCCTCCCCCCGAGCGTTAACCCCCCCCCCCCCCTTTCCTATTAAAATTATATTTAAAAATGTCCCGAGGGCCAACCGATCACTATGATCCCTTTCTATGAATCACTATGTTTCGAATTTCAAGTCAATTGACTGAGCTCACCATCGCTTAAAAACGGCCCGTTGGCCACCCAATTGAAATGAGCCCTTTTTATTAATCACATCGCTTACTTGACCACTTAGAGGTCTACGTTTCAAATTTCAAACGCCTAAGGTCATCATCGCTTAAAAACGGCCCGTTGGCCACCTGTTTGCAATGATACCAAGTGACACCTCAGGAAGCAACGTTTTAAACTTCAAGTCAATCGGCTGAGGTCCTCTTCCCTCGGGAGGACTGCGGCTCGTTGACCACCCGATTGTAAAGACCCCTTTCTATGAATCACACTGCTTGCTTAATAATTTCATAATGTGTTTTCAGCGCATCAAGGCACCTGTGTACCAAATTCCAAATCTCTAAGCCCAATATTTCGAGATTGACGTATGACTAGCACGCACAGATTTCAACCACAATCTTTTCAACTCTTGCCATTACCAAATGATGCCTGCATGTTAACTCTTTTGCTACTAGTGGGTCCTATATGTCCCAGGGCAAAGTAGCGTGCTCTGGGCAAGTAGGGTTTGTCGTTCAAATACCACTGGAACACTTACGTCCCACTCACAACAGAGCCCTGCTAGAGGGAAATTCCCTTGTGTTTTATAAAGCCGTATATATCCCTTCGGTACTTTGACTCATTCTGAATATTTTCATGTTGGCAGCACTGACCAGTTCGCCATATTGTTTGTTTACAAATTAAAAGTAAGCCACAGGTGTGTATTTCACATGTATTTCATAGCATTTTTTTGCAAAACTCGCTTATATTGAGCTATAATTTAGAAAAAATAGTAGTTGCATATACTAGGAACAATATACCACTGTTTTTTGCATGTAATTCTGATTTTGAAAGGCGAAATTTCCTTTGTTTGGTTTGTGGGACGAATGCGTCCCACCGGTATTGAAGCTACAAGTTACTTGTCCTACTGGTCGTCAATTTTACGTACTTCATTCTAATTTGTATATTTAGGTGAGCGAAAGTGAAATAAAACGCCGAATAATACACGTACATATGCTTCAGGATTATCTTGCAGCGTATGAATCGGAGGAAGATGATGAAAGCGATTTTTGTTAAACGCTTCAGTATTTACCATATGAAATAAATTGTTTTTTTTTGTGAAATTAATTTATTGTTTTTAACTACTAGTAGGACATATGGTATTAAGTACGCTACCAGTGGGACACATATGCCCCACCCCTCCAACTCCTATAGTATCTAACGCAGAATAGAGTAACTGGCCTTAAAAAACTTCTAAAAATACAGGGAATTTATTAACATTAAAAAATCGACAATAAAATCGAGATATCAATAAAACTCGTTATTGAGCATAAGGGTCCTGTAACATATGTGTCCCTCTGGTAGAGGGACTGCATAGTTAGGCGGTAGCGAAAGGGTTAAATTTCAGCTCAATCGGATGAAGCGTTTGAACGCTATCGTAGAAGAATACACGCACACAGACAGACAAACGCATAGAAGTACGTTCACAATACTTAACCTTCTCGTCGGTTGGTAGGCCGTTAAAGTTTTCTTAACTTCAAAGAAAATTTTGTTATCTTGAGCAGATAAAGCAATAATAAATTTATGTTTTCGACATCCTGTATTATTCCAACGATGTTGAATAGGCATACTACTTATTTATAACAATTCACCTGTCCAATAACATCCTGCGATTAGATCACTAAAACATACATAATAACAATCCTGTCAACATATTTCACACGATAGATCGGCTAAAATAAACACTTGTGGTCTAAAAAATGTGGGTTTTGGGCGCAGACAAGATGGGTGCAGCTTTAGTTAGTTGGTTAATCAGAGGAATTGTGTCTAGCAACTCACTTTTCTCCCACACAACGCGAGGTATCCAATTCGTGCAATTATTTAGCAGAGAAACTTCGGAAACTTTCATTCGGAAAACAATGAGTATTCACCGTTCACATAAGACTACTGAAAACTCGTCGTATTATGCTCATTCGCGAAAGCGTTATCGGAACGGAGGACAGGCGACTCGTCAATGAATGCCGTTTTTAGTGTCAGACCTAGAGAATGTTTCTCTTTCATTGTTGCACTGGGCACAGAATGGTAGTTCCGTTCGCGCATATGCTACTGTACTTTGGCGTAGAGACCTACCAAAACTCAGTTTCGGCGTCGAGAAACGCAAAAAATAAAAATCGGTTTCGGTCTCGGCGTTAACACAAACGGTTTTTTGTTTCTGCCGAATTATACTTTTTTTTGTTCGACGGAATCATTTTAACGACTGTTCAGAAGGCATTCGAACAATATGGTAAAATGCATATTTTGTACTAATGTTGCCTAACCTTAGCTGCTTAATCGTTTCAATTCAATTAAGATTTTGGTGCCACTAATCGTCACGTCTACCCCGGTTGGGCGACCGCTGGTTTAACATATTGCCATCTTTTGCAAAAACAGTCTTCCCAATCAGTCTTTCCATTTTTAGCGTCCTTTTAAAATATAAACCGTCTTATTAAAGACTAAAATAAATGAAAACGCCGTTGTTGAATATTTTAAATCTTAACGGAACGGAGAAATCATTGATAAAAAGCGAATAAAAAAAAGTAGTGACTGGCCGAGGAGGGAAAGTATTGTGAATGCGCAATTTTTATTTTCGAGATGAAGAAGGAAATATTCATTTTGAGCTCCTCTGAGACGATTAATACTTACTATTTCCAGATTGAAGCCTGTCTGTGTGAGGGTGTGTATACATGAGCTTGTGTAAGTATGGATTCCTTCACGATAGCGCCCAAACGCCTAATCCGATTGAACTGAAATTTAGTATGCAGGCAGGCAGGCGGGACTTAGAAACTTGACATTTAGTACACGGACGCCTCGATAGGACAAAATGACATTGTGAAATTTTGGTTGCAATATCTTATATACAAGGTACACTTACAATTTCTAAAATGCGCCATACATTTTAAATATTGTCGTTCGTCGGTGATATGAAGGGTCAGGATCTTTTTGGTGCGTCCGAAGTGTCAGGGTCCGGGAGCCGGTTCTGGCCCGACGGGTGCAGGGGCCGGAGGGCCGGGGCCGGAGCCGCACCCCGCTCACCCCGCCATATCAACGCCATCTGCACTTGACCCAAACCCGCCAATAGCCGAATAAACAAATCACGCTGCCTGAGGTGTCGCAGTGGAACCAACCGGGCTCGTGCACCGGCTGAGAGAGGACGCTCATCGATTTTATTTATGAAATTAATATTCACATGAAATTAGTTCTTGGCTACTTGCCGAGAAAGTCTTGGAGTGACACAACCGTTTTTTTTAAATACGGCAGTGACGCATTGAAGTCACAAACCCCCGTCGCCAGATGTCGCAAAATAAACAGCGCCTTTTGATCAGCGCATACAGTACACGAAGCATTCTAATAATTTAGAAAGTGTATTTCCAACAATTAATGATGTAAATAAATGTGTGCATCCAATTTACTAACTTTCTGGTTAAAATAAATCGAAATACATTTAAAAATGTGTAAAAATAAATAGAATGGACATTTTTCAAGGCCGGGTCAAAGGAGTTTCCGGGCCGGTACTCGTATTTACCATTCCAAGACAATGAATGTCGCGAAGCAATCATATTTCGGCGGCGATGGAACCTCTCATTGTTTGAAAGCAAAACATTACTGCAGAATTTAGAAGAAAAGTTCAATTATTTTCCCGGCTAGTTCATTGATTTTATCAGTGGATGATATCATCGGTAGCACGTCCTTATGAGACCGCATAATTAATTGTCGCGCGAGTTTAAATTGGCTCTCGACGCGTATGTGTTAGTGTCCTCATACGTCGTCTGTCATATTAGGTGATATTAGTATGTGGCGCTAACTAATGTACAGTGGGAGAGAGAAGGTTCGTTTTTGCGGATTAATTCCTATTGATGCTTAACTCTCTTAGAATAGAAACGTCATGGTGTTAGTGTGGATACTTACATCATTTATTGCTACTTAATCTGACATTTAGGCGTACAATATTAGACAGGTAGATTTAATTAAATAATTAATTCAGGTAATTGTATATTATCAGATTTTTTCAATTCGAAATAAAGACGAGAAATAATTAAAGAACTAAAACGACAGGAAATAAAATTTAAACTTAAAACTAAATAAATAAACATTAAATATGAACGAAATTATTATTAAAACTAAATTAATAAACATTAATATCTCAAATCCTGTTAAAAAAATGATAACATACAATTTTCAAATTAAATAGTAGTTCAAATAATTATAATCAAAATAAACCTGCCAACAGTTTAAAAAGTATAGCAAAATCGAAGAAAAGTAATACAGGTAAAAATGATACTTGTAATAATAAGTTTAAGTATTTAACAGGAAAAACATATATACGTGAAAAACGGTGCATATATTTCTTTAAAAAAAAAATATAACTTATAGGAACTTGGTTTTCAAAAATCACAAGGATGTCTAATAAAAATAAACAAAATCCATAGTCATCCCCATTCTGTAGTTTATTTTTTTTTGCTTTTTCGACTATGGCTTTTGAAAACTATTTTTCATTGTTTTTGTTTCATAAACCCGACTGCAATACTCGTAATTACTAATTTATTTATTAAATTTTGTTTTTCCAACTTTTGATTTATTGCGAACGTGGCAATCGCCTGTACGGCAGCACCATAGCATTCGTCAAGCCGTGTTGAGATCGGGCTGGCACGGACTGCTCGCTCTGCCAATTGGGCTTCGCTCTTTCATTGTCAAAGTTTCTCCATCGTGTCTCTGGCAGTTATAATATTTCTGTCAACGAGCTCACTACAGCTATTAAAGTTGATATCCCGACAGAATACTCACATGCCTAGAACTCCGCGTGATTTATTCAAATCAACATAGTCACAACACGCCTTACAAAAAGGACATGATCACAAAAAGGATATCTGACCGAATTAACAGAAGACGTTTTTTGTTTTAGATTAAAATTTTTCAATGTGTTGCCTGCAGCCACGAAAGAGATGCAAAGACTTCAACATATTAATGAAAAAACGCTTGACAAGGCATGTTAATAAACTGGTTGACTATAATAATTACAGTTACCGTGACTTCCGCTTTGTTGTTGATCATTTTGAATTCATTGCTTTTCTATTTTTGACTATTGATATATAATTTATGTATAAAAAAAATTGTATCTTTGATCGCCATAGCCTTTGGATTATTTGGGTATGGCATGTTTTGATTTTTATAATTTTTGACTGCTAATAATTTTTATATAAAAAAATATTTTTAGTTTTCTATTGAGGTTTATGATCAATATGTACCTACTTCCAATATTTGACTATTTTTTAAATACCACCTTAACCTAAACCTAATTTCTTCTCTGTTTTAAAATAATAATATAGCCTTACTATGGTCTCCTAGAATATGGGGTTTTAAAATACTATTGATGATAAATTACTGAATGCCATGCCGAATACGAACTTATACTGCAGATTTATAGTTGATACATTTGTAGTTATACCTTTTACTTTAAATTTGCGATGTGTTGCTTGGCGTTTGTTAATCTGCTTTTTATTAGAGTTATGCAACGATTGTCTAATGACGTTTCTGTCTGAAGAATGGTCTAATGGCGTTGTAGTTCACTTTCGCATAGAAATACCGAATGTGTAATGATAATATTAATAAAACTCTTTATTCGTAAGAAAAAACTAGCTTATTGCCTGAAGGCAATATTTTTGAGCTAACCTATACTATCGTGAGAACATTATTTGCGAGTAGATGCTAACTTAACCTATATATGAAGTTTGAATAATACACAAAAAATAAGGAAAAAAATACATTAGCTCTTCGTGAGCACAGAATGTGCCACACCAAAATAAACTAACACATATAAAGACGCAAAAGTTTAAAAAGGAGGAGAATGGGAAGGAAAAGGGAATTTATGTGGAAGATTTCAAATGTTCTCCGAGTCCGTTTATAAAACTTGTTATTCTTCTTCTATCGGCAAAGCATTCCAAAAGGGTCTATGCACGGTGAAAGAGAATGGGGAGAAGTCAGTGCTGTGACCAGGGATAGAGAGTAGCAGGTTATCTCTTGATCTCAGAGGGCGCCAATGAGTCGATAGTGCAGTACATCTGCCGGTGAGATAATTGGGAGCGACGCTCTTCAATATCTTGAAAACCAGACAAAGAACTCTCATGTCTTCTTTCTCCTGGGTCGACAGCCAGTGAAGCTTCTTTCTGAACTTTGTGATGTGGTTAACTTTTCTGAGGACATGGATATAACGATTGCAGACCTTTTGGAGATGCTTAATCTTGGTGGATAACTCCTCTGTGAGGTCGAGAAATGCGACATCTCCATAATCCAGAAGAAGGAGGAGAGCAGACTGACAAATCGTAATCTTGGTATCCTCCGTAAGGATATTTTTCAGCCTATACAACTAATGAAGTCGGCCGAAGAGTTTGCGTCGCATTTCTCGAATATGGGGCCGCCATGAGTGGTTCTCGTCCATTTTATACCGAGGTTCTTAACCTCGAAACTGAAAGGGACTTAATCGGCACCGCCGCAGATATTTGGGACTACATTTATATTAATCTTCGAGGTCAAATAACTACTACCGATGATAATCGCGTGCGTTTCGGAAGGATTTAAGAGTAGTCTATGTGCTTTAGACCACTCGTATATCATCAATCGATCTTCATTTATAGAAACAATTGCTGTATGAATAACTTCCGGGTGAAAGTGAGAGTATATCTGGACAACGTCGGCATAGAGGTTGTTGGGGGTCAGTTCGAAGGTCAACGATTGGTGGATCCGTTCTGATGACCGACGATGTACTGTTTCAGCTCGTAGCCGACGATATGATGGAATCCGGCTTTTTCAGATTCCTATCTCACCGCGCCTGTCCCCACACATAAATTTCAGTCGCGGTGTTAATGGCCTACATACAGACTTAACCCTCCGGGTTGTAAGGCCAAAGGTGACGTCGGGCGGCGTTGTCGAAATTCTCCTCTTCGAGCAGTCGGTTGAAGGTTCACTCGGTGCTGTTCTGCAGTCGGGTGGTCGTCTCTCCAGTCGGTGCTTCAAAGGTTCGGGTCGCTTGTAAACGTCGCTCGGGTCGTGTCGAATCTGCTGTAGGTTGTATCTCCTAGGATATGCACTCGAGGTTTTTGGATAATAAAAAATACTACTCTTTGATGATTATAAAAAGGCTTTTAGGCCATTAAAGTGTTTATTTCCTTTAAAATGTAATTTACTTCACTATATACGATTTTACACTAGTTTAGGAAATATTTATTAGACTCGTATATTATCGGGTCTTTATACGGTTTTTTTAGGATATTTATGTGAAATACCCGAGAACATCTTTGATACACTCAACTCGTCGGATATATGATTGACACAAATACATAAGAAAATTACAAGAGAAATCACAAATAAAAATAATGTTCACAAATAATATTTCTTACACAAATTCGTCCGACGGTTGAGGCACTTTTTACTTGATTACACTCGAAGACGTGAGATGAAACTCTACGAAGTTCTATGAAGTTCAATGAAGCTCAGAAAGGTTAAATAAGTTCTAATGCAAAGCAAGTTCAAATAGTTCTGATAGTTCTGCCGATATCGCATTGAGTATATCAGTCTACGAGCCTGCCTTAATTATTATAATTAGGCCCGTGACGTCTGCCACTCGGCATGTTTTCAGCCGTAATGTGGGGCTTCTCGTTAACCGGCCCATTAGCACGGTTTGCAGTTTATAACGTCGCAGGGTTGAACGTCCTGCGGACGGATTCCGCTGTTGTATTGTAGAAAACTGGTTCCAGGAAGTCAAGTTTGGTGATCAGCTCGGCGGCTTCCTCCGGTTTCGCTATCACCTTGCGGACAAGTTCCAGCAAGTCGCCGAACGTCACGGACATGTACTCGTCCCTGTCCATTTCCTCGAATTCGAGGTATGGCACAAATCCGGGCCGGGGTGACGTCGCTCTCTCGACAGTCTCGACCGGCTTGGGCACGAAACGAGGCTCGGGCCGGGGTGACGTCGCTCTCTCGACAGTCTCGACCGGCTTGGCGCTGGGAGGTGGGGGAGCTGCGGTCACGACCACCTCCATTTCTTCTTCTTTTTCCTCTGTTCGAGGCTGCTTTGCTGGTCTTTGCGCTCGTCTCCGCTTGCGCTTTTTCTCTGCAGCTGGTTGCTGCGGAGCGGTGGGCGGCGACGGCTTTTGCCTCCACGACAAGGGTGCCTCCTGGCTCTGCCCCGGAGTTGGCGCAGGCTGCTGGGGCCGTGGGGCGGTGGCGGGTGTCTGGGTAGGCGGCAGTTTTCTTTGCGCCGGGCGCGGCGGTGGCTGCGCGGGCACGGTGGTGGATGCGGTGCTTCGCTTCGAAGCCTGTGGTGGAGCGGGTACCGCTACTCGCGGTAAATGATGCTGCTGTCTCATGGACAGGCGCATTTCCGCCAAGTAGCTGGGGTACCGCCTGTTGTTTGCGGGGTGGTCCTGTCCGCAGTTCCCGCATGTTGCTGGTGTGGTCTTCGGCCGCGGGCAGTTTTTCGCGGCGTGCTCCTCCCCGCAACACACGCAAACCTACAGCCGGTGGCAGTTATGGCTGTTGTGCCTAAACTTCTGGCAGCGGTGGCACTGCCTGGGGCCTTTTCGGCCTTTCCATCCCTCGACGGCGACCTCCAGGTAGTGATGTTCGGATAATCTGTATACATCACGCCATCTGTCCGTCTTCCGAATGATCACGAAGAAAAGGGCGCGCCTCCCCCCGTGGATCATTCTGGCGTAGACGGCCTCGAAACCGCGGTCCGCTAGCCCGCAGATAATTTCGTCAGGTGACGTATTTTCCGGCAGCCGCGGATCACGATTTTCGCGTCGACTTCCGTTGGTGGCTTGTATGTGTGCCACGCGATGCTATTGCCCAGTGAGTGCAGATACGTCTGCACTATCCGGAACTCGTTGGTGTCGATTGGCCGGAACTGGAAGCCGCCCTTCCCGAGAGGCTTGGCGTTGGGTGCGCGTCCCAGCTTATCATGGAGAATCTTCATGTGAATCTTCCAGTTGTCCAGCTTCTCCACGACCATGGGCTCCAAGCGCGGCGCCTTCGAGTGTTGCGGACCGGGAAACAGTTGTACAGGTGGCGGCGGCGACGGGCCTTTCCTCGCCGCTAATTGGGCATAGGTGGGCCCGTCCTCGTTGTCCGACGGCTGCGACGATTCGTAGATTTGGTCGTCTACGAACGCGTCGAGGGAGTCAGCCCGGCGGCGCAGTGACTCCTTTCGCTGATCCTCCGTGGTGGACGCGGAATCCATCCCGCGTTTCCTCGGCGTCACAGGCGGGATTAGGGGCATATCCTTGCCCCTGGTAGCAGCGGTGCTGTGCGAAGCGGCTGCTTCGGCGGCGGAGCTCATATTCGGGCCGGAGCGGACTCGACGGCACGAACTTCACCCCGAGGACCGGAGACGGCGCTCGACGGTCGTGCCGATATCGGCGGGCGGCCTCGCTTATATAGGTCTGGCCGCTGCGGCCGGGCCGAGTGGTGGGGGCTGTTTGCACCCCGCCCGCGCGCGGTTGCCGGCCGACGGCTGGTTGTACGCCGTTTGTGTAAAGCTAAGATAATATAATATTGCATACTATTTTCCTAAAGTTAAGATTGTACATACGAACTTAAACTTTAACTTATATTATCTTATGATTATTTTACACATATATTTTAATAATCATGTCTTATCGTTATGTCCTATTTATGTTGAATTTAAATAATTTCGCCAGTTATTGGCCGATTTTGTTCGGACTTAGACTAAAAATTAAATTAAATTATTCTAAACATTAAGACATTTTTATGGCAACAATTTTCTGGATTTCTAGTGATCCGATATCTAAGCTGGCGCTTTCAAAATATGAGTCATTCGTTGGTACCTGCCTGGCTCGAGGGTGTTTACGATTTCTCGAGGGTTGGGTTGATTTTACGGTCGGCGACGGGGTGGCTTAATCCTTTTTTAGGCGGTACATATCGGGTAAGTTTTATTGCTTCTTTTTATGCACGTGCCGGGTTATTTCCGACGTTTTCCTTTGTTCCCGCGCGAGGGTTGTTTTTGTGTTGACGTATTATTTCGAAATTTTAGCGTTTCGCTTGTAAAGATTTCCACTTTTGGTTTGAAATATCCATTAGCCCCGCTTTTAGTGAAGCTAATCCGGGTATACCGATATTGTTTGCATAGTGCATTTACTGCCATAAATAATATATTTTGGTTGGGGATTTTGATGCGCTCGGAATTTTAGTCATGACGACACAATATTGTTGTGATGTTTATCATCATCATGCCTGCCCGATACTTCATCTTTTCTTCCCGCAACAGAGGTGATATTTTGCGTTAATAGAGTTGGTAACTGAGTTAAGAAATAATGAAAAGAGGGGCGGGGATAAACCACTACCTTGGGGAACGCCGGCGAATTGTGGTAGGAAATTAGAGATCTGATCTTTATTCCTGATGCACTGATTTCGATTATTCAGAAATGTTCTAAACCAGTGTATTACAGGATCGGCAAAGTTATATGATTGTAATCGGACAAGGAGAATGTCATAATCGACAGTATTAAACGCGCTGCTGAACTCTTAAGAGGACGAGAATAGTAAGTTGTCGATTATCCATTGCTTGACGAATATCATCAGTAACATGAACCAAGGCAGTAGTCGTGCTATGATGGGAGTCGAAAACCATATTAAAATGAGTTCATTCCGTTGTTAAGAGAAACATAAGAGGGCAACTGACTATATGCCAGTATTGTTCAATAGCTTTGGCTAGCACTGGGAGAATCGAAATCGGTCTAAAGTTTTCTGGGGAATTTGTTGAGGAGATTTTTGGTAATACATACTTCGAACTGCTGGAACATATTATTTGTAGAGTATTAGAAGGGTCTGATAAGAAGGGTTAAATCAGCTTTAAGATCGTCTTAAACGATTTTTCATGAAATGAATAGAAAATAAGATATTCTAAAATATATGATTTTCGGTACCTACATTTGTTGCACAACTGTTACTAATTTGTCGAATATGAAAACTGTAAGACTATAATATCTTCAGACCTTACTTAATCATATCAATTCATAAAGCTCCTGAATTACTTTCCATGAAGCAGACCCTCTGTTCTAATTTTCCCTCGCAGTTGGCTCTCGGTTTGTTACTGAATCGCATCCAAGCAGTTCCATCTTATTAAGTTCGAAATTCAAGCACGCAAGACGAGAGAGAGAATCTGCAAAGCCCCGTCATTTCAAAGGGAATTGCAGGAGAAACGGGAATACCTGCGTAAAATGACTTAACGTTGCAAAGCGCGCATTGATGTGTCAATACAGACTCCAGCCAATTAATAGTTAAATAGATACGTTCATTCGTGGAATGTGCAGCAGCACTGATAAAGTTTCAGTAACAGCACAGTATGCAGAGTTAGAAATTCTATATCTGTATACTGTGGTAACAGTAACGTCCGTAGCCACGTTGAACCGCCGTGCCGCACGGTCTTTCGTTTCGTAAAAGCTAGATTATAATAATTTTAAAGGTTTTATTTATTTATTTATTTATTAATGCAATTATAGTATGTTAGTAAACAATTTCAAAATTTGGGTACAATGCACAGAACTTGGGTACTATTATCAGAAAATTAATAAATCGCATCGTCCAGTGGCAACGTCACCTAACTAGGCTGGAACCTGCTTTAAGACAAACATTTCATTATGTTTGTGCTTGCTCAATACTGTGTTTATAAATATCTTTACGTCAATGAATTTACTATTATTTTAGTGAAAAAAAAAATCGTTTATGAAAAAAAGAATATAAATGTCAAAACTGTGCTAAAAATAACTAAATTCCTAAAATTACAAAGGGAAAATGAATATGTCAGCGACTAATGTCAAATTACAATAAAAAATTTTTTTAAAATAAAATAGTCAAATCAGAAAAATACAAAGATCTACCTACATAAAATAAGTTAGTAGTAAAAACCAAATTTTAAAAACAAACTTTTACTAAAATGCTCTGTCCCAAGCCAACCCTGGGTGCAGCAGCCATGTCATATAGAAATTTCAAACGGGCTGTCATAATTGACTGCGTATACAAAATTTTGTTTCTGTGCTGTTCACTGTTGAGGAGGGGTTTCGTCGGAAGCCAATCCTGGGTGCAGCACCCATATAATTGAATGCGTATACAAAATTGTGTGTCTGTGCTGTTGACCGTAGACGAGTTGCCTCGTCGGGAACCGATCCTGGTTGTAGAATCAGGTCATGCTCACCATAAAAATGCATTGTCATCGGAACTGAAACAAAGTGTAAAATTTCAACAACATAGCATAAGAGGAAGTTACTTCTCTCTTAAGCATAGCTTAAGAGAGAAGAAACAAACATATTAACATACATTTCAAGGTAAATCAAAGCTTGTAATAATCATGCATTTTACTTATAACTAAGATAAATAATTATAAAAATAAACCAATACCTTTGAAGATATGTAAATTACCTCTTTTTATAGGTAAATTTACTCTCAAATTACTTCTTTTAGGAATGCAATTAATTGTATTGTAGTCAAAATTGATGTTAGAAATGATAATTTCACTTTTGGATACCTATAGATATTTGAGGGGCAGACAGGTTGTGGCTAGCTTATTTATGTTAAATGAAAATTAGATTATTATTGATGGTTTTTGTTTTGTTTGTATTCCAACTTTTTTGCAGAATTTGCTGTAAGTTTTATTACCTTCAGATTTGCATAAAATATGACTATATATTGCCTCGAACCTTCCTGACTTCCTGAGTAAAACTACCAAATGTCAAAATGATTTTACTTTATAATATCGTACACATTAAGTGTTGTTTAAAAAAAATAATGCGGAGTCGTGCAGGAAGCAACCAGCACTGGGACAATTGCATAATTATGTTCTTAATATTTTATATCTAGCTACAAAATGATGTCTAAAAAAACTCTAAGGAAATATTGCAATTTTAAGATTGAATTGAACCACTGAATACAATATACTTTATCTAGTTTTGAAATGGCACTTGAAAGAATCTAAATGATTTCGAAGTTATAACAATAGTGCTCACCTTCCGAGGTACCTTAATTTATTTAAAAATCATGGAATCAGCACTGAGTATGACCTAACTACGCCCACGATCCTGGAGCAGCAAACATATATTAAACGCAATTGTTAGTTTTCGAAATTTCTATTAATTATTGAAAGTGCGTTAGGCGTATATTTAGCACTTCGTTTGTCGCGCGAACGAGAATTCTAATAAATCGCTATAGAGTTGAATAGATAAATGTTCGTTAATCTCATAGTGATACATCAACATTGGACAAGGGAGAGCCGGTCTAATATTGAATGGTCCGGTGACTCAAATTTTAAGGTATGCTACGTTTATAAACGGACACAGGCCGAAAATGTCCTTAAAAATGTCGTAATATGATATTTACGAAAACCAAAGTTTGAAAGGCAGCGCTTGTCACAATTGACACTGCAGAATTGAAGCATAATTGTGTCGGTTGACGCCCGAGCACAGGATATTCGTTATATTAATTTTTTACTTTTTATTCTCTTCCGCACTAGATAATGCCAATATTTCCTCGATTTATTCCAGCTTCTAATACGATAAGCTGCAATAAATCTGTAGAAGGCCGTAATGTCCAGCCTATACAGATTATCTTGCCATGATAATAAGTAGATCATCCATTAGCTGCAATAAATCCGTAGAAGGCCGTAATGTCCATTCTATTCAGATTATCCTGCCATGGTAATAAGTAGACCATCCATTAGCTGCAATAAATACGTAGAAGGCCGTAATGTCTAGCCTATTCAGATTATCCTGGCATGGTAATAAGTAGGCCATCCATTAGCTGCAATAAATCCGTAGAATGCCGTAATGTCCAGCCTATTCAGATTATCCTGGCATGGTAATTAGTAGACCTTCCATTAGCTGCAATGAATCCGTAGAAGGCCGTAATGTCCAGCCTATATAGATTATCCTGCCTTGTTAATAAGTAGATCATCCATTAGCTGCAATAAATCGGTAGAAGGCCGTAATGTCCAGCCTATTCAGATTATCCTGCCATGGTAATAATAAGTAGACCATCAATCCGTAGAAGGCCGTAATGTCTGAAGTATAGGCCGTAATGTCTGAAGTATAATAATATTTGAAGAAGAAGAAGAAGACCTTAAAACATTTATTTTAAATATTTTATTTTGATTTATTTATGTCTCCCATTGTTAGGGTTATAACATTGATTACATAGCGTATTTTGCTCAACCCAGTACTACGATTTGGTAGCTAGCATTTTACTACAAAACGCAACGCGTATGAATAGATAGCACTTCTTCTTTCACACATTTCCAAACATTGAATAATCTTCTTTTATTTTCGATATGGCGGCGTGCGTGATATAACAGTATGGCGACGGACTTTTAACTAACTTATAAACACGCCTTTACGTTATCCTATCTCGAAATAAAACAATAATATAATATCAAACGAATTTTTAAATCATAGCTCTTATTATTTAATATTATTTACATAAAGACGTTAAAAATTAATTTAGTATACGGGCGGATTTTTAAAAAAGTGTACATAAGGTTTTCGCGATGTCCTCCTAGTTTCGATTTTTTTTCCTCCACGCAGAGTATGTTTAATTCTACAAGTTTGACATTTTATGTAAGATTATATACTTAGAATCATTTCTGCTATGTCTTTTTTAATACTTAATTACGGTTTTATATAAATGCAGCATATTAAATGTACCCATTATGGTTTTTTTACTATGTCCACTCCTTATTTTGTAACATAAAACTTTAAATAACAACGCAGCCATTTGTACAAGGTCTATGTATTATCTATCAATAGGAAGATTAAGAGAGATGTCTTTGATAAATCAACAGAATTATTTTATTAATCAACAAATACATTTTAAATCAATTTTTAAATCTAGGTCTCAAAATTTGACCTAGGTGGAATTTCCACTGAGTAACGCCATTTAAAATGAAGAATAGAAATTAACTTAGCAACCTGAAATTAGCTTTTAGTGCCGGCAACATTAAAATGCTGTTTTCGGCTACCGCCATGTTGGATTATTTGCCCGTCTCCCGGCAATCGTCGCCGAAAATTACTGTTTGGTGTGAGAGCCAAAATTTTTTCCAGTGATAAACGGCGGTTTTTTAAGGTAATTTCTTAAGTTTTTAAGGTAAATTCCATTAATTATGATCAACTAATTAATACATTTATAGAATGTAGTACTATTTCACTGATAAATCCCCAAATTATGGAGATAATAGTAAAAATATTTTCGCTGCGGGGAATTCGTTACATCCACTGACTAATATTTATAAAAATGTTAGTCAATGGAACAAATAGTTACACAGTGGAATGATAAAGCTGCGTACGTACTATACCTACTCGACGAACATTCGCTAGATAACTTGTGTATAAAGTGTTTAAATGAGAATGCTTCTGATGCCTTTCATATTTTCCATTCAAATGTCCAAGTCGCCAGATTATGATGGAAAAAAAAACAAGACGAGCGCTTCAACAGATCCGAGAAGCATTTTCAATTAACTCTACTGAGACACAAATAAAAATACTTTTAAAAAACTAAAAACACAGAGGATCATTTAACTGAGTGGATGATTTTTAAATTGATTCTGAATAAGTAATACTTTGTGACGTTTTTAGCTCTTTTTATTTAGAAGGTACTCGTCTTATTGATCTCTACCGATAACTCTACCTTAATTAAAAATTGTTACAGTCCTGATAGATTTATCCCCTGTACAAATTTTTAGTTGTATAATTTGGAACAATGCGATATTTGTATAAGAGAAGTCAAATAAAAATGTAATTCTTATAGGTGATAGTATGCCTCTCACGTCTGCAGAAAGAGTGAGACGACATCGGGAAAAAATAAAAAAGTACCCTGATGAATTCAAAAAACATAAAGAGAAACACGCAGCACTCGTCAAAGCTAAAACAAAAAAAATATAGGAGTTATCGGAAGCAGAAAAAGATAAACAAAGGGAGAAATGGAGAATCCAAAAACGTCAACAGAAGGAAAATAAGAAAAGTAGTACTGCAAGTGTGCACCATCTTATTCTGAACAAACTGTTTCCAAAAAAATAAACAAAAGAAGTTTACCACATTGGCGAAAAAATATAATGCAGCTCTTAGAAGAATACAGACACAAAACACATATTTACAGACAGCAAAAAAGAAGTTGTACAGACAGAAGAAAAAAAATGAAAAATACGAAGAACTCATCGACAAGATGAAAGCCAGGGAAGAAGTTTTAGAAATATATCTTAAGGAGTTATTTAAGCAGTGTAAGACTCAAATTGAAAAAAGGACCATTAAAAGTTTAGCCGAAAATGAAAATGTTATAGATGCCGGAAAGAAAACTTACGTGGCAAAGATACTTGGACTGAAAGGAAGAATTTGAAAGCGTAAAGTTACTTTGAAAAGTGATAAAATTAGCACAGACTTCGAAGCTTTCTTTCTACGTGATGATATAAGCAGGTGCACTGCAGGAAAAAGAGAATGCCGTACCGAAAAAAGATCTAAGAAGAAAGAACAGATTCGATATCTTACAGACACACTGAACAATCTGTATCAAATATACAAATCCGAAAGTGTTAATTTATACAGTTTTTCAACATTTTACAAACACAAGCCTTTTTACATCTTAGCTCCGGGAATCCAAAACAGAGATATATGCATGTGCGTGAAACATGCCAACTATGAATTATTATTATTTGCTCTGCACAAAAACAAATTATTGCAAAATTGTAAAACTGAAAAAGATATGATATTACAAATAAGTTGCGACCTGAAGTCATATCAATGCATGAATAGCGAATGTGACTTGTGCAAAAGACTAAAAAGGCCAGATTAATTTATATACGGAGTGGATGCAGTGGGAGTGGATGCAATTTATATACGGAGTGGAGCTAGTATTTTATTTTTTTACTCATTAACGTATGAAATATGTTGAGACACTTTGATGTGTTTAAGCATAACCTGGAAGCGATCCTAGTATTTAGTTGAAATGTAGCGTAATACATTCATTATGAATACATCATTGTTTTTATAATATTAAATGTAATTTGTCTATATTTTATAACTATGTTACATATGTAGGTACATGTAATACACACGCAGATACGTTAATTAAGTTATATTGTAAGTCTTAAAAAAAAGTAAGTTTATTGCAATTTTTCTCAAGAAACCAATTTAATTTGTACAGTGTGGTCATTGCCTTACATTTTCCACTTAGTAATTATAACATTCCACTGACTAATTGTCCCCTCCTAAAATTTATTAGAAAAATATGATATTTCACAATTTATGCTCATTAGACACCTATTTTTATCTTCATGAAGAAGCTTACTCGTAATGGAATGCCATAAAATATATCACAAAATAGTAAACTTGCCATTTCAAAAGTTATAAAGAAAAATATGCCATGAAGTCACCAACAGGTTAGTCAGAGGATATAAAGTTGTCAAAATTAAAATGTTTAATTTAATTATCTTATGTTTATATATTTTTTTAATTGTCGTGGGTATGGTGTTACGTAATAAAAGTGTTGATATCAAAGAAATGTATTTTATTTATTCAGTGTCGAGAGATATAGTTTTGTTACTCAGTGGAACATTTAGTCCCTCATTTTAACCCAAAAACGCTTATATTCATTAAATTGCTATAATAATCGAAAGATCTTTATATTTTTCTTAAAGTTCCATTAGTGTAGGACAGAAATCAAGAAATAAAACTACAATTTATTGCCCAAATAAAAAAAAGTGTGTTTCTAAACCATGTACACTTTTTAAAAAATCCGCCCATACATGTTTCAATACATAATAATGACGCACTTTGACGCTCAGATAAAGTAATAGATGACATTCTATCTCTCCGTATTATTTCTTTGGTGTATTCAGCCTATATAAAAATGCGATAGATAACACTAATAATTTATGTTAATATAATTATCATTTTCAATCAGTAGGGCGGTGTCGACTACAACGGGCGAACCCGTTATCCCAGGCTGGTATAACGAAGACGGAAATATCTATTTTGAGCCCACCTGAGACGATAAGGACCATTTCCAGATTAAGTCTGTCTTTGTATATGTCTGTCTGTTTGCCTGTGTGTCTGTTTGTGTGTGTGTGTGTGTGTATTCCTCTACTATAACGCCCAGACGTTTTATCCGATTGAGTTGAATTAAGCATGCGACATCATTTGGTGATTGTAAGAGTTAAAAAGTTTTGGTGGAAATCGGGACACAAGAGTGGACACCCTTGTCATATTTCGATCTTTGAAATTTGATACACAATTCCTTGTTAGGCCGAAATCACGTTGTGGATATCTCACATACAAGCTACAAAAATAATATTTAAATCCCGCTATACATTTTAATCAAATGTTAACGCCGAACCGCTCAAGCCTAGCCGAAAAACGCACCGCGCCGCCTGAGGGAATCATATGTATAGCGTAATTCAAACGGGTCCATCCGCCTGCCGAGAGAATGCGATTATCGATTTTATTTATGAAATTAATATTCAGATAAAATCAGTCCTTGGCTACTTGCCGGGTGAGTCTTGTGGTGACAACCGTTTTTTTATTACCTCCTGCGCTATAAAAGATACCCCTGCAAACGTAAGCGACTTACAAAGCGTTTAGTATCTGAAAAAGTTTGGAAACGCTGCCTGTTAGACAACTGGTCAGTATATACAAATGGCGTACTTAAACAATAAAAAAAGAAAAATTGTACTTTGTAATTTTGGTAACTTGGTTAAGTGTTTGATTATTTCTATTGGACTAAAATTGAAGCACTGATATTTGACGTCAGTGGAGCTCATTAAGCGGTTAATTTTCGCGGGCTCTTCCCTTGATATTTCCAAACTGCCAATCGGCCCGATTCAAACACAATGATTAATATTGATTACGTGTAAACTAGATGCCTCTCAATTGGTCGTTTATATATAACCTTCGCGTGAATATTAGTCTGATTAGCGTGAGTTTAATATGTAAATGTGCGACCGGAGCGATGGAACTTGTCTTTTTTATTATGACTGTTAAATATTTATTTTGTTGATGCAATAATAGCTTGGTGATGCGATATCAAAACTCGCTCGGGCGGTTCCCGTGTTTTTCTATATTCTCGTTTTCAATTCAGTTTATATTTTATTAAACCAAAGAAAACTGATTTTGTAAAACGATATCATATACAAAGTTTTAATTAAACCGCTTTATTATAAAGGGTAAATCAGTACATACATATGTACAAATATACAACAAAAAAAAAAATTTTTTTTTGGTAATTTAAAAAGCAACCTTCTGAAAAATGTTTTAGTAGCGTTGAGCGCGCTTAGTCATCACGATATTTTACCTACTGCAAGATGGCAAAGCGCGCTCAATGCTTTTTATACTTTTTTCACAATCTTATTTTTTTTTTTTTTCATATTGAAAAAAAAATGTATAGTTGCTTTTTTGCTAGTACCAATTCACCTACTTCAATGATGCCGTTTAAAAAAAATTAAAGAGAATTGTCGCATGGCATTTACAGAGCATTGATTTAACAATTTAACAATGAGTAAAAAACAAAATTTAAAATATAACATTGGGTTTTTTCTTAATCTTCAGAATGCAATCTCAGCTCAGAAAGGAAAGGCAAGGTATAAATAAGGAGGGCATAGGCAAAGGCAAGAATACCTTTTAAATAACTCTTTGAATTTGAAAAGCGTAATATCACTTCTAATATTGAAATGAGCTGATTCCAAAGAGATTCCAAAGGCTGCATGAACTGAGAATGAGTAAGAGAGAAACCAACTGTTATGAAGTGGGATATGAAGAGTAATGTTCTGGTTCGATCGGTTTCTTCATTCGCATTCCCGATGACGTAGATTACACTATCTGCCGCCGGACTAAAGAGACTAATGTACTGCGCCTCGACGCTCGCCGTTTGTCGTAATAATAATGTTCGCAAGCAAAAAGCAGCCAGAGCGGTCTCTTCGTCTCTTCTCCCGCATTTTTTACTTTAGGCGTGGAAAGTGAACCATCACTTATTGTTTCTCGTTTTCTCACCTAACGTGTTGACTTAAAAAAAAGCTTAGATTGTCACCACAAGGTTCTTCGTTTCACAATGCGGGACAATTATTTTTTTTATTGCATTGGCGTGGTTACGTCCACAAAGACTTTAAGAGGGATTATTCATAATAGTTAGTCGCGTCTTTTGGCATTCATCTCAAATTATTTCTGTTAATAATGCATTTTGCGACTAATTTAGAGGTCTCGCATAATAATGGATGTCGTAACCAAAAATTGTAGCTGGGTAGAAGTTTGAATAAAGATCCGTAATAATAATAATAAGTTAAAAAATAGCAAGGAGATATTTTTTCGCTTTTCACATTGTGACCTATCTCTACTAGAAAATGTGTAGTTAAGGTGCGAACATAATTAATCTTCTTAGGTCAAATTCGCTGACTTTGTTAATTAAAAAAAAAACACTTTAATATTTAGCTGAGATTTTTCCAATTTTCATACATATATTTTTAAGTTAAGTTACATTAGATGTGCAAAGCGTTGCTTTATTCCATGATGATTTCCTTAAAATAGTTTTTTTTTCACTTTGTTCGAAAAACAATAGCCTTATTATCATAACCAGTACAAAATCAGCAAATAATATCGAATAAATTGCGAGATGTAAGACTACAACCTTTTCTACTGATTTAACAATTATGATAACCCTATTTCTATCAAGTTGCAGATGCATAAATATAAATATCATCCAGCAACTTGCATGCTATGGCATTGTAATTATATGCTTTTCACAAGTTCGTCGAGCCATAATAAAGGGAATATAAAGCTTAGATTAGCAATCACTTAGCAATCACAATTTAGATTTTTTCTTTCTTATAATTGACTTATAGACCAGGGTCGATAATTTTTGAAACCAAAAAAAAAATATAGTTGGATGAAACCCCTTAAAAAAGGACGAGAATATAACAAAAATGAGAGGAAAAATAATTTACGGGCGATCTGAGGTCGGGAAGTGGAAGGGGGTGAGTTTTTAAGGGTAAAAAACGGTCTATCTCAATTTCCGGCAAAATTACAAGTCCTATGAAAAAAAAAATGACAAAGTTGTAGGTAATAAAGAGACCTACAACTTTCGTGATTACCTCAAAATTTATGTGAAAAATTCAAATAATCAAGTTTTTGGTTTTTTATTTTTATCTTATGCAAATTTTTTTTTTTACGAAATTTGGTGAAAATGTACCTTTATATGTCCTAAAGACACTGTAATTTTTTTGTTTTGAAATATTCATTTTTTCATCTTATTTCGACTGATTATCGAAAAAACACCCTAATTTTCGATCGAAAATTCTCGCGTCAAAATATCAGCTTTTTAAAAAAAGTCGAGGAGTTTTTTGTTCATTGAAATCTCTTCTTTCTGATAATTTAAAAAAATATATACATTACTATGGTAAATGTTCTCAGAAAATGCAAAGAAAAGAAAGTTTCCTTGCTATGAAACTTGCTATGTAGATTCCAAAAGTGTGTTTTAAAGTAAATTTGTCACAGTTTTCTTGAAGTAACTCAGCCTGCACATTTTTATGAACGATGTTGTTTACTGCTCTGTATCTCAAATACTGGCTAACGGTTTTTACAGCTGCTACGAAATAACAGGTAGAAAGACCTAGACCCGCCTAGCCCCTTCCCCACTTCTCTGTGAAATACCTTTTGATGGGCTAAAATTATCACTATAAAATTATCACTTATAGGTAACTCAGGTATATAAGTTATCTTAAAATAGCAATAAATAGGCATCTATTTACACATAATTTAAAGAATATTCTACAACTTTCTCAAAATATTGTAGATGTCTTATTAAATATTAACTTATTTGGTTGTTAATTATAGTAGTAGATTTCGATTTGTATTTTTTTGTTTATCAATGTAACAGAATCTTACGTTTTTCAAGTAATTAAAGTGTAAATTTTACTAAATAGCTCAAAATTCTACATAGTGATTTAAAAAAAAAAATCGGATTCGAGTTTTTTTCTTTTCTTTGCATTTTCTGAGAACATTTACCATAGTAATGTATATATTTTTTTACATTATCAGAATGAAGAGATTTCAACGAACAAAAAACTCCTCGACTTTTTTTAAAAAGCTGATATTTTGACGCGAGAATTTTCGATTGAAAATTAGGGTGTTTTTTCGATATTAAGTCAAAATAAGGTGAAAAAATGAATATTTCAAATCAAAAAAATTACAGTGTCTTTAGGACATAAAAAGGTAAATTTTCACCAAATTTCGTGAAAAAAATTTTTTTTTTGCATAAGATAAAAATAAAAGACCAAAAACTTGATTATTTGAATTTTTCACATAAATTTTGAGGTTATGTGAAAAAAGTGTAATTACGAAAGTTGTAGGTCCTTTATTACCTACAACTTTGTCATTTATTTTTTTTTTCATAAGACTTGTAGTTTTGCCGGAAATTGAGATCCACCGTTTTTTACCCTTAAAAACTCACCCCCTTCCACTTCCCGACCTCAGATCGCCCGTAAATTATTTTTCCTTTCATTTTTGTTATATTCTCGTCCTTTTTGACGGGTTTCATCCTACTATTATTTTTTTTCGCTTATTACCATTTTTAAAGTTATCGACCCTGGTCTATTAGACGATCAAACTTGGGCTAACCACAATGCTCCATAATCCAGACAACC
>OX155980.1:52863449-52895949 GCA_944548615.1 Micropterix aruncella
CACACACACACACACACAAAAATCAGTTTATCCACTCTTTCAACTCCGATTCAATATCGTGCCAAGATATTAATTATGTTAATTTGCTGTCATGCTCAAGGGGGACAATACGCTCATCGCACCCCTCGACTGTCAGATTGGATGAATAAAATTAAAATGATAAATAGGAACCACCATCAAGTTTTCAGTATTGACAGCCTTGACACAATTAATGGTCAGATTTTCCTGTTTGTAAACAAGCGATTTATATGAAGTAAATAGGAAATAAATGATGGTGGGTGTGGGGGGGGGGGGGGGGTGACGAGCGCTTTTTTTTTAATGTATGCCTTAAATGGGCACAATGTGCCGTGCCGTTCTTCCTATTTGTTCCTATTCGCAAAATAATTCATTTTCAATATATTTCCCTAAAATCCTTACAGATTGTTGAAACTTAATTTAACTACTAGGGTACTAGATTTCGTCACTGGAATAATATAATAAGTAAAAAATAATAAAATGTGTAAATAGTAATAAAAGTATTTAATAGTCAAAAACAATAAAAACAGATCAAAAATAATAATTTAATTAAAAAAGTACTAAAATGGTCCTTGCAATAATACAACTATCTAAAAGTGGTGGTAGCGAGGTACAAAGATATAGAAGCTCTTGAATAAACAACCGATTCTGGTCAACCACACATGTCACAGCAAACAGGTAGGTATACACAGTAAAGTAGCAAAGTTGCAGAAGTGGCGACTGGAAACTCTTGGCTAGCCACCGTACCCACCACACCTTGCTCTAACATACTTCTTTTTTCAGAATTTCGATTTTTAGAATTAAAAAAAATCAACTGCGAAGAGGCAGTGAAATCGCATTCGAAGCATTAATTATTGTTTGATTCCTCTCAACTAGAGTTTTACAATTTTTCATTAAAAAAACTTATTAAAGTTTATTAAGGCGAAATAAGCTTTATAAGAGAATACAATTAAACCTACCTACAATAAAATGCAGAAATTAGTAGCTACCAGTAACGACGAGAACGTAACAAGCAACTAGTAACAACGCAATTGGTAACTAGCATTTCAGCATACCCCTCATTATTTTATATAAGACACTTCAACCGAAACGTAATTTAAAAAAAATCTTTATTGATATTTAAACAAAACATTGACATTACTTGCTAGATACATTTAATTGAAAATATTTAATTTTATCAATGCTTCGATAATTCGAATATGCAGCTTACTTATTCATAGGATGGATAGAATACGTCTTAATCATTATTTATTAAATATAAAAAAGTGATTCAAGGTATTCAACATTATTTATTTATTTTTCGGAAAACTTATTGCGTTTAATACTTAATGCTAGCACATATTATACGAATCCAAGGCCAATTAAAAGTTTTCAGGGAAACCACATTATAAGTTTTATAGATATATTTAAGATATATGATGGTATATAACATACATACACGTACACAAATAATAACGTAATATAAATAATACGGTAAGATAATAATAAACTGTAAAAGGTATAGTTAATATAAATAGATATAATATACATCATAATATATTTATAATGTTAATATACATATATACTTAAAATATGTACATATGTACATAAAATAACATACTGGCTATATTAGAACCTCCCCACCCGCCAAATTCTGAAAAGTATTGTTATAGTTACTATGTACCTAGTAACCGTTACCACAGCCTACAGTACCTAACGGACGAAGAAATACTAATCAAGACCGAAGGCTGTTAATCGTATTTCTAATTTCTTCAAAGCAAGTATTTCGAGATAAATTAAATATATCTAAACATTGTAAGTTTAGGTTATATGAACGAAGTGCTATATAAAAATACATATTTTGACCATAATTGGTGTTAACTCTCGGTAGATAAAATAAATCGCGAGCCCTGGTCTTATTATTTGGGATTCGGTAAGAGATTCTGCCAACAGAATAAGTTGTATATTTTATGATGTATATTATATGTTGTATGTATATTTTATTGTTTATAATATTGTACAGTAAACGTTTATCATGTTGGACGCGCCTATCCTTGAGTGAGTCCATGTTATGACGGTTAAGCCTCTCTGATTAACTTCTGGAGGTTTGAAACGATATGAAATCGAGATGTCTCAGGAAGTACTTCTGGAGTCTCTCAACTTTATTTTTATAGACTGTATACTGAGCTGACCAAATCATAGACCCGTATTCGAGAGAACTGCGCACATAGGAGAAGTATAAAATCTTAAGGGTTCTTACATCGCTAAACGGTTTACACACTCGTTGGATGAATCCTAACATTTTATGAGCTTTTCTGGTAGCATAGTCAATGTATTTATCAAACAGCAGTTTATTGTCTAACACTAGACCCAGATCGCATACAAATTAAATTTATTTTATTATTTTTCCTTATGAAAGTATTTTTTTTACATTTTGAAAACGTCGTAAAACCGGTCGAGATCTCTTTGGATGGACATGCTATCTTCGATGCTTATTACAGTCTTGTAAATTTTTAAGTCGTCAGCATAGGAGATATGGAGACTATTGGAGAAACAATTCCCTACGTCGTTGATAAAGATATTAAAGAGTCCTAAATGAGACTCCTGCGGTACTCCAGATGGGACCGATATAAAATTCGACTTATGTCCTCCGATGACAACAGCTTGATGACGATTGCTGACATACGAAGTAAACCAACGCAGTGTGTCACCATGTATACCGATGTTGCCGAGTTTGCAAATTAGAATCGCATGATTAACTAGATCGAATGCCTTGCTAAAATCAGTATATATAACATCGACCTGGGAGCGATTATCCATTTGGTGAGATATGTAGTCTGTGAATTTACACAGATTAGTCAAAACAGAGCGTCGCTGTGTAAACCCATGTTGTTGTTGGGAAAGAGACGAGGAAATAACCGGATAAACTTGGTCGAAAACGACCTTTTCGAAAACCTTGCTTAGAACAGGTAAGATGGAGATTGGTCGGTAATGTTCGACTTTCGACTTGCATCCCTTGTGGATTGGTATGATATGGGCCTCCTTCCCTTTACCGGGAAATTATAGAAAAAATATATATAGAATAAATCTAATCTTCTTTCAAAAGTTTTAAAACCTTGTGTTTGAATTGCTGAAGGCTGTCATTGTCGATACGATTGTCTTACGATTTTTTGTCATACGAATCGACAAGTCGATACGATTGTCCTTGTGAAGATCATTATAAAAGTTGATATCTATATGTTTATATGATAACTATATATGATAACTAATATCGATCATACGTTGATATATATGTATCTGCACGCCGTTTAGATTTTAGACTATCTGTTGATTTTGGATTATCTGTTGTTTACTGAAGATGACGACTAATTACGCACGATACCCTAAAATCCTCGGCAATTATTATATTTTATACAAAGTTCAAGATAAAACAGGTAAAATGGGGATTATAATCACCATTGTAAACTTAACCAAAGTAAAATACCTAAATAAAGAGGGACCAGGGAATCGATTGACAAAATATCTTATAGGAGATGATGACATTCTCTATTACTAAAAAAATAATTTACGAAATTACGCCTTCCCCCTAACCTAACAGGTTTTACACGCGATAACCTTTAGTTTTTAGGCTTTTAATATTGAGTTTGACTATTGCATTTCCGGTAGATTGTTAGGTTTTATATTCTTGTTATTATGCTAACCTTGACATAAGATGTAACACAATACAGATATGTCAAGTACTGTGTCATTCTGTGGCACTCATTTGTGACAAGCATTTATGTCACTCAGCCAAATGTGGGGTTGTCAACCTTTTAGGATAAAAATCGAAATAGACATTTCTATTTACCATGGTATTAGAGGGAGGGCTTCTACTTTTTGTTTTGCTATTTAAAGAAAACGATAAACTTTTTAAATACCTATTTATTTTATACATAATTAGACATTCGAGGTAAGAATGAATATTATTTAATCTAAAGCTACATTGTACGCGTTTTTTTTAAATTATAGGGTTTAAAATTCTATTATTTCATAAATATAGGTCTTAAATTTCTTAAATATAAAATTAAAATTGTCACTTAAAAAAACGTGCCCTACCTCCGGAGAGAAGTAAATATTATAATTAGCGTCGAATGAACTAAAAACGTGTTTGCTTGTTTCTAATCTTTATTGCGAAATTTCGCAATAGGCGGGTGGATTATCATACGACAATCACTTTCAACCACTCTACTATAAGTCGTTTATATGTATGTGTGCGTGTAACATGTGTTTAAGTGTGTGCATTGTTATTGCGTTCGATAGACAGAATTGCAATGCAATTCCGTTAGATTTATCCCAACGGAAATGTATGACCCATAAACGAACCTGGAACCTTACAATGTAGAATCAGGCGACCTGACCAGTGACCATATACCACCGCTTATTACAAGAAATAAAGTAGGATATTTTATGACTTGTGAAAAAACGTAAAATAATAAACAGGAAATGAAGTAAAATTAAGAATAACATGACATTAGGGACAGACTACAAGACCGGACACTAAATGTTTAAAATCGTAATAAAAACTATGTCTTAGACAGAAAATAGACGATAATTTATTTATTTATTTTGAGGGGCTACTTATGTAACTGATTTTGGAAATTAAAAATACTAGTTAATGCACGGCAGTACTTATATTCGTTTTATAACATCCATAATAAACACGTGTAAATATGACACTACACCGACTGCAATAAAGTTATTGCGAAGCCTTCAGATCTGCCACCACTTGACATAGAAGACTTGTTGAATAGAAGTGACTACGAGAACTTCGAATGTTCATTATCAGAAATAAAAATAAAACGAATGAAAAAAAAACACTTTCAATACCGACAGCCACACGTTGGCGATCCCGGAGTTTGTCTGAACGACCCGCGTCGCGCGGCTTGGCGGTGCGGAGTCTCGCAGACACAACATCCACTGGTCGCGTTGGGTCGCGTCCTCTCCCTGCAGTGGAAATGTAAATTACCGAGGCATGGCGTTGAACTCACCTGAGTAGCACTTTACAATCCGTCCGCGCGGGACGGCGAAGGAATTATTGTATTGACAGAGCGGGATGAGGCCGTCCTTTGTGCGGTTCAAGTGGGAGAGCTGACTGCTGGCTCGTCGGCCGGCCGGATGTTGCGGTCACGTCACGGCTAACCGCCTCCTCTTACTCATTCAGCAGTATCGCGTGCCCATTTTAACCTTATTCATTAGCCCTTCTGCATGCCGCGATGCCGCATCGTGGCACTTTTGTAGCAGGACTTATAATCCGCTGATTTCGCCGATGAGATCCGGAATATCCGGCTCGGCGGACCGAACTTTCCGGACTTTAGCTCTTGCCACTCTTTGAGGCAGAAATCGCTATTATATTCAGTAACGCATAATATATGTAGGCTTTTAAAACTAGTGAGAATGCACTCGCAATACGTGATTTAGCAATACTGTATAATAAAATTAGATTTAGCAATGAGCAATAGTATGTTTTTGTATTAATAAACCAGTTGATAGGAGTTCCTATACTTGATAGAGTCAAAATTAACAAAATGTACCACTATAATATGTATAATAAACTGTTCCTTAATCTTGTTAAGACAGTTTTTATGCTGTTATATTAGGTACGTCGCTGGCTTTCGTGGGCTTTCTATTTCTACTCTGTCTCACAGCACTAGTATGTAGTGCGTAATATTATTGGGACAAACACAATTTTCCAACATTTTTTCTTCTGCTAAAAGGGAGCAATTTTCACGAAATCGCAGGTGGCCCGTTCCACTCACGCTCTATTATATGCATATACTATATATTATGTTTCTCTCTCTTTTCAGGTAAGATTGACTTAATACTACGTTAGTGGTCTGGTGTCTGCGATAAGCATCCGGCACGATTCAGATCATTCACCTCCCCCATCCGTCACTGGCGAAAACGGAAAGCCTCAAGAAATTGTGACCTATCATTTCATTAATGGGTAAAGTATTTTTTTACTAAAAGTACCCAACATACTACACATTCTACACGTAAGAATTTTAAATTAATACACAGAGAGGAAAAAAATGTCGACGTCTGCATATTTATATTTCTTTTTATCAATATATATATATCCTTCTAGCCGTATTCGGCCACAGCGATTGCATTCTAGATTCTTGCATTCTTGCTTTTTTTTTTATTTTATTTTTTATTTTTTATTATTATTATTGTTGGGGGTTTTGCTGGTGAGCCCTCAGGTGACTGATGTAGCCGATCTTGGCTTTGAATGTGCGTGCACATTTGGCGCAAGTCAAGACACCATCGACGTAATTATACTTTATGGCCGCCGGTGGTCGGGCCTTTAGCTCGTCGCGCTTGGCGTCTAAGTCGAGCAGCCTCTTCTTTTCAAAATTATCTACATTGCCCTGCACTAGCAGTCTCCATCCTGGGCGATCTTTCGCTTTACTCTCCCACTGAGAGGGTTCAATGTTGCACCTTTTCATATGCCTCTTCTGAGTATCCTTGTATCTGAGGAGCTGGCCGCCTTGTTTCCGCTTGCCGTTCTTTAGTTCAGCGTAAAAGATACGCTTTGCCACTCTCTCATCAGGCACACGGGAGACATGTCCGCACCATCTCAGCTGTCGTCGCATCATGTATGCTTCTATTCCGCTGACTTTAGCGAGTCGAAGAACTTCCGTGTTCCTCACACGGTCCGACCACTTGATGTTCATTAAGTCGCGTAGGCATCGAAGGTGGAATTTGTCAAGTGCGCGAATGTGCTTTCGGTATGGGCACCATGTCTCTGACGAGTAGAGGAGGTTTGGGAGGACGATCGCCATGTAGACAGACACTTTTGTTCCCAGCTTGATGTCGTGTAAGCTGAAGACTTTGCTACGGAGTTTACCGAAAGCTGCAGAAGCAGCTCCTATCCTCCCGTTCAGTTCAGAGTCAAGGTCACATTTTGCTGTTATAGTGCTACCAAGGTATTTGAATTTGTCCACTTGCTTCAGAGGAGTCTCTCCGAGCTTAATAGATATAGGTTCTTCATTAAGTGTGTTGGCCATCACTTCGGTTTTCTTCACACTGATTTTTAGGCCAAAGTTCTTACATGACACGTCGAGGTTAGTCATTAACCTTTGCAGGCCATCTGGGCTTTCGGCTACGAAGCATAGATCATCGGCATACATTATATCCGTTATCGTGGCGTATGATACTTTTGTGTGGGCTTTAAGTCTTGCCAGATTAAAAAGAGAGCCATCTGTACGAAAACGAATTCTAACACCTTCTGATATGTGTTGCAGAGCATCACGGACTACAACTGCGAAATATAAGGCAAACAAGGTAGGCGCAAGCACGCAGCCTTGTTTCACGCCACAGCTTACAGGAAAGAACCCTGTTTGTTCACCGTTGACTGACACACAGCATTCCATGTCATCATGCAGAAGTCGAATCAGTATTAAAGCCCTAAATCATAAAATGTTGTAAATGATTTTCATCTCAGTTTTTCACGTAGAATAATCTTGGAGAAAACGTTTCACCAATAAAACTCCTATTGTCCAAAAGCAGCTATTTTTTTCAGACAAAATCAATTAAAACAACCCTTATTTAATTTCATAATTATTTTGATATAATTTAGATAATATAATAATTAATTTTTATATAATAATAACTTTAATATTTAATATTGGTAAAAACTTTAATAATTGGTAAAATTAATGCGAAACCTTAATGACAAAAATATGTAATTAAATGTACATTAATAAAACAATTTGCCGGTATCAACCCATTCTACCAGAACAATTAAAACTGTCTACTTTAGGACACGCAGGCGTCAAGTGAGGTGGACACTGCGCTTGTTATCCCTTGAAAAGCATGTCGAGCCGTCGCGAACACCCCAAAAAGTTGTAAGCTACTCACATCACAGGACATGTTTAATAGAGAAAAATGTTTGGATGTGCACAACTTTAGAATGGGCTATGTAAGTTTAATGGAAGTCCTTTGTCATCGGTGAACGATCACCCTTAATCCATCTATCTCAAACACCAAGCTTGTCCTTTTGCAAAATAAAATCTCTCCAATAGAGCCGAAATTAGGCGAAAAAGAATGAATAAATTACATCGATTAAATCAGCTAATATACTCGTACAGGTGAGTTTTAACTACCGGCACCCTTCAATTGGTCGAACCAGTACGAGCAAATAAGCAACTTTTAATTAAAATTTGTGGGAATAACCAAAAGTTTTGAAAAAAGTATAAAAAGCGTTGAACGCAATGCGCCATTTAGCGTTAGCCAAAATATCCCGAATATTGTTTATTCGCGATATGTTATCTACCGCTAGATGGTGCAGCGAGATCAATCAACGTTTGTCAAACTTTTATTCACAAGCTAAATTTAATTTTTCCAACATTTTTCAACAAAAGTTTCTTATATTAAATTGCGGACTTTTAAAAAAGCGTGCAGCTCTTTAGAGGCAAAGCCCCGCGGGTCTTTGCCTCTAAGGAAACACGCAATATGAATCTCTCGAAGTATGCGCTGGACGAGGGGCGTGTACCCACTCTAATAATAATCAGGCACCTCCATTAGGTAGCGAGGTAAATGTAAACTATGTCATCGGATGAAACCTGAACAGGTTTAGCGAGCCCATGGCGGAATTTCGCCGGCGCCGAGCCCATTACTCGTTACATATTGACGATATCGCCTATTCTATAGATATCGCTCGTCCCATTGATATAAACGCTACTACTACACTTCCAGCGGCCGATGTGTAGAGCCAGGTCAGACGCTATAGTATTTACAAATACTACCTTCGATGTTTCCTAGTTAAGAAGTTATATATGGTCAATGCAAAATATGACTTTTGAAATGTTGTATACAACTTATCAAAGTACTTTATTGGGCGCCGTTTAAAACAGGGATGTGACAGATTTCTGAAACGATTCCCGTAGATTACGGAGCCAATATTTTTTTTTTGAAAAGAGTTTTTCTTAACAAATAGAAGAAGTATTAATAAATGCGGTGGTGACTTTAAACTTTATTTTGACATTTTTAATTTTCAAAAATATTGATTTACACTGCTTCCTAGAGGTCCTTTAAAAAACGGTGTCTGGCGGTGAGAAAGATATCTTCGGTTTGGATTATATAAAATGAAAAAAAAAACCAGAAGATTCTATTAGTGGAAAGATAAATCTAGGTATTGATCGAAGGAAGACGAAATTTTAATTTTTGACAAAATTGCAGCTCCAAGAAGAAAAAAATCTGATTTTCGATCAAAAATTTTTCGTTGTTGTTTAAAAAAATAGAAATAAATATCGGAATTATTATTCCTTCGATCAATCCCTGAAGAATATATCTAAAAAGGCTGTGTAAAAAATTCAGACTGGTCGGTTTAGCTGTTTTTGAGAAATCGTGATCACCGACTTTAAAAACACCGTTTTAAGAAAAACGAATTCAAAGTTTCAAAATACGTTTACATATTGTTTATTTTTTTTAACATTACATGGAGTCATCTAAGCCGGGGCCATAATATAAACCCTCTGCATCATCAGCAGCTCTAATATTCCGAGTTGTTGTTGTCTGTGAAACATTCTTCCCTCGCGCGTGCTCCCATGCGATCATAAGTCACTCAGGTATTGTGCGGCGTAAAAACAGTTGCTACTCTGATCTTTACGCCGCCTACTTTGTAACGCTCCGAACGTCGTTACAAATATTCATGTATCTCCAAGAACATTTTGCCGAATGAATTTGAAATTTTCAGAGAATATACGCAAATATATCTACATTCCGAAAATGCAATAAAAAATAGAACAATTTTTTGAAATTTCTAACTGCTTATTGCCCCTTAACAGCATGCCTGAAAGTGCCCAGCTTTGCATACCATATCATAATTTTAAAGGTAGACAGCCGTAGTTCCGCCTGCGACAGGAAAATTAAACTAAGCTAGCTTAGACTAAGCGACACTAACAGTATTTTGTGTAGGACCCTCCTCCACTCACAAAACACCACAGACTGTAACAGAACGGCTGCGTATCTGTCATGGTGTCGTAGATATGTAGGTCATTAAATTCCTAATATTACTGTCGGTAGTGACGCCAACTACTGATAATCAGTTATTATTCTCTATGCCACTAATTGTGAAAACTGAGCTGTAACGCTACTGAGGTGCAATGAGATATGTCCTGCCAATACTTTTGAATGCCGCGATGCCATTCATTACAGCAATACCATGCACCTTCTAAACCTTGCACCTTTAAGACCGTGGAAGCAGTGTGTAGCACCATTGTGATAACTCTTTATTGCCAAGCAACCCCCTAGCTGCGATTTATGCAAGTGTGTAATATCAGTACGGTAAAACCGTGTCGCCATGCAAACCAGTCCGTGGACCTTCGCGGTCATTGAACCAAGCAGCCAACTAAAGTTACCATCTTGGAATACTTTTATCAACGATACTAAAACGACTATGTCGTTTGTTTTCTTTTCAATCGACATTACATTTTAAATAGACGAGTTCGCCCACTAATAACTCGCGACAAATTACACTCACACATAAGATTACTTCCTGTCGTCAGTTATGTCTTGTAACACGAGAACCTAACAGTGGGCTTGGAGCGTAATGGAAATACTCATAATACACCATTCTTTCTGGATCACTGGCAAGCGACTCATAAATTTCAACATATTGTGACGCTATTAATATTGGCATTTCGACAAGAGAATGTAATGAGATATAATGCATTGGTATTGCCGTCATATCATTGCGAGGAATTGTTTTATGTTTAATCGAAAAATTGACAATACATGTCCTTCCAAGGAAGCTGAGGCGTAGCATACATATTTAAGTGTATAATATAATTAGTCTGGCATTTTCCGTTTCACCATTGCGTCTTATGGAAGTTTTTAGTTTTGGACTGCAAAGTTTGCCAGGCCTATACTAGAATATTTCAATAATTTGTTTTCCCGTTTACATTTTGATTTTTAATTCTTAAATATTATGTATTTATTTTGTTTCTTTCGGTATGTTCACTGGGGTGTTAAAATCGGAATAAACGTAATTTACTCGTCTTGTAGGAGTTATAAATGTGGATAAATAAAGGGAAATCAGGTCTTCAAGAATTTTGGGGCATAGCTCGCTGTGGTAGTAGTCTATGTAAATTGAACGATAAAGCAGTGGATCGCTTTCATTATTATTATTAACGTAGCGCTTATCTTTTTGTTGTGTGTTCCAAAAGTGGAGTTCAGTACGAGGTGGTTACTCAGCAACTATTGTTAGCGATTAAATAACTATTCTCGTGAAGTGCTCATTACTGCACAGATTCAGTAATTGAGCGCAAGCTCTTCCCAAGTTAAAAGTGGTCAATGAACTTTCATTGTTTCCCTTCAAATTAGTTACTATGTCTATTCGAATTCGAGGGCCTATGGAAGGCTTCTAATCACTGTGTTTTTTGTAGGTGTTGTCGTCGTTGCGGTAATTTTGGACTCTTTTTCCATTTTTTTATCCATTCATACGTTTTTTCAAGTTTGCTAAACACTTACAACAAAAAGAATAGAGTATGAAAAAAATAGAAAAATAGGACCAGTACCAAAAAATCATTTTAATTTTCGTATTATGTAGCGAAGGGAATCTGAAAAATAAGTTAAATTAACACCAAACATTTTTATCCTTTAGGTATTCGTTAATGTTATAGCATTCTTTTGTTTACAAAGTAGGTCTTTGAAATGATATATGGTATAAGTTTACATTGACCGAGGAAATATATGTAAGTAACATTGTACAATAAAAGTAGTTCTAACATTTCTTTAATCGTGGAACATGGGAACTGAAAGCCTATTTCTATTTTGGGTATTTATATTATAGCGGTCGCGGATATGTATATGTATATGATGTATATGTATATGTTGTATATATACATGCACATGTGCACATGTGCATGTAAATTATGTACTTGTACATGTACATGTATAAGTACATGCATGTATATGTATCAATAATGAAAAGTTTGAAGGCCCTAAAGCGAGTACTCACTGTATTTAATTAATTATCAATTGTAGTTACCATTTCAGTGAGAATTGTTAATCTAATTTTAGCAACTATACTTCAAAAGTCTTCGTTACCGCTTCAGCCGTTTCATTCGCCCTTTATGTTGACATATTGGGGATTTTCAGAAATTGCTCATTCAACCGTTGACATGGCATTAGGGTTAACAGGTATAAGGTCTCTTATCCTATATCACTCCATAACAACGTTCCTTTAGTGCACAAGCGGGTTATAACGGTATACAGACTAGAGGTACCATTTCCAAAACGTTTTTATTAATTTTAATATAATTAATAGTAGAAAGAGATGATGTCAAAACTCATGTCATTTCTTGACTATTTGTTTTCCAGTGTCTTTATTAGGAGTAGAAAGACAACGCCCTTGGGAGGTAATACCTAAAGCGATTGCGTTTTGCAGTCATTCTGAGTACACATATGAGGAAAATGTAGCAATAATAATTTTAAAAGCTTATAATCGTAAACATATGTATACATATAAAAATACCAGAAGGTTTAAAACATAGCAATACGTCATAAGGTCTCTTATCCTATATCACTCCATAACAACGTTCCTTTAGTGCAGAAGCGGATTATAACAGTATACATAGTACCAGAGGTACCATTTCCAAAACGTTTTTATTAACTTTAATATAATTAATAGTAGAAAGATATTGTGTCAAAACTCATGTTATTCTTAACTACCTATTTGTTTTCCAGTGTCTTTCTTAGGAGTAGAAAAACAACACCCTTGTGAGGTAATACCTAAAGCGATTGCGTTTTGCAGTCATTCGGAGTAGACATATGAGAAAAAGGTAGCAATAATAATTTTAAAAAGCTTATAATCGTAAACCTTTGTATACATATAAAAATACCAGAACGTTTGAAACATAGTAATAGGTCTATTTTTACTTATAAGAACTTATGCAAAATAATGATCAGTTATAGGCAGTTAAACATTGTAATAATTGATATTTTACAATACTAAAAATGTCTACAAAATACGAGTATGTACAGGAGGATGAAAATATCAATATTATCAAAAAAACAAAAGCACCATACATAAAAATGAGATGAATAATAATATTCCAAAAATATGAACAAATTGTCAAAGCAAATAAAATTAGTATTCGAAAAAAAAACATTGAATAGTCAAAATAGATAGCCCTAAGATAAAATAGATAACCAAATACATAACATAATTATAGATGCTTCTGATAAATTCTGTTTAATTTGTGCAGGTTTTTGTTATATTTTTGGGTATTTATTTCTTCTCTATTTGAAAGTTTCCTGGCTGTACCAATGTGTGGCCATATAATTGTTTATTTATATTAATGTGTGCTTTAAAAGGGCCTCTTTTGATTAAATGCAACGGTCTCATAGTCATAGTCATAGTCATAGTCATATTTTATTAATTCCAAAAAGTACATACTGTGGAATACGTCATTTTACATTTTCTAGAAGTTATTACAACTTCATTACGTTTACATATACTTTTTATATGTAAAAGCAAGACACCATCGGATCAATTATAAAAATTCAATCTTACAGACTCAAATAACAAAACAAAAAAAAAATGTAAACAACATTTTTAAATAATCTATCAATAAGTTTTAAAAATAGTCAATCAAGAAATTTTAAAATAATCAGTTAATAAACAACAAGTTTTACAATAAAATCAAAACTACGGTGACAAAATACAGAACAAATTTGATAAAAGCTAATTTATTTTTTAAAAACTAAGACGGCCTTGTCAAATTCATCAAAATTATAGAGAGCATGCATGGCTAAGTTTCTTTTAATGCATTTCTTAAATGCAACCTCTTGAAGTATTTTAATTTCTGCTGGCAATGAGTTGAAAAATTTAAACCCCAAATATAAATATGATCTCTGGTATAAAGAAAGCCGCACTTTAGGGATTACTACATTATTTTTATTGCGAGTGTTATGTTCATGCAGACTCGAATGCTTTTCCTCGTTTTTCAAATTTGCTTTCGCATAAATTATGCACTGATATATAAATTCAGATTGAAATGTTAATATTTTTTTATTTTTAAAGATCGGAGCACAGTGGTCGTCTCTTTTTAACCCAAATATCGTCCTGAGAGCTTGCTTTTGCAGTATAAAAATACGATGGCTATCTGGTGCATTACCCCATGTTAGGATACCATAAGCCATCTTCGAATGAAAGCACGCATAGTATGTGCTCATTGCGGCTTGTTCACCGGCTAGAAATTTGATTTTTCGTATGGCATAAATAGCAGAACTCAGTTCCTTCGATAGCCTCTCGATATGTGGACTCCAGTTTAATTTCTGGTCTATTGTAATACCTAGAAATTTGGCCGCGTTGACGACCTGAACTTTATTAGAGTCCATGATGATATTGATATTGTTAACTTTTTTTAAGGCAAAATTCATGGCTACGGTTTTGGTGGGATTTAATAATAATTGGTTCGTTTTAAACCAGTTACTAGCTACAGAGAGACATTTGTTGGCATTATGTCCTACTTCATCGCTAGTTGTACCTTGGAATACAAAACTAGTGTCATCTGCGTATAGTAATGTATTACAATTTAAGGGCATTGAATCACCCACATCATTTATAAAAATAATAAATAATAGCGGACCCAGAATAGAACCTTGAGGTACTCCACATGTTATAGGTTTTGGGAGTGATTTAATTTTCATTATCTCCACAATTTGAGACCTATCTTTAAGATATGACTTTATTAAATCGAGAGTTCTGCCTCTAAATCCGTACAGCTCAAGTTTATGTAGAAGGATATCATGATTGACAGAATCGAAAGCCTTGGACAAATCACAGAATACCGCGAGCGGATTTAGAGAGTTGTCCAAGGCTTTTAATATGAGCTTTACTAGTTCCCCAATTGCCATGGTGGTTGATTTATGTTTCCTAAAACCAAACTGGTTATTGGATAGTATGTTCTTTTTATCCAAGAATTCTAAAAGACGATTGAAAATTATTTTCTCGAAAACCTTTGCAAAACAAGGCACCAAAGATATTGGGCGAAAATTATTTAGTTCTGTTTTTGAACCTTTCTTATGAATAGGAAGTACTTTCGCTATTTTCATTTTAGAAGGAAAGACTCCTAGTTTTAGGCAGCTATTCAAAATGGGAAGCAATTTGGGTGTAATATGGGTCTTGGGAGGTAATACCGAGAGCGATTGCGTTTTGCGGTCATTCGAAGTAGACATTTGAGGAAAATGTAGCAATATTTAAAAAAAAAGTTGTAATCGTAAACATATTTATTAATACCAGAAAGTTTAAAACATAGTAATGCCTTTTTATTAGTTACAAACATATAGGCAAGATAATAACCAGTAATAGACAATCAAATATGGGAATAATTGATGTTTTTAAAAATTTACCACAAAATATGTACAGGAAGTATAAAAAAGTAAATATGATCAAAACAACAAATGAACCATACATAAATATGAGATTAATGATAATATTCCAACAGTATGAACAAATAAACAAAGAAAATAAAATCGGTAGTCGAAAAAGAGACATTAAATAGTCAAAATAGATAACTCTAACATTCTGTTTAGTTTATGCATGTTTTTGTTATATATTTGGGTTTTTAATATTTATTCTCTGATTATATTTCTTTGCTTGGTTATATAATTGTTAATTTTTATAAAAGTATGCTTTAAAAAAGCCGCTTTTGATTAAATGCTAAACATTAAGAAACTGGCTTTTGTCACGATACATTATTAGTTATTAAGTTATATTACAGTTATTAAGAGCCGTATTACAAAGTAGCGTAGGTATTCTTTTAAAATGAGTTGAAAAAATGAACGCATTTTTTTTTGGGTGTAACTATAAAAGATAGGATAAATAAATAAATCAATAAATAAATAACTATTCAACCCTGGGAGAAAAACCGCGGCACTGAGCTCTCTTCTCTTGCGCAAGCAAATATATACACAATTTCTAATTGTTTTTAAGCTATTGCATAGCTTTTATCGCGGGCCTTAGGCCAGCGCGGCGACCGAATGAAGAAATTTCTTAACGAAAATTAATGATTTTAAACTGATAATTACGTCTAAACGAGTACTGCTTACGATTCGAAAAAAATATATGTTAAACAAGAATATTTTCCTAATATTCTTAGCTTTGAATATTTTAGATTTTGTTTACATTACATAGTGTAATTAATTTGTGAAATTAGGTCTAACCGAACACAAAAACGACTACTACGCAAATACTATCTGGCGTATTATTATGAAACCTACACCATTTTGAAGAAAATTTTATTATCTATCTTTTTATCTACGTTTTTTTTTCGAATAATCCGTTTTTTTTGCTTTATCGAATAAAAAATTCGTGCGCGGCGCTCTATCGGAAGACGTTTAAATTATTCCGAATCATTTGCTACCGCAGCCGCAAATGATTCGGAATAATTTCAACGTTTTCCGATAGAGCGCAGTTATCTGATATCAGAAAAAATAAAATAAATAAATAATTATAATTGCATAAAATGTTAAAAATGCTATGCAATAGCTTTACCGCGGCAGTCCCCGAGTGCCACACGTATTTGCCGTGTTTTCTCCTTATTAATGACAATAATTTATATTATGTCGTATTGCTAAAAGAGTGAACTTTAATATAGTATAAGTATTATATAAGAATCTTATTTTATTTCTGAGAAAATTAGAATGATACAGGAAGATTTTTTTTTAATTTTGTGTAATTGTAAGTAATGTATACCTTGGATATGTGGTCAAAAAACGAAAAAATAAAGCCGTAGTGTACATCAAGAATACATGACGGACATAAAAAAAAATAGTATACGGTTTTCGTTGCAGTGATATTACTGTATTAAGGAGCTCAATGTTTGCCTTCCGAGCGTTTTACGAATAACGACTTTCGGAAAATGGGCTGAATAAGTAAATAATATTCGTTACATCTAAAATTAAAGGCCGCTATGGTCAACATCAAGAAATGGTCCAGGTAATTCAGTAATTAAAGTTTGTAGAAATCTCTTTATTTCTTGGAATTAGAACGCCAAAAATCCACTTTTCTTGCCTTTCTGGAAAAAATATGTGAACGGGCTCTTAAATTATAGTTGAAAAAAATATAACTTTGTAGCGGCAATTATCTATTCCATAGATAAACTTTATAACTTTTTGATATCCATTAGAGCAGCGAATCTAATTGCATCGACTAAATTGATTCAACTATTTTTTAAAATAAAACGATGCCACATTTTGTTTTATTACAAAATTAAATTATACATAAATGCTGATTAACGAACGATATGAGTAATATAAAAATTGGAAATCTGGATTTAGATGCATAAAACTTTAATATATGTGATATTATAAAAAAAACCTTGACTTCTTCAAAGTACCAAGCGTATTAAAAAAATACGTGTGGCACTCGGGGACTGCCGCGGTAAAGCTATTGCATAGCATTTTTAACAACATAATTATAATTATTTATTTATTTTATTTTTTCTGATATCAGATAACTGCGCTCTATCGGAAAACGTTGAAATTATTCCGAATCATTTGCGGCTGCGGTAGCAAATGATTAGGAATAATTTAAACGTCTTCCGATAGAGCGCCGCGCACGAATTTTTTATTCGATAAAGCAAAATAACGGATTATTCGAAAAAAAAAACGTAGATAAAAAGATAGATAATTAAATTATCTTTAAAATGGTGCAGGTTTCATAATAATACGCCAGATAGTATTTGAGTAGTAGTCGTTTTTGTGTTCGGTTAGACCTAATTTCACAAATTAATTACACTATGTAATATAAACAAAATCTAAAATATTCAAAGCTAAGAATATTAGGAAAATGTTCTTGTTTAACATATATTTTTTTTGAATCGTAAGCAGTACTCGTTTATAAGTAATTGTCAGTTTAAAATCATTAATTTTCGTTAAGAAATTTCTTCATTCGGTCGCCGCGCTGGCCTAGGCCTGCGATAAAAGCTATGCAATAGCTTAAAAGAAATATCCTTTCGTAAAAAAATCAAGTACATTTTATAATGGGAAGTCTTTTGTACCATTACATATCCACTTAAAATATATCCATTTATAAAAGACAAATTGTGTATGGCGGCTTTTCGCCATATGAACCCCCTAATTTTCACAATCACCAAACCGATCATAATGCGGTTTTCGACGATACATAAAGAATCTTTCCATGCAGATTTCAGGCTGTTTTTACAAGATCGGTTTTGAGGGGGCTGAGCAATAATTTAAAAGGTCTGAATTCACCAATATCGGCGAATCCAGTTTATGATCTATTTAAACACGCTCCGACAACGTCGTTTATCTCTATCTGTCAACTAGGCTCCTCGGATAAACTCGAGCGATTAATTTAGCCTCTTATACTATCGTACGTGCGGTGAGTTTCTGAGCAGAATTTATCGCAGTGTTTTTACATGATCGGTAAGAAAACGTAAATCCAGTAATCTATAAATTTCCCTTGAACAAATTTTGATGCAGACGCGGAAGATTGTCTCGCTATATTTATCGATTAACGTCGATCCTACAATCGACCTAATACGCAGTGCGATAATTTAAATTTTGTCAACATACGATAAAAAGATTAATCTTCCGGTTCATAAAATACGTCCTCGAATATAGTAAGATTATAGAATGTGCTGCAAGATATAAAAAACATAGTTTTAATATTTTATTACTAAATAATATTATTATGGAAATAAATGAACCAAAATGGGATACCAAAATATCCAAAGTACCTATTAATAATAATACCCTCTAGATGCGAAGGAGGTGACACGTACTTGTGCTTTTCCAAAGAACATCATTTGATATTTGAAGAAAATTCTTGAAAATTCTATAAGGCATCTTAAAGAATATTGATATTCTATTATTCTTATAAATGATTGTATTATTTTTATAAACCGTTGGAATCTTGATATTCTCTTGATAAATCGAGCATATTAACTGTCCTCCCTTTGGGGTATTATTCAAAAAGTAGGTAAAAAATCGTTTACAATATACCAGATCATTTTTTTACACAAGAGACCCATTTATTACCCTTTTTTAACCGACATTACAAAATAGGAGAAGGTTATCAATTCGGTTGTATCTTTTTAAAAAAAAATAATGTTTGTTATTTCAGCACTTTAAAAAAAAATAATGTTTGTTATCTCAAAATACTTTTTTTATTCGAAATGATATACGTACAGATTGGTCCTATTTTTCTTTTATTCGAAAATAAGTCAAAAAGTTTGAAGAGACCGGTACAACATTGGAAAAACCAAAATCCGGGCGACCAAGATCATCAATAACGGTAGAAAATGTGGAGAGTGTTAATCAGTCTGTTCGTGACGATCCTAACCTTTCAATTCGTAAGCGCGAAAGTGCTTTAAATGTGCATAGATCATCATTACACCGTCGTTTGCACAAAGACTTAAAGCTGCACCCCTATAAAATTCAATTGGTGCAAGAATTCAAGCCCCAGGATGCAAGTCAGAGGCTTGACTTCGTAAACCAGGCAGTCATTTCGGATGAAGCTCATTTTCACCTTAATGGGCACGTGAAAAAGCAGAACTGCCGCTATTGGAGTGCAACGAATCCGAAGCACATGCATCAGCAACCCCTTCATTCGCTTAAAGTTACCGTATGGGCTGCGATGTCGGCGCGGGGAATTGCCGAGGGTTTACATTTGGACGGTATTATTTTTAAGAAATAAATTCCCAAATTATGTACTTTAATAATTAATAATCATTTTTTCTATAGATGGCTTACTTTTTTGAAATCGTTCCACTAAATATAGACTTTCTTTTGAGACACCTTGTACATACTGCTGCATCTAACATGGACGTTTGCGGATATGCGTAACGGGTAATAATCGTTAACTTGGTCTTGCTTCTGTTGATGTGCGGACCGTAATAATTGTCAGCTTCTACTTGATAATTCATGGCGGAGGCAATAAAACCCTGACATCAGCTTATCGACGTTTATATTAAACAGGACCTCATTTATTTTTTATGTTCCCATCAATTTTAGACTGTAAATGCTTTATATGCGATTCAGTGATTAGCCACAGAATAGATTCCTAAAATGGTTGAGTGGTTGAAATTGAGAATTCAATAATTGTAATACATTGTAGGTTTGAAACGATGTTTCTATAAATTTTTTACTTGATTTAAGAATCACCAACTCATTTAAATAGCAGCAGAGACGTTTATGCAATCCTTCCGCTCCGGCTACATGCACTGATACCATTGTCCGGCAAAACCAATAGCAATTTATTTTGCCATTTATTGATAATGATAATGACATGAATGACATTGATAATAAATGTTTTTTTTTATAAACCAATGATTGATTATACATAAAACCGAATATTTTAACCAATTATTAGGAACCGAATATTTTAATAACCGAATATTTTAACCGAATAACCGAATATTTTAACCAAGGATTAGATTTAGTTTTATTTTATTTTATTTTTATTTTAAAAAGATTTGAATTTTCTATTTTTAATAAATTTTTTTGTAGACTATTTTAATAATTAGTTGTATTTGATTGTGTCTAGAAATATATGCATTGTTAATAAATAGTAATCATAATGCACAAAGAAAATTGCTCAAGTCTGCCTTAGAACAGGCTCAGGCCTAGTTAGGCGACTTTCGGTCATAACCATGTCTCAGTCACAATAAGAATCAGTTTTCTGCTATTGCCTCATTTACATACAGTGTGACATGGTAAAATGTACTAGTTAAATTTTGTAATACCTACTATAAATAAAATAAAAAATGATAACAATAATAACATTCAATTATTAGTGACATCTATCGTATTTCTTTACAGACTGATTACATTACATAACTAATACGGAGAGATAGAATGCTATCTATCTGAAAATTACTGTGCGTAATTATTACCTATTAAAACCTATATAGCAAATCAAAAATTGACATCTTTATGTAAATAATATTTAAATAGTAGAAGCTATGATTCAAAAATTCGTTTTTTGTTATATTATAATTTTATTTCGAGATACTGTATAGGCGTTTTTACAGCGCCATCTATAGTGCGCCGTTATACTGCCATACCACGAATGACGATGTAAGAGACGATTAATAAATGTTTGGAACTATGAGTGCTATCTACACGCTGAGTTTCGTAGTAAATTCCTAGCTGTTTAAACTGTTTTTTTTGTTAGAATAAGGATTTTCATTGTAATTTGTAACTTGAATTACGGAAATAAATAAATAAATAAAATAAATAGAACTACGGCGTTGATCAGTCTAATATCATATATCATCAATGGATATTATCGATTAATCATATCGAAATCGTAATCATTTGCATTCCTATTCATAACGTATACTAGATAACAAAAGCATGTAGCTACACATTGTTGGTCAGTCACTAGGGAGTTTTGGTCATAGAAAAAGGATTTTATGATTTCATTAGATTAAGTAGAGTTTTTTAGTTTTCAGCCTTCGCTGAGATCGGCGTTATTAACAGCAGTTCAGCTAAAGTACCGAAAATTATAGTTTTTAGAATACATCATACAAGTTTCATGCTGAATTGAAGCTTATTAAATTCGCTGCAAAATGATAATTTATTTTTTATAGTTACAATTTATACTTCTGGAGTAATAGCCGCGTGAACGCGGTCTTTATTGCGTTTCATACTGCGCTTATTTTATAACGAATTCAGTGGTCGACCTCTTTGTGTCACGAATTTTTGCCCCCACCTTGTTGTTTCCTTGAATATGCAGCATTTAATGCCATAAATGCAGCTCATTGAGCGCGTTGCGCTTTAGGCGCTGCTGTCTATATGCTTCGTACAACCGCTATCCCGGTGGAGACAGGTCTGCTGATGCTGAAGATGTATGTGAGGACGAAGCTCACCAACGAGGCATCGGCCTGGTACCACCTCATCTTGGAAATGCAGCGAACGAATATCCACGAACGTCGAACTGAGGAAAGGGTCTGGAGCCATGGTACACGCGAAACGAGACTCTAAATCGCGACTTTAACGAAATAGAATCCGTGGAGTCATAGGTACGTGAAGCGCCTCGCGCGCGCAACGTACCGAAGGGACACCTCGCCATACGAGCATACCCGTCAGCTCGCTCAGCTGCGAACTAGGCCGCTAGAAGTACGGAAGCCGTACCCGCGCAGTCTGCTAGATTAGCGGATCTCGAGCGCGGGTACCGCAGCACAGCAGTCATCGTCACAGAAGATGACATGCACACTATAAGGCACCTGTGCCATCGGGCGCCTCGCGAAAACACCTGCCGCAGGGCAGCAGCCCTGAGGCGTCGCACCCAGAAAGGCGGGGTCAATAGACCCGGCAAGCGGGTATCCCTGCTAAGGGGCAAAAGCCCCGCGGTAGACGTCACTGGCCTTGAACAGGGCCCGTCGACTGGATCAAATAAAGTTGCGCTTAGAGCATGCTACTTTGCGTATGTGCATGCCTTTTTATCGTGTGGAGTGGAATTGTGGGGTCTAGGGGCAGGTCGCGATCGTATAATCATCGTGCAGAAACGAGCTATGCGCACAGTAGTTGGAGTATCTCCGGGCACCTCCACGACGAACTTTCTTTGCGAAATAGAGATAATAAATGGAAGTTGCATCATGGAAGTTGCCCTTTACCTCAGGGGCTGATTACCTGACAAGACCACAATCATCTTCGTTCGGCTAGGTGGTCGTGTTTGTCACTGTAGTATGTTTCCAAGCACGCCAACATGTGTTATATGGATGTTATTTGTTCTTTCTTTTAAGTAGTTGGCTTTGTCGTTCCTGATTCGATTGTTTATAGCCTTCTATCCCGAGTCCCTCGACAACACATTGTTCCAGACGCTGATTTCTGTAATGTTTGTCTGTTGGTGGTCAGGGAGGTATTTTCTTGAATGCTCCTGAAAGATCTTCGTGATATATTTTTTAAAATTTGTTTATTCGCTTTGGTCACTTGCTGTTTGTGCTCACATTGGCCGGGTTATTTATACGTACCTAAGTGGGTTAGACTGTTTGAGAGAACACTCAGAAAATTAGTGCAGTGGACGCGCTTTTGCAATATTGCCGGAACGCGAGAATAGCTGCAGCGGATCGTTTCCCGTCGATGATGCAATAGTGCGTCTTGCGCGACCCCAATACAGGCCGTATTTTAAACAGTGCGGGAGTAACTACTAGCCGCAGCCCGCGTCGCTAAACAGGGAACTCATTCACGCATTTGGCTATTACCGGAACGTAATAATGACCGTCATATGTGCCGGTTTCATGCCAACGCGCAAAATATCACACACACATCACAGTACAAATAATTATCGTGACAAATACGATTTGTATCCTGATCAAGTACGCTCAAATTTTAAAATACGGCTAAAAGCTATGGTCTGGAGATCACTTCCTACGATTGCACATTATGGTGTCAGCTGCGCCGTTTTGTCTGTTGTACGGGAATGTACAGTCTGTCGATGTTGCCGCTTATGTCAGCTGGGTGAGGTGTTCGTGAGTCGATGTGACTGATGCTGCTGCGTTGTTGCGGTCTGAAGATCACGTCGAAGTTCCGCTGAGCATAGCGTATGCGGTGCCGTTTAATATTTTGTATGGGAATGTATGCCATGGCACAAACGGTTACATCGGCGGCGCACGGTGTGCGCGGGCTTGGGGGGAAGTTGTTGTATGTGGGCACAGTATACCAGACAGTAGCTTCTCTTAGAACAAAATTGAAATCGAAGCAAGTGAATCGTAATATGATTACTCGTCTTCTTCTTGAAGCATCGTCCCGGCCACATTTACGGTGCTCCGGTGTCTCAAATGCTATTTTATGCTACCGATTTGTTCTGAGAATACCATATAGCGTCGACTCGTAAATCTCCACAAAAAAGTAATAGTAAGAGCGGACACAAACTGCGCCCACAGCGCGTCACAGCCCACAGCGCCGTAACTATGGGCCTGAGGACGCGACATGACTTACTCCTGGCCCAACTTCCGTCGCACCCTCTTCCCTCATCGCCTTGTAGCTCTTGAGTGAACTTAATGGGTGTTATTATACTGTGATGTGGGTGAGAATGTTTGTTTAATTTTGTTTTTTTTTATTTATCTCTTGGCACCTAAATTTTTACACTTCCGCGAAGGTTGGCTGTAAGAGATTGTATTTTAGGCAATAAGTCCGCCTTTTGTATGTTTTTGTTTAATATGCAATAAAGAATCTCTATCTATCTATCTACATATAATGTTTGTGTGCAAAGAAAAGAAACAAGTAGTCAAGGTAGTGAATATAGAAATTAATCGGAAATAGTAAATATTTCCAAAATGGACAAAAATCATATAAAAAACATATGGATATATTGATAGGTATTCATGTATTTTATCAGTGGTTTTGCTTTGGACATCTCCGGACTGTTCGCTCTGTATTAAAAAAAAATCGGTTGTCTGTAAAGTCGGTTTACTGACGATAGTTGAACGTGACAACGTCATAAGAAAATACTGATGGAATGGTTGCATTTGAAGCAGTTTCATTTAAGATTCTGATATTGTTTATTACAAACACCCAAATATATTTGCTTTTATACTCACCGATTTGACTACAACATGTAAATGTATTATTGTATAGCAGTATAATTGTATAATTGTTTATTGTTTAAAGTTTATTGTTTTTTTATATTGAAAGTTTAAAATCTCAAACTGTTAAATAACGGTTTGAGAAGCTTTTGAACACGCTGCGCCATCTAGCGGTAGGTAATACGTCGTAAATAAACAATATCAGCGACATTTTACCAACCGCTAGATAGCGCATCGTAATGATAGCTTTTCATTCTTTTTTATTTAAAAAAAAATTAAAGTTGCTTACTTCGTTGCACTTCGTTGTACCCACAAGAAAATTGTCCGTTCAGTAATAACATTCCGTATATCAAGAATACATATAAAATTATGTCAAGAATTTAAATCAATCTAGTGATTTTCATTCGTACTATTTTAGACTGAGGTTAGTAAATAATTCTTGTCGCAACCGGTAGATGGCAGCATTTATATTGAATAATAAATATAATAAATGGAACGCCTCAAAGCGAGGTAACGCCGCATGAATCATGTTTTTTCGTGCGTGCAGCAGGCTCCATCGATTTATAAGACGTTGTCACGTCAAAAACAAATATGACTTCTTTTGACACGATTATTACTAATACTTTGCGTACGTCCACTTTCTACTAATGATGGCGCGGATATCTGAGCTTGTACTGCAGATCGCCAGTGGGTATTTGTTTTGCGAAAGCGAGCGGTCCGTTGCATGGCACATGCTCCGCCAGGGGTATCCCTGCGAGAGATTTATCTCTGTCCTTAGAAATCGACCCTTTGATGTATTTATGTGATAGGGGTGAGGCTTGATTTGTATGCAAGGACATGAAATGTTGCAAACAAATCAGAGTATCCATTCTTAGCTGACAAGACACGCCATAGCTTTGCTTTCGGTAAGCTACGCTTTAACAAAGCCAGAGCGGACAGTGTATGTGGTTAGGTCGACTTCTTCTTGCGGTGTCGACTACAACGGGCGAGCCCGTCACCACAGGACGTTTTAACGATTAGTCGTTCTGTCGCCCTGCAGTGAACGTAGAAGACTTTGGACAGTACAATTCTACGTCCAGCTACGTCACAACCCGTGAGAGTCCAACGCCTTACCGCGAGTAAGCCAGGAATAATCCCGGCGGGCTCGAGATACTCGCGCCCTCACTTCCAATTGTGACCAGATTTCTCCGGTCTCTCGATTGGTTCCGAGTTCGAGGTCGCTTACGCGGTCCTCTCCCTTATAAAGCGGTGAAACGGAGTGCACCGAATCTGTCGCGGACCAAGGCGTCCTTTGCCCGCCTCTTACCCGGGATCGGATGGCCAATGGTCAATTCAAGAGCAGTCGTCATAAGGTACGCATCCACCCCCGCTCTATAGGAAACAATACAGTTCCCAGACGCCCCCGACTGTTAGTCGGAGAGCACAATCGATTGGCTTGCGCCGCACGGTGTGCAGACCGTCCAGGGGAGCCAGAGGTTTGATTCCCAGGGGAGACTGGTTGACCCAGTGTCCTACCCAGGATTCGCACCCCATGCGGGGAGGCCGTCGGATGGGTGTTGACCCGTGAGTGTGACCGACCCTGAACACATGGGTCATCGTGGCCACCTCATCATGGGCCCGTTAGCCCCCGCTAGGTCGACTAACACAAACCATTGATTATACATGGTATTAGATTGCTCAACATATTTTTTAGCAACCCTTCTGGTCAAGATATCATACCACGAGCGCCGCCATATTGAACATAAGTTATGATTCATGAATATTTGGAACTATGAGTGCCATCTACACGTTACGTTTCATAGTAAAATCCTAGCTGGCAAATCGCAGTACTGCGTTAAGCAATCTGATACGCTATACAATCATGTTTAAATACACTTAATCCTAATGCAAGGGGTGCAAAGCCATTCCCAGTATTTTAGTCAATATTGAGAAAATGTCATTTTACTCAATTAAAAAAAAGTAATTGAAAATAACAAGTTACACACGACCCGGTGGCATAGTGGTTAGGGCGCCTGATCTTACATTGTAAGGTCCCCGATTCGATTCCCGGCTGGGTCACCATTTTCCGTTGGGATCAAATTAACGGAATTGCATTTTCAATTCTATCGATCGAAAGCAGTAACAAGACACACATTTACAAACATGTTACACGGACACATACACATAAACACGCCATAGCAGGTTGGTTGTAAGATATTGTCATATGACAATAAACCCGCCCATTGTGAAATTTCACAATAAAGAGTAGAAACAAACAAACTTACCATTTTTATATGTATTTTTTTAAAATTTTACGTTTGTTACTAATTTGAGGATTGATTTAGGTACGTTTGTGACTAATATATTGAGTGTTAATGTATTATATCTATGTAAATGTCTATATATGCAGTATGTTGAGGAATTATTAATTGTATGTATTGTATAAAACTACATTTAATAAATAGCTATTGGAGTTGTGGCGTTCTGCGTTTCATTTGTTTAAAATATCTGTTAAAGATGTGAACGTGTTTGTACTTTAAATATGTGGTAAAATATTGTACATGTATTTTTTGAAATCTCTACACATTAAACTATATTTTTTTATACGCCAGCTCGTAATTCGTACATCTGGGTACAGGCGTAAGCCTAGTTAGATGTGTCGGGCCTCAGGTGCACGGGATTGGGATGAACTAATTTGTCTTTTTATTTTATTTTAAATGTCATTTTTTCCTTCTCTAGTCATACTTGAATTACGCGATATAAAATATCATATAAATAAATTATTATGCGACATAATATGAAATTGATGAAAATATTTTTTTAATAAACTTACCCGGCCGTCCTGTATGTATCTAACAGTGGATAAAGATCATAGAAAAAATGTCTGGGATTGTCATAGTTTTTGTGAAGTTAGCGAGTCTGTATGGTATCGACAGCATCATTCAACAATCATTCATCTATCAGCCACACCCGGTAACCCTGAATTTATAATTTCATCTCGAAATGTCAATCCAATAAATTGATTTTTCATATTGGTCGTTTAAACGGCGACATCACTTCACGCCGTACTGCCTTCTCGAAGCGTCGTCAATGCCGCAAGGTGATAATAAAAATGTAAATAAAGTGCGAGACCAGCTGTTCATTGTAGTTTGAGAGCTTACTGCGGTTAGCATGCTAGCGACAATGTGTTTTGTTTAGATGGAATAACAGCCGTATTCACAGTCGATACTTAAGTACACCTTAAGGGAACACTCACTCGAGTGACACTCAAGTACCACTCTCAAAATTGCTATTCATAGTCGTTACTTAAGGGCTCCCTTCAGTGAGTATGCACTTAAGGGACCCTCAAGCAATTGGATTCATTTCTAATTCGAAACTAATACATTCCTATTACACGGTCTATAGAGTTTTCGTTGTCTTTGAACAAAATGATTGTGCTCTATTGTTGAAAAAACCCGTCGGTGCATCAGCTGTTGTCACTGACGTTTGCTCGACGTCGGAGTATTTTTCTTGTCGATTTCTTGATCGATTTCCTCGATGCGCTCTTTCGTCTTTTTCGTTTTGCCTTTTGCTAGTTCGCCCCGAATTTCGATGCAGAATTTCTTTACCTAGGAATTACCAAAAAATATGGGTAGAAATAATAGCTGTGGTTGGCATTGTATGGCTGATTGCCGGTGGCGAAGAATTTCAGTGCCAGCACTAACTGTATCAGGCGGAATCGGAAATCCGCGGTTTTCGTTAGAACCCATGACAGAATCAGAAAACATTTGAATGGCGAGGCGGAAATGTTTTTTAAACTCTCCAGGAAAGTAGAAGTCAAGGAGATTGTTGAAATCCCTTACGTAACTACGCGTGCGACGTGGTAAATACAGCTTATAAAATCGGTCAAATCATTAGAAACCATAGAGTTATAGAAATAATGGATTTAATTCACAAAAAACACGCATTAATTAGTGGAATACTCAACGCGCACTCGCCAAAGTGAGCTCGAGACCACACTTGAATTTGACAGTTCAAAACTTATGAAATGTCGGCCATTTTAGCTTCCTCGACACTCAAGTATTGTCTCTGAATACAAAAATGTATGGAAGATGCCTCCCTTAAGGGCACACTCGAGTAGCCTACTTGAGTGCTTACTTAAGTATGGTTTCTGAATAGTAATCTGACAAGTTAGGGCACACTTGAGTTGAGGGACCCCTTGAGTGTCGACTCTGAATACGGCTGTTAGTGTTATAATTTTATGTGTTCTATGGTGGCGAATAATATGCAACTTTCTGCTGTTACGCATTGGACGAAATTTTTTGCCATCTAGATTGTGCACGGTGACACGTCTGATCGGAACGTGTCCATGTTTGCCCATTATTGTAGTCAGAAAGATTATTTAAGGAGCTGAAGTTATTTTTTCTCATTGATGCAGTTGACACTGTGTATTTTTCTAGTACTTGTATCTTGTTGCTAATGGTTCTCGTACAGTTGGGCCACTAGGACCCGCTTTTTGGGTGGGCCCAGTTCACGGCTCCGCACTCATCCGGTAATCTCCACGTAGTTCGAGCCCGGTAAGGACTCTTGTTCCCCCTGCAACTAAGTATGCAGGAGGGTCAGTTTTCCCCCGGTGATGTTCTTCGGGCTACATCTACACTTGCCACGCGGTAAGGCGTTGGACTCTCTTAGGTCAGTTGCCGTAGCTAGACGGTGGACTATGTTGTCCCAAGTCTTCTACATTCTCTCCAGATTAAAAAAACGATCACATACCGTTATAGCCTTCTGAGGTGACGGGTTCGCCCGTTGTAGACGGCAGCTGGAAAGTACTTGTACCTCTATTGCCGGCTTACCTGGGATTTTTTTCGGGGGCAGAGCCGGCATTCGAGGTACTGACTTTTTACTCGACTGCCTAACGAAAAAGGAATTTAATGTGTTCAAGTGTTCATGACTATGTATGTTTTCCGTTTCTTTTTTCCACCATAACTTATAACCGCTTGAACCGATTTATAAGTGTGTGGTATTGTTAGAATCGTAATGTCATCCGGAGTGTCATAGGGTGCCTTAACTGTCCGAATATCAAGTAAGTAGTGTATAATGAAATTTTCTTGTTTGTTAATTTAGTTAGGATCTGATAATGACGCATGCACCCTTGCCGCATTTTTGACGTGTACGTACTCATACTGTATATTTTAACAGACATTACATTTTTTATTCAGCATGGCTATCCTTATACATAATGAGGCATGGGTACTGCAGCGAACTCTCGGACTTTTAGTTGTCATTGCACCGCTTTTGTGAGCGTCGAGCACCTGAACTCGGCGCGCGTGGCCTGCCGACTCACCAGACAGTACGCTGCAATAATAGCACTCTGTATAGCTACTTCTTGCGCCTGGCGACATTAAACGGCCTTTTTATGGGTGCATCAGATGGAGCTCTTAAAAGCGCGGAAGCGCGCGCCAAACGATCTGCGGCCAGTCTCACAATCACGATCTAACTAAAATTTCTGAATGTGTAGCTGCTGCTGCTAATGATTACGAAATGGGGGATAAGCCGATCGGGGGCATCGAGACTTGCCGCATAGCATTAGCGAGTAATAGCATTTATTCACCAAGGAGACAGAGGGTCTGTCGTCATGGTGCCGATAGACGCATGGTTTTCACTTATCCTGAAAGTAATTCTAGGAGCTACAGGACTAAAGTGCCTTTAGGCAAATTTAGTTCTGGTTATTTTAATTACATGTTTTGCTGACGCACAACCACTCGTTGGAATGTTATGATCAGTGATGTTATATGCGTGCGTATTGTTGAGATAGAAAAGTAGAGTCACTTTTGCATACAATGTCCAGCTCATTAAATACGTCGTTTGTCAGCTCGTCAGACTAGGTCTTTCATGCTCCAGGGCGAAGACTTGCGCTGGCTCCTCAGGAGTAGAATCCATCATTTTTATGTGTCTAATATCACCATTGTTCAGCAAGTTTTTACGCTGATATGCGACTAATGCAATATTTTCCACACATGGGTCTTATTTCACGTCGCTTAATTAGCTATGTAATGATATTGGTCGCCGAGTAAAAGTCTTCAGGAAAGCCATTGTTTTCGAATATCGAACGATACAAAATAGTTCGTTCATCCTTCAAAATATGGTTTCTACAATACGACGAAATCACATAGTATTGTAGAAACCATATTTGAATGGATAATATTGAACAGGCTTTAGTGATTTCACAATAACCGGAAGCAAACACAATAGTTTTAAAGGTAATTTATAATTTACTCTTAAATAATTTTTCATTTTAGACAATAGTAGTAATGAAGAAAATAATTAATAATTATTCATCAGAAAATGATATATTTTCAGATTTAAAACAATTATAATATCATTTCATTAAAGAAAATAAATTGGACAACGAATTAGGCACTGTCACTATCACCGTAAATTAACTCCAACACACCCTTAATTTCACACCGGAGCAGATTAGGTGCATACAACTACATTGTTATTTCCTACATGTCATAATTGCGTGGTTTTAAAATATATGCAAATTCACTAAAATGGTAAAATTTCGCTAAAATATTGTTCACAATATTTATAATTATGTATTTAATAGGTTTAATTAAGTTTTATCATAAAGGATTTTATTGAACATCCACGGACGCGAAATATGGTACAAGAGCAGACTTTATTTTTTGTAGTGATCTTCTTTTGGTTTCATAGCGGCGGCTGGTGGTGTAGCCACCGCCTGATAGCGCCTTCTCATGGAGGTGGAGTGGTAACCAGAAATGATAGTAAGCTACTGTAAGCTGTGCGTTGGAATTCAATTAAGGTTCTCCTAATATATTTAGCCTTAAATTAGATAAAGCGTTACATTACATACGCGCAAAACATGTAGAGCGGTCAAATCTTCCTCTCCAAATTTTTTGCGTAGGGGATCGAACCTTCTTATGGTTGTGAGGCTTTTGTTGAGGGCGATATGTCGTACCATGAGGAGGGAAATGACGTCAATGTAATGTCTAAAACAGACGCAGTCATTATTATAATAAAGTCAGATATTCCCGAATTCTACTATATTGAATAAAATTGATGACTAATTAGGAAAAGCTTAAACGTCCTTTTACATGTGTCATATTTTTCCGCAATTTTTATCCTATTTGGCAGATATATTGATCGAATCCGCTAGGTCAGGATATTATAACGATCTTTCTCAAAAACTTTGGGACATAACATCCACATATCTAGTTATGTACGTTACTACCCGGCAGGACTCTGGAAAACGGGGTCACTCGCTGCTTAACAGTTTTGGATGGACTATTCCTTCCACAAGACCATTCGCAGCTCGTGGTCACTTGCGCAACTTCTACCTTGTAAGCAATTGCAGCCCGTGGCATCAGCATCTACCCGCTGTCTTAGATGTCTGGGGCTGAACGGGGCCGTGTAGCGTGGGCAAGAATGACATCAATATTGAATAACATTTCGTTGGGACGCTCGATCCAACTTCGGCTCAACTCCCATCCGGCAGTATCGCCGAAGGGGGACTGCATTAGAAGGGCTGGTTTATCCTGCAGTCACGACAGTTGGGATCTAGTGTGCGGCCCTGGGCGGACTTTACATCCCCTTACTTGCAGGGATCCGTTGAATCCCCAGATTCATCCCCAACATCGACATTTCCGGCAATTACCCATAATTGCCGGGGATGTCTGGAAAAATGTCTTTTCTATGAAGCATGGGTAGGCGTCGACTTGTCGTCAAAACCCTCAAAACGACGCATTGGCCACCCGATACCGAGTAATATAAAAGAGTAAAGGGCGTCTCGGGTTGGCGATAAATTCGAAAACGAACACGCGGTAGGGATCCGCGCAATCTACTTCGAACTGCGACCTTCCTAGTAGAAGGTGGAATCCATCCGAAAAGGTAGTTAAAGGTTTAAGTGCCCCACAGGCCTGCAGTGCGTTCGCCGTTTAAGGTTGATCTCTGAGGGAATGTTGCAGTAGATTTACTATGGA
>OX155980.1:52898449-53013698 GCA_944548615.1 Micropterix aruncella
ATATATATATATATATATATATATATATATATATATATATATATATATATATATATATATATATATATATATATATATATATGCAGGAGCTTTACAGACAAAGCCGATTCTCCCTTAAATATTCAATCTATTATGTAGAAGTCCATAATAACTGACTTACGTAAGTAAACTAATGCTAACATCAAAAAATATACACTAACCTAACCTATTGCTCCCCACTGACCTTCTTACCATAATATTTGTACAATGGTACGGTACATTAAACAATATAGGTATGTGAACTCTTCGCTGTGTAATTAACCGGTATGTATTATACAATTCAAATTTCTATAGTATCTCTTACATAGTAAATAAATAGTTGCTTGGATTAATTTATATACAAATATATGACAATATTGTACCGTATTGATTGAGTAGATTGTTAATCAAATGAAAGTTATCTATATCTATATATTAATTTGAAACGTATTTTTTTTCTGAAACGGCCATATTGAGAGAACGGCTAGGTAAAAAAAAAATGGTTGAGGTGTCTAAAAAAGCTCTCAGTCTCTAGATGTGTCATCAAAAGAGAAAAATAAAAAATGTCATCAAAGGAGAAAAAATAAAAATCTATATTAATTGGAAACGTGTTTTTCCTGTAACGGCCAAATTGAAAGAACAGCTAGTTGTAAAAATTTGGTTGAAGTACCTAAAATAGCTCTTGGTCTGTAGAGATGTCATCAAAAGAGAACATTAAAAAAAAGTCATCAAAAGAGAAAAATAAAAAATCTATATATTCATTTGAAACTTGTTTTTCCTGTAACCGCCAGGCGCTAAATTGAGAAAACGGCTAGGTGTAAAAATATGATTGAGGTGCCAAAAAAAAGCTCTCAGTCTGTAGATGTGTCATCAAAAGATAAAAATTAAAAAAGTCATATTTTTTTTTTTTAACATTACGACCAATAAAGTGATTGTCGAGGTCGACGGGATTCACTTAGTTATTTGATTAATTTGAAAGTTATTACGATTTTTAAATTTGAAGAATATCATTGTTCTATAAAACTTAAAAGCTTAGTAACTTTCATATAGAAAATTTAAAAAAAAACACACCCAGCAACCTTTTAGCAGACTCATTGCTTTGCTCGAAAAAACATGTGAATATATTCATGGTCTACCTTGTGGTACTCTAGACCCCACAGTATATCGCCGTCGAAATTTCGAGGTTGATAGCTCGGGAAGCCTTCTTAAGAGGGCGAATATTTTAAGAAGTTGTTTCACGAAATGGCGAAGTCGCCGAATTTCAAAGTCATCCATATAATAAAATACAAAATATTTTTGAAAATCTGTAATACTGTAAAACATTTTTTTTTTTAAATTTCGATTACATTTCGAAAATATTCATAATTATAATCATGTGTATTACTTTCTTCCGCGGATGTTTTTGATATTGTGCATAAATAGTTATTATAATTATAGTTAAAAGTAAAATAAATAAATGTAAAGATAAAATAAATAAATTCATAGATTTTTTTATATCGAAATCACTTATGCATATTATGAGTTTCTTTAAAATGAAATCATGTTTTTAATTTCACGGCCCGCCAATCAACGAGGAGAGTTTGTGAGGGTATTGTGAACGCGCAAATTTTTTTTCGAAATGAAAACGGAAATATCCATTTTGAACCCCCCTGAGATGATTAGGACTATTTCCAGATGAAATTCTGTGTGTGTGGCTGTGTGCATTCCTCCACGATAGCGTTCAAACGTTTAATCCGATTGAGCTTAAAATTCGGCATGCAGGCATCATTTGGTCAAGGCAAGAGTAGAAAAGGTTGTATTTTAAATCGGTCCACCAGAGAACGCACTAGTCGTATTTCAATCTCGAAATATTGTAGTATATTTGCGTAAACGATTGAATCGAACGTGTTTAATGCGTTGCATTCTCACTATCAGCGCCTCAGGTCAGGCTCCTTCCCGAAGGGACATCACTCTCAAAATCCTCCCATAAGTGCTTGGCTACTTGCCGGGAAAGTTTTGGTGTGACACAACCGATTTGTTAGTCTTTTGCTGAGTTTCCATACGTAAAAAGTTAAATTAGGATATGTTATCCCCAATATTTTGTATTTTACCCGTTTCCTGTAACGCTATTCAAATTTTAATCTCTCAATTCTGACAATTGAGGTATACCTCTACCGCATGGTGTATTTTAATTTGTTTTAAATATTCAAATTAATTCAACCCTTTTTCACCATTTGCGCGCGGTCGCCTTTAACCGGAAATAGTGGGCATTTGACCGCGTGTCATCGGCTAAAAATGTCCGATTTAGTTTTTTTTTTGTAGAGAAACACGCCAATTTCAACATCGAAAATTAACTTAAGTTCGGAATAACGGTAAAAGAAATAAGGAAAACGATATTTGGATAACATATACCATTAATTATATTGCATTGTCTTAGGTTTTTTTACAGCAATCAAACAATAAAACATTATTATTAGATTTTAAAGAAATTATATGTGATCATTGATTATGTAGCGTATTAGAATGCTCAACTTTGTACTATGATTTGACAACTAGGATTTTACTACGAAACGCAACGTGTAGATAGCACTCATAGTTGTAAAAATTGATTAATCTTCTCTTATTATGTTCAATATGGCGACTTTCGTAGCTTACTAGTATAGCCGCGCACTGTAGATGGCGCTCTAAACACGCCTATACGGTATAAAATAATGGAATTATTGCAGTATTATACCTTTCTCAGAAATCGAAAAAATAAAGAAACACTACTAGATTCGATCATTGCAATGCTAAATATGAAAGAATAAAGCTTCGGACGCGTAAAATTTCGGCACCAAATTTACATACAATTTTTTTTTTAAGGTTGTTTAAAAAAAGAACTAATCTAACCTGCCGCCAAATAGGTGTTTATGTATTATTTAAAATAAAAAAAAAGTTAAACTACTGAAATGTATGGGATTGGCGCTTTTTTGAATGCCTATATCTCGCTTATTTATTGAGACCCAATAAATATTATTGCAGATTCGGAATCAGCGTAGTAAATATATTCTGGTGACGTTAAAAAAATCAACAATCTAGAAGAGGTTCCTATACTGCAATAATACCAAAATAATATATAATCTGACAAACGACTGTTTAAATCGTAGCTCTTATTATTTTTATATGGTTTACATAAATATGTATTTTTTTATTTGTTATAGATACACTATGGAGTTGAGCAATCTAAAACCATATATAATCTATGATAGGCACTATTCATTTCGATTTTTATTTGATTTATCTTTCGCAGATTTTATGAAAACGTTTTTATGGTATTTATATAATCTCCTTCTGTCTTGATGGAAAAAAATATTTAAAGGTCGAACGATATGCAATTGTTTTACGATTCCCATTATTAAACTAATTATTGCTACAGCGCGTCGATTCGAGCGGTGACCTCGATTCGTCAGAAATAATCCACTATTTTAATGAATGAATGGAGTTTAGGAAACAGGCTTATGATTCAATTAAGCTAATGACAACATTTCTTTCTTAAAACAGGTTTGAAACTGATCTTCAAATCTGAATTGCTATAGCGAAATTATAACTCCCTAATTTTGCTATAGGCAACGTGCACTAAGAACACCAGCGCCTCCATGCGGAATGTTTGGAAATTTTTATCAGAAATTTGCAAAATTGGTGTACGGGACAAATATTTATTTTTGTGATTTTTCGAAATGGCTGGAGATAGCCTCACTTGTCTATTTTCAACAAAGATAGGAAATTAATTTATCTTGTCACATACGTATGTAAAAATAAATACCAGATGATATTGACCAAACATTTTTTAACATTGTCCGTAGCAAAACCTCCCATACAAACTTATGAGATTTTCAGATTTAAAAAAAAAATACGTTACTTTTTTGCATTCAGCCTACGAAATGTCAAGTTGCTAAACATTCAAAACGTGGCGACTTTCGACTAAAATTCGGCTTATATTTTTTACTCTAACCCTAAATGCGATGATGATGATGATAAATAACCAATGGCGATTGCTCGAAACCCTATTGATATTATGTCATTGCCAATCGGCATCATGATTTAAGACGTCTACCGATTTGAGCCACCGTGCCATATTACATAGCGAGCCAGTTTTAAAAAAAAAAAATAATACGTGTGGCACTCGGGGACTGCCGCGGTAAAGCTATTGCATAGCATTTTAAACAACTTTTGCAATTATAATTATTTATTTATTTTATTTATTTTATTTTTTCTGATAACAGATAACTGCGCTCTGAAATTATTCCGAATCATTTGCGGCTGCGGAAGCAAATGATTCGGAATAATTTAAACGTCTTCCGATAGAGCGCCGCGCACGAATTTTTTATTCGATAAAGCAAAAAAACCGGATTATTCGGAAAAAATCGTAGATAAAAAGATAGATAATTAAATTATCTTTAAAATGGTGCAGGTTTCATAATAATACACCAGATAATATTTGAGTAGTAGTCGTTTTTGTGTTCGGTTAGACCTAATTTCACAAATTAATTACCTTATGTAATATAAACAAAATCTAAAATATTCAAAGCTAAGAATATTAGGAAAATGTTCTTGTTTAACATATATTTTTTTCGAATCGTAAGCAGTACTCGTTTAGACGTAATTATCAGTTTAAAATTATTCATTTTCGTTAAGAAATTTCTTCATTCGGTCGCCGCGCTGGCCTAGGCCCGCGATAAAAGCTATGCAATAGCTTAAAAGAATATGAGTTTATTTATTCATTTGTTTATTTATGCACAATTTTATATACGAAGTACAAAACAACCTTATTCTAATACAAAACATTTTTCAATCAGTATATCTATTATAAACCTAGCTTGGAAAGGAGATCCATCTCTTTGAAGTATTAATGGTTTATTACCACACTAGGAATTAACCTGTGTTAAGGAGGTATTAATGTCGTTTTTAAATCCTGTCGAGAGGGAAAGACTTATCTGTTACGAGAATATAAATAATAAAATTTATTTGAATTTATTAGTGGCTATCACAAAATATTTTCATTGCTACATATAAGAACGATTGCCAATGGCGAAACATGACTCTTCGTAGCTACAGGAAAAATTACGAATCGAAAAAATATAAAACAATAATCAAATGGTCAAAAAAAATAATATAATCGGGGTAAATAATAAACAGTCAATAATAATAAATAGTAAAATTAATAACAACTTATCGCCTTCATAACAAATTAGCAAACAACAATTAGTACTAAGGCATTTAACTTCTGGAATTCTCTACTGCAAACTTTTAATGATTTCATCAACTCTCACCAAGGTCCCATGTGTGTTGGGAGGACCGGGTAAAATAGAAAAAATGGGACAATTAAAACAAGAAGATATTTAATGTTCTACGTCCAAGCGATTATTTGTGCAAATACAGGTTTTGCAATTTTTTCCATCTTTTCAGATCACTAAAATTGAGAGTGAAACAATACTAAAGTGAGAGTTTATTTTTGGACAGCTTATTTGGTTTACTTAAATTAATTTTCTTATAATGAATCCCTACATTTTAAATTGCAATTAAACGAATACTATTTTTAATGTATATGTCCATGATATCTGCCATCTCTAGACGGATGACATTTGAAACGTGTTTTAAGTTTTATTAATATACTAATATGCCTTTAAAGAATATGCAAATATATATAAAGACCTTAATATATACATAAAATACATATCATTTTATAGTAGAAATGAAAAAAATGCATAGAAAGAAAAAGAAAAAATAAATTATCTAAAACGTTGCATACTCCACGTTCTATTTACCCTAGGTAAAATAATAGTATACGGGGGTCGCTGTGGACAGACTGAATTTCAAATTTCGGGCAGCACGGCACCAGTCACCGATGTAATGTAATCACGGCAACGGCAGCGGCAGTGTTGCGGGATAATTAATCGTATTAACCACACAAATTGCTGACCAAGCTAACTTGACAAACTTCCCTGATAATGCATCAATCTGCTCTGGATAATAGCCGTACATAACAGCTTATTCACAATGTCGTCGACGACCTAATTATTAATAATTGATTACTCGCGCGGATAGACCCGATTTTCCATTACCACAAAAATCGTCTCATATCAGTATTAATTAGTATAAAACTTTAATTATTCTAGTCTAGCCAGAGTGACTATGGACTAATGCTGGAGAGTCTGGTGTCTGGAGATCACGTTGCATGTCATGCGACGTGACGCAACCGTGTAATGTCTCGATGACGCAATGTCGCAAGGATTCGCAGGGAGAAACGTACAGTCGCTGTTTAAAATTTTAATAATAGATTTGGAAAGTTGGGGGGAGGGGGGTTGTAACAGTGCACAGGTCACTGTTACAACCCCTTTGTCAAAAGTATTCTCTTTTTTTCTCATTCGGCCACAGGAGTGTGTGAGCAAGATGCGCTTTGTTACGCGACTTGAGAGAGATGGGAAACATCGGCAGCGCTATGGGTCTAAATGAAAATAAGCAACAAAATATTTTTCCTTACAGGGGAGAAAAAAGCTGTACAGTTTTTCAGAAAGGACATTTAACTGACTTGTTTTGTCAGTGCTTTCTTTGAATGAGGATCCAGTTAATTTCTATCAGTTGAGATATTAATATAGTTTCTATCATTTTAAAATATATACATTATTTTCGTAATATTTAGGTAATAAAAAATACCATATGTTGTTTTAACATTCAAGAAGTTAAATGCCTATTACGTTTGTAATTTTTACATTCAATGTTCCAAGTGTCAATAAGAAATACTATTTATTAAAATAAAAAAATAATGTATAAAATATTATTATTATTAATAATAATAAACGGCTAAGCTGATGTGGCCGTATCTTATTGATTATAATGTTTTCAGTCAGTCGGTGTTATGTGTTATATATCAATATTGATGTTTTTGGCACAAATAACACAGTTTGGAAGTTTATTGCAATCATCCAGAACTCTGTAGGATATAAAATGTTTCTGTGGACTCATCGATTAATTGGTCCGCGGTTGTTTTCTAGTCATTGCCTCGGCGATGCGAATTCTTATAGAATGTAAACAGCTGTAGCATCCCGAAAGTATCTTATAGGTCTTGATCAAGTCCCCACGTTTTTTGCGCTACTCCAAAGTTGCGAATCCTAGGGTTCGTAGTATCTGAACTGTCCTTGTATCCGCGGTAGATTTGTGAAGAGTCTCTGTACTCTATCGAGCAGGTCGATGTCCTTAACAAAACAGGGACTCAATATATCAAAAGAAATCTGAAACATGCGAATAAGTCCCCGAGCTTACCTTTTAGGTGTTTAATGTGAAAGTGAAGTATCAGTCAAGCTTATCATCCTTTCACAATAACTTATTTACTCTTTATGGAAACACTTATATATGTAACATTTTCTTATCTGAAAAGAGGGCGACTGAATATAAATTTACATAATTACGATTACATCTGAAATTCATTATACGGTCTAAAATTCATTATACCTATTTTGGCTCGTTTTTATCGGTATTTCTTTGCTTATTTCTTGAACAATATCATATATTATTAAGTGAATCTTGAGTCACATTAAACTTTTGACCTTTATCTAACTACTCGCATAGCAATTGTAGTTATACCTTTTATTGTAATTATACCTTTTATTTCAATTATACGATGTGATGTTTACGATGGTACTCCTCCGTAATCCAAACCTTAGAGAGACGCGATTATTTTCATATTATTCCTGAGCGCAACGGGCCACTCCAATTAATGCCAAGTCGTTACTTTTAATGAATACTTGATAGAATCCGATTGATTGTTACCATTTATTTCTTATTCTCTTAATCGTTTTGAAATTTTCGTCGGTAATGTGACGATTATTTTTAATTATCCCTCAATAGGGCTGTTTGGCAATTATGCATCAACGTTGGAGTCCAAGTGGTAATGATCTTTAATTTTGCAACAAGTATTTAGGACCTTACCCATAAAATTGCCATTCTGAGGGAAGAAAAAAGAAGTGATAATAAATTATCAACTCTTTGGAACCGAGTGATATGGAGTTAAAAACTCATTGGAATATAAAAGTAAAGACTGGTGGTAGGCGCAGCTATATATCTGTTATTATGTTCTAAAAAACTAAAACGGTTTTTGTTTTTTTTAATAAGAATATTTTTTTGCATCTTGTCGAAGCATGTTAGCAAAAATGGTAAAATCGGAACTTCGCGCGGTTATTAAATACCTCTTTTGATTTCTTCTACAGCAATCGTATTAAAGACTACGTTTGCATGTTGGTGTGCCGAATTCAGGCGTGGAAGAACTTTTAACTAACGATGACCCTCGCTCGGGCCGCCCTACGATGGCAGTGACTAAAGAAATGATTAAAAAAGCGGAAAAAATGTTTTGGCGGATCGTTGTGTCACGGTTCGTTTTGTTGCTGAAGAAGAGAAGATTTCGATAGGGTGTGCGCATAGTATTTAACAACGATCGCTTAGGGATAAAAATATACCCGCACACTAATTACCTAGAATTTTTACATAGACGCACTTAAAAAAACTAGACTGAAGTTTCTCAACGTCTGGACTAATGTAAATGACTGTAATGACTGAAGTTTCGCAACGTTTGGACAGCATCCTGCTAATGTAGATGGCAAAAATACGTCTAACCTGGCAACACTGAGTAGGTACGAGTACAAAACATACGCGGTTGGTATGGACGTGGGCCAGATTTTCAGCTTTAATAATGTTAAAAATAAAACTTAAGTTCATTTTAGCATGTATAATAACAAATGTAACATAATAAATAAAATAATCAGTATAGTGTTTTTTTTAAAGTATGTCTAATAAATATCTTTTTTTATATATTTAATAATGTGTAACAACAAGGAGCGTATTTTTTTCTTCTTCATATTATTCATGTTTTAATTTAGTTGCCATAGCTTTAATAATTTTTTACCATTTTTTAAGAGACTTACCGTTTGCCATACGTATTTTAATGAATATTATTATTACATATTGTTTATGTTTTTTACTCTTATTATAATAAAAAACACGTTTTTATCTCACCGCCTTTTTTAAATCTTCTTACCTTTAAGAAGAAGAAAAAGAGGGATTTTTGTAGGCTACATGAGGTGCAAAACTTTAGGCTACCACGGTTGGCGAAATCGGTGACTCGCTCGCAGATACCCGGTAATACTGCCCGTACTATCTGAGGTGACGCAAGTACTTATATTAGAGGCAAGTCGATAGAAAAAAATAGTGACCCTAATTTCGAAAAAGTGAAATGTGTGCTTTGCTTTATCGTCCAAACGAACCGACTAATGAGCGTTTGCGCGCGTTTGCGCACGTATTTCACAGTGGATATGATTCACAGGGCAATGCGATATCCGCGAGCTGAGCTTTGCGCTGTTATTGTTGCCTTCTTTGCGCTCGGCCTCGGAGTGGGCCACCCAATGTGGACTTATTTCTGGCTCTAAGAAAATTAAAGTAGTATCCATTTTGACGTCAATATAATCGAAAAGCTAATTGGTTAGGTTCGGCTCATCTTGAAAGACACAAATGGTCGATTGCTACTTTTTTCGGGGTCGTAGATGTAAATTCATGTTTTGTCACCTGTTACTATAGTCCATACCAAATTTAACGCCTCTTTTTTGAATCTGGTAAGCATGGCATTACACCAAGTGACGCGTCCCGTTTTTTGAGTCATTGTCAAATTGTGTAGGATCCAGCGCGAGCACAGCTTTCTCATAGCTAAATGTTTGTGTGGGATTCATTGCACTTGACCCATGCTAGGGATGCTCTAATGTCATGCTCTATGCGTAAGTGTCATGTCTGTCTGTTTGGATCATACGGCGCACAGCATCGATGTTTTTGTTGTTGACAGCGTTGGACGGGCGACCTTCACGAAATTCATCACTAAAATTGACACGACCACGTTTGAATTCCGTAAACCAGCTATAAATTGTCGTCTTGTCGTCTAGTCGACTGCCAGCCGACTGACAACCAATCGAATGTTGCACTCCGGCAAATAACAGGAATCGGTGAATGACTTATGGTTTCCTAAGCATAAGGTTTTCCGGGGGTAGACGCTGACCTGTTGACAGCCACTGGGAGCTCATGGGCCTAAAGCGACTGGACCGTTATGACCTATTATATCTAGAGTCGGCCCAATTTCACGGGTCAGCACCCATCCGGTAGCCTCCTAGTAGAAGTTCGATCCGGGTAGGACTCCTGTGTTCCTTGTGGGACAGTTTCCCCTGGTAATCTTCCTCGGGTGCTCCTGGACATTTTGCGTACCGTACGGCATCAGCTAATCGATTGTGCAATCCGACAGATAACCGGGGGAGTCTAGACGACTTTGTTTTCTATAGCTTTCCCATATGTTTCCTATAGAACCGACCAATTGAATATAGAACTATATCGAATATATTTTTTAAATCAAAAGTGTACCAATTCGCTGATGACACAGCGATAGTGGTTGAGCACGATGACGTAAATACTGCAAACACAATCATGAACCAACAATTCCTACAACTGTTGCGCTGGTCCCATGACAACGTCCTCGTTATCAACCATACGAAGACAAAGGTATTGTACGTCACCTCTCCCTATAAAAAAGGGGGCGAGATAGCTATTAAAGCACACTCGTATACGTGCATTCACGATCTGCTCCTGCAATAGTCTAGAGGTTGTGAGTACACATAAATACCTGGGCTTAATACTTGACAAAAACTTTAATTGGGAAAGTCACATACTTCTACTGTGTGGAAAACTCAGGTATTTTTTAAAACTATTCTTTCACCTGAAATCCGTAGTACCTCATAATATTATGAAAATCATATACTTTTCACTTGTAAATTCTATACTAGGATATGGCATTCAGGTATGGGGACTTACATTTCCCACGTACGTTAGGAAAGTGGAAAATATTCAAATTCGAATACTGAAACAAATGGCACCAAAAGGCTCAATACAAATTAAGCAAAATAATTACACAGAACTCTACTCCTCAATTGATGTCTTGCCTATAAGTTTCTTCGTATGGTATAAAATTCTGCTTGACAACAACGAAAACGGTTCGTTACGAATACCTGCCGATCATATGCACAGAACTCGGCTACGTGAAAAGGGGTATTTGAAATATAACAAGCAAAACAATTATTACGGCGATAGAACTCTTGAATTCATTGTTCCAAAATTATTCAATCATTTTTCAATAAAATTGGACAACTCAATCAGCAAATACTTACTAAAGAAAACATTGAAACTTATACTACTAAGCAACCTAAATAATGACTTACCCAGGCGAGCTAATTGAAATAATTTAAATATTATGTAATATAAATACTATAACAGAGAAATTAAAAACTATATTAGTGTAAATTAGCATAAATATGTAAAAGCAGTAGCATAACTGTGACAAGTAAAAATTCTATTAGACTAAATTAGCATTAACATCAAGTAGAATAATTATGGTAAACCAAGCTAATTAAGATAAGTTAGGTTAGGTTAGGGCATAAGTATCTAGTATGAATCATTTTATTAGTGTAATCATTTGTTATTGTAATTGTAAAAAAAGTAAGTATACCAGGATAATTAGTATAGGTTAGGTTAGATTAGTAAGTAGGGATATCAATTTAGTGGAAAAGCATATTTATAAGTGTATATTCAGCTAGTTATAATAGGAGATATAGGTTAGATTAGGTTAGGTTAGGAAGTCAATGCATCTACTTAGCGTAGAAAGTTATAATAGGTAATAAAAGTATAATAGGTAATAGATAATATAAGTCAGATATAAACACATTATTGTTAGTTACCCACTGAAAAGGCACTAGCCTTAGTGGGGAACTGTGACATGTAATTTGTATCTTTTTTTATGAATAAAGACTACTACCAAAAAAAAAAAAATAAAAATTGGCCACACGATCCTGAGTAAGACGGGCAAAGGCTTGCCATGATCCGCGATGATTCAAACTGAATCGCCGCTTACATTAGGTAGAGGACCGCGCAAGCGACCTCGAACCCGTGACTAGTAGGGAGGCTGGAGAAATCTGGCCGTAACTGTTATCCAGGGTGCGTTGCGCGGATTGAAGTTGGTTTCTAGCGTGCCAGTTGGCGGAGCTAGATAGTGGATTGTCCGCGTCTCTAAGTCACTACGCTCATCCCAAGGCGTAAAGAAAGATTATATATCGTTATACCAGGCTGGGGTGATGGGTTCGCCCGTTGTCGCTGACACCTTTCCAATGTTGTCAGCTACTCTTAAAATGACCAATTGGCCACCCAATCACAGCCGGGCAAAGGACGCTAAGGTCCGCGATAACTTCAAACTGAATTAACGCTGAACATACAACATGTAGAGGCCGCGCAAGCGACTTCACACCCTTAACCAGTCGAAGGATTCGTCCTACGTTCCCTCCAGACTGAAAGAACGATAAATATCGTTATAACTAGCGGGTGACGGATTCGCTCGCTGTAGGTGACAATTCACCACTGCTTCATTGAGGTAGTGTAGCGAGGTCTTGAATTATATATATGGCCGAATCGTCCACTGCGCAATGTTTAAAATATTTTTAAGTGGCGTGCTGGCCGCGATCGCCTGTTTCAAATCAGTCCCTAGAAGTCCATCGGCAGATTAATCGCTTTAAATGGAACGACCAAGTTTCTCAAGTGGCGACGACGTGCTCCTGAAGCGCTCACCGCGCCATCATATTCCGGAATCTCATTACAGTTTATCCTAAGTCATCAGACACTTGAATAAATAATTAATTACATACGTAACATGATACAGTCTAAAGTAGTCTAAACCAAAAGACATAGAAGGGTCCAGTAGGAATAAACCAAAAATATTGAAAGCCGCCTCGCTGGCTGCAACCCCATAGATGTACGATTGCCAGCTATTTTGTTCGAGGTTTATGCTATCACTTTGTAATGAAAATCACATTTCCCTTCATTACGCCCTTTCTGACGTACGCAATTTTTCACTTTGTTGCATTAACATCGTTTTTATCGTCTTTTTTATTTTCTGAGTTTGATAGCTGTCATTTTTTCTTTTTAAATTGTACTAGGGCTACAAGAGAAATAATGAATTAAACTCTCAAAATAATTGTAATCTTTTATTATTTGTTTGTTTGAAATATTTATTGTGAATGTTCACAATGGGCATGTTTATTGTTATACGACAATCTCTTACATTTAACCCTACTATGAAGTGTTTATATGTATTTGTGAGTGTTTTTTGTGTCTGTATTTATTATAATATTCTGTGTATTCGTATATTATAATATCAATACTGTAATATTCATAATCTAGCATAATTTAAAAAATATATGCGGAATATACTAAAAAAAATATTTGAATGTTTTTAAATAGTTTTTTGTATAAGAAATAATATAATATCGGAAAAATAAAACTACGTTAAAAGTCAAATTTTATGAAACTTAAAAAAACAACCTTTAAATTGTTAAACCTAAAATATAAATTAAACATTAAAATTAGGAATAAAAAATATCAAAATAGAATTACCAAATCCACAACATGCTAATTCATGCCAATCCATGCTAATCCAGGAAATGCCGTGCCAAGACGTTCCCGTAATTCCAGGGTCGCTATAATTTAAGTAAATACAGAGAAAGTACTCACAAAAGGATACTGAAACAAATCCTCTCGCACCGTCTCCGTCATTCTTCGTATACGCATACACACAGTGTATGCATATACGATTGTTAATTTATATGTTTATTGTAAATGGGCACAATAATATTTTAGTTAAAATATAAACAAACTAATAATCCAAAATATAAAACAGTACACCGTTTTGAAGTTCTCATTATGTGCGTGTGAGAGGGTCTGTACGAGTATTTGTGCAAGTGAGGAGGATGTGTAGAGGGCGTGGTGTGTGTGTGGTTATGCAGGTGCAGCCCATTATAGTGAGATATAAGTTAGAGTGAGTATAAATCTCAATAATGGGCTTCCAGTCTAACCGTCGCACTCCGGACCAACACCGGACCCACTCAAGACTATTGACTTAAGAGTCGATTATTCAAAGCGACTACCCATTATGCTTATTTATTCATTATCTAATGGACTTGTCTGATATCCAACAGTAGCCCTAGATGGATTTGGACAATCTTAATAAGAGGTATTTTCTACATTGTTCTTCATGCAGTTATTCATGTCGTTTATGTTACGTATTCAAGAATAATTGAAAATACACAATATTTCTAAGCTATTGCGCACTCACATTTCAATGACCATAAAATTCCAATGAAGGTTGTGCCATAGTGAATAACATCAGTAGAATATCTCAAGCCCGTTTTTGATATAAGTACCTACGCTTCGCCGTCGCGATTGACGATTGACCATTGACGATTAACGATTAATTGAGTTAGTCGCGACTAACGTTAATCACGATTGAAGTAATCGCGACTAACTCATTTAATCGTTAATTGTCAATGGTCAATCGTCAATCGCGACTTACCTAATCAACTTGCTCTTCAGATGCCGCCAGAACCCGTCAATTCATTCTCGTCGGTCGCTCGGTCCGGTCGGTCCGGTCGGTCCGGTCGGTCCGGTCGGTCCGAACAGACCGGACGTACCGGACGGACCGGACGGACCGACGAAAAACGCAAAACGCAGTCGTTAGTCGTCAATCGCGATTAACGTATTCAATCGTCAATTCTGATAGGTTGCATTACAGCCTGTACAGAAAACATTCCACTTTTGTATGCTTAGCTGTCGCGCGACAGCCCTGACTGTCGTCTAGAGAGCCCCTTAGGGGCTCTCTAGAAGTGGTAATTAAATATATATGCATGATAGTATCATAGGTTTTAAAATTAGTTTAAAATTAATTGCCCTCAGGAAAACACTGAAATGTATGTAAAATAAAAGAATCTGCCCTAGTACTGGCATTATCCTAGTTAACGTATTATGTGTGACATACTATAATACGCTAATGAGTAGCTTTCTATTCACTATATCAACATAGTTAACGTAACTATCGCCATCTATCGTTAATTCTTCGAGATTCCGACGAATGAAGCTATAAATCCATGCACAGCTGTTGAGGACACTGGATTGAAGTGGACTGACTGGGCGGCGATTATCGTGGAAAGTACTGACCACCGCCTGGGAAATTACAGTCGCGAAATTACAGAGCTATTGACGGGGAATTAGAATGGCATCGATATATTCACATGCCTTACCTATATATAATAAGGAAGGATTAAATAATATTACTGGCATTGAGATGCCTCTTTTGTCACGCCCAATGATTCAATGATGACTACTCCCCCTCCCATTTCCTTTTGAGTTCCTTCCTTCCTGCCATCCATAGTTTGCTACCGTTTGAGTGGCTTTTGTTGTTTTTTTCACATCGCTTCATCCAATAAACGATTTCTTAAAAAAAAAATAAAAACTAAACTTTCAATCCAGAACGAAGGTTTGAGTACTTTCTTTTATTATAATAAGCATCTTAAGCTTTTTTTTATTTGATTTCATGATAGCCGCGGGCTGATAACCACCCAGCAATGTTTAAGTAATATACCTGGGTCAAGTACAATTATAGAAACAGGCATCGGTGATTTTGTTGTAGGTACTATCACCTGCAATTTAAGTACCTGGCGATCGTTTGCTCGCACAATTCACTTCAATAAGAGTTCTTTATTCTGCTTCTATTCTGCTCGGCCGATAATAGTCTCAGTAGATTCAATAAATTCGTCACCTCTAAATTAAAATACTTACAAATAGGATAAAACCGAATTTACCGCGTGAAATTTGTAACATTCGACGTTTCGGTGATGTTGCAGCCGCCGTTGTCCAGGGTAGACTGAAAGAGCTGTCGATCCGTTGTTTTGCGGGTAGGCTGCATACCGCTGCTGCCGCTGCCGCCACTGTGTAGGTTATAACAGTGGTGGGGGTCCGGGCTCGGAGCGCGCGAAAATCCGTCTTGCACACAACATTCACTGTATCCTGTCTTACGTCCTTGCGTTCGGCATTCGGCGGCGGGAACATTTTAAGAAGAGGGTTCCACGTAGAAGAGAGTTTGTAACCGTCGTCTCTATTGAAGTTCGGGGTTTTTCTTATTTCAATGGCTTCCCGGATCATGCGAGGAAAGTAGAATTATTCCTTGGATAGGACAATGGGATTTTGAAACTGCATCCAGTGGTTACTTCCGCTATCCAATATATGTTCGCAGATCGCCGATTTTTCTCGCTGAATGTTTTTAACAGCTTTGATATTTTCTGTCAGTAGCGTGGCTATGGGCCGTTTCGTTTGTCGAACGTAGGCTAAACCGCAGCTGCATTCCACTTTATACACACCCGGGGTTTGGGACAGGCCTCAAAAATTGAGCTATATTTTTACCCTGGACAACGGACAGTCTACCCTGGACAACGGCGGCTGCAACGTCACTGAAACTTCGGGTGCTACGAATTTCACGCGGTAAATTCGTTTCTATCCTATTTATAATGTCAAACAACCGCAATAGTCTTCGATTTTATAAAATACTTACGTTCGTTACCCGAAAGAACACTGAGATTTGAAATAAATTTTTAATCATTGCTTATGGTTTTGAAGTTATTGGTTTGTTTCTATTTTTTGAAACATTTTGTTACGTTATACAAAACGCATAACACACTCAAAAGAAACCCATGGAACTTTCTTGCCTGTGAAACTTGCCCCCAAATGCCGCACTTTTTATCCGTCGTTGAATAAAGCCGGACGCTAGACGGAATCTTATCGGCCAATCCTGCGGATGGCAACTCGCCAAAAGGTCTGCAATGCAGCAAGGAGCTTTCCTATCATTACACCGTTAAGCTAACAAACATGTCAATATACTATAATGTGTATTGAGATAATATACCGTCGATTGAGAGAGGAGATATTCAAACTGTGGAAGAATAGGCCCATTTAAAACTTTATAGTATCACACGCAGGAAAGTTATAATATCAGTCTGTATTTCATTTAAATCTACTTAAGTTTTAATATGTAATCCAACTATTAAAAAATATCGTAGGTATTTAAAAAAAAACAATAATATTACTTTCGAACCTGTATTCTACTACATTGATTAGGAGCTAAATGTAGGCTAAAAGTCAAGGCAAACTTCATACATAATAATTAAATGGATATTTTTTTTAGATACGGTATATATTCGAAATATGCGAAATATTTATTGTGGACATATACAATGAAACCTATTTCTGTGTCATTTTTTATGGTATTCAAATAATCAATGTTTGTAGATGTCCCTTTTTACACGACTGCCCAACAAATAAGGAGTGTAATGTGTTCAGGGTTCATGCTTTCATGGGTTATGTTTTCCATTTTTTTATTCCACCGTATTTTTTAAACGCTTGAACCGATTTAGAAGTGTGAGGTATTGTTAGAATCGTTATGCCATCCCGAGGGTCATTGTGTAACTGTCAAATATCAAGTAAATAGTTGAATAAATGTCCAATTGTCGATAAATTAAACATATATATATATATATATATATATATATATATATATATATATATATATATATATATATATATATATATATATATATATATATATATATATATATATATATATATATATATATATATATATATATATATATATATATATATATATATATATATATATATATATATATATATATATATATATATATATATATATCGTGTTTAGTGTCAAATGAAAGGTCTGGTTAGGTACATTCCGGAAATATACATGTATCTATGGTATATGGATAAATACATAAACCACATATATTTCATAATAAACCGTAATAAAAATAATTATAAATACAATAGTTCATTTTCTGTAGCGGCAGTCGTGTGTATTATTCTATTTAATATATTTACTTGTCGACTTAACAATTCAAGAATTATCATGTGACTTTGACCGCAGGAGACAAGTGGTTAGGCATTTGTCGGCTTATCTCGGGCTTTTGACTTCGGTCGCTCCCTTTTTCTGACGAGCATCAAAAGGCACCCGAGGTTTAGCTCTCAGTTTGATACGCAGCTCCTTTCGAATAGAACTCACATTGCACATTGTTTGTCGGCGGTGATCAATAAAACCCTGGAATTTCGTCGGTTGGTGTTAATCTTTAAGAGAATTTGATTTGTAAGTAGTACAATATCTAAACGTGAGATAATAGTGTCGTTTGTTTTAGGTAACTATAATCGAACTCAGTCATTATCTCTATTTACGGAGCCGTTCTCCCCAACCAATCTTAGTCGATAGAGGGCCCGATTGCGTTTCTTTGTGAACTAAAACTAAAATTAGTACAAGCGAACGAGACAGAGCAATACGTTAGTGCGGAATATGAAACGAACGATCGTCGATAAATACTACTTGCCAAACTTATACTCGTCCGAATAAATTCGAGCATATTTCGTGCAATGTAAGATTTGACCTTGGTGGGCAGTTTTAATGCGAAAAAGTGACAACCGGTCATCTCATACTCCGCTCTAGCCTATTATCCTGTCTCGTTTACACGGACTAATTTCCGATTTTAGTTTACGAAGAAACGCAATCAAGCCCAGATAACTTACGGGTGCTTTGCGGCACATAAATGCGCTATGCTCGGCAGCGTCAGACCTGCATATTTTTACAGCGAGTCCACATCTCTTCAATGTGTGGGCATTGCGCTACGATTGTTTTAATTCTTTATGTATTCTGATATATTGTTTACTATTTAAAATGCATTTACTTGTATATTTAATGATTAGTTAAAACGTAATGTGTAGGTAATGTAGGTACTTACAATAATGTAATGTTAAATTTATGTTTATAATAAATCTCAACTGATTGGTCATAACTATAATGTTGAATAATATGAAATGAAATAAAAAATAATGAAATCGAATGAATGAAAAATCTCTTTATTGCCCAATAAAACATTTATTCTCTCAATTGCACAATAAAACATCTAATTTCACTATGTGATGGCGGGCATAAACATTATCTTCCAGTCAACAAACCATGTTGATGTGTTGAAATACGGGGAATGAAATATGATGAATTGAAATATGACGATTATTGATGAAATGAAATAAATTTATTTATTATTATTTATTCCGTAGCCGGCGATTGGGGAGGGGGTCGCCCTCGCAGCCAATACGCTGCTGTCGGTGCCGCTGGATCTCGTACTCCATTCACGATTCGCTTCCATTCTTGACGATTTTTTGGCACGTCTCGAGCATCCCTAGCCGATAATAGTTGATTTTTAAGGTTTTGATGTTATTTAGCCAGGTTTTCTTCGGTGCCGATCGCTGAATTCTCCATTCTGTCGGACGGTCTCGCCAAAGAAGTTTACGTGGCAAGCGATTATCGTTCATTCGGCAAACATGGCCGATCCATCGTAGTCGACGTTTTTGTACCTCTTCTTCGATGAAATAAATAAATACGGAATGATAATTAGGCTAGCATACTTCTCAATTTTTTGACAATACTAGGAGACAACATCTGAAAGGTTGCAGCTCCATTACCAACCATACTTGTATTGTTGGATTTCCCAGTATGTGGAACAGAAAGTGTTTCAAAACATGTCAATAGATTTCGTTTTGTACCAATGTATAGATCTTATTCTTGAGTTAATGAAGGAGGATATATCTGATGAGTGATGTGGTGAGATATTAAATCAAAGACTATCGCGGTCCTTAGATATCCCATACAATAAATGACAGGGTGGTTGTGTCGGAGTGCACAGCCGTTGGCTTAACGTGAAAAATCTCCGGAATAAAAGCACTAAAAACACTAAATCAAACCCTCTGGCGGGTAAGTATGGGAGCTTTTCAGAGATTTACTCGTCAAATCCGATATCACATTCTTCAACGAAGTTTTTGTAATGTTTGTGTCCATCGTGTCGTAAAAGACGAGATTTAAAAATATTTTTTCGTTTTGTTTTCCATAGAAAATGTTAATGTATGTTATATAATAAAGTAATGTGCAAAGAGTTTTTTCGTTGATGAAAAATCGGTTGTGTCATACCAAGACTTTCCCGGCAAGTATCCAAGGACTGATTTCATCTGAATATTAATTTCACAAACAAAATCGACGAGCGCCCTCTCTCGACCGGCGGACGAGCCAGGTTGGGTTCCGTTACAATTTCCTCGGGCTGCGCGGTTCGTTTCTCGGCTAAGCGCTAGCAGACGCCGTTAATATTTAATTAAAATGTGTGGCGGAATTTATATATTATTAGTGTAGCTTATATACGAGATATACCAACCCAAATTTCACAATATGATTTTGTCCCAACATGGCATCTGAGTACTAAATTTCAAGTCAGGCCAGTCTTTCCAGGTTGAAATATGACTGGTGGACCGATTTCAACCACAACCTTTTCAACTCTTGCTATGACCAAATGATATTATTATTATTATTATTACATTCAAATCAGCTTAAACTGATAAATCATTTGGGCGCTATTGTGAATGAATATATACCCACAGACAGACACACAGACAGACTTTAATCTGGAAATGGCCTTAATCGTCTCAAGGGTGCTCAAAATCGATATTTCTGTCGTCATCTCGAGAAAAAAAGCTAGTTCGCAATACTTTCCCTCCTCATCGGTTGGTGGACCGGGAAAATAAAGAAAAACAAATGAATTTGTAGAAAATAATATTCCTAATAGCCTTGTGGATTCAAGTGCAGAACGTGCAATAATTTGGGAGATTGCCACAAAATAGTGACAGGAAAAAAGTATTTTAAATACAAAAGCACACCGATTATCCGAAAACCTAATACCCAAACGACCGGTTATCCGAACCCGATGACGTTTTTCACTGCTTTTATTATTATGTTATTCCTATATAAATGTTTTACCCTTTTTACTTGTACATTTGATTGATTCAATATAAAAATGCTTTCTTTAATTAAGAGCCTCGTTCAGAATTATAAATAAAATACAAAATACTTAGGGATCACAATTATTTAGTCGCACTATAATTTACGTAAATATTACGCGCGGCACTTGTGCGGTGGTGGGAGATCAACCGACATAGATCCTGCGTCGACGAGCGCCAGAGCGAGAATGATTTTAGACCGTCCAAGGCACACGATTTTATACTTACTTTGAAAAATTATTACAATAAAAGATGAAGACGGATATTTTTTCTTTTTTACAAATTTATAGTACAATCTTTCTTCTTACGTATAAAATTATTTATGTTGTCAAATGACTTCTAGATTATGAGATATAACGTATTTGCTTGAAGTCGATTTCTAGATTATTGACTTTCTTAGACGTGATAAAAATACAAGTTTATGATTTTAAAGTCGAACTTTTCTTAATACGTTTTAAATTTCACGATATGTTCCTTCATATTAATATTTCCTACCTTCTTACCTAGTAATAATAATTGGTGTAATATTACTTCAAAATTGAGTCTTTGCGCGTCATCTAGAAATCGCGCTTTCGAAATCTACTGTTTACTAAGTCAATTATCCAATTTTATAATAATTATCCAATAGAGATAAAATAAATATATATGGTGTTTACGATGACTGAAGTCAAAAGAAGCTAAACCGAATAATTGTGTGACCAAAATCAATTCAAAAACTACCAATTTCTTGATTTACGCATGAAAAATGCTAACACGCTCTTAACAGCAAATGGTTTTGTAGGAAAGAAAATGTAGTTGATCGTTTATCCGAAACTAGCGATTCTCCGAACGCCTGTGTCCCTGAATGAGTTCGGATAATCGGTGATCCACTGTACCCGAAATAGTCAAGATTAAAAATAATAGATAACGTGGTAAATATTAACGCAGGATAGCATAGGATAATTATCGTTGATATACAATAATGCTAAGATAAATATCGATGGTACATATCCTTCGTACCGTGCATTTTTTGTGTATTGATATGAAGGTTAACGCATTTTGCTCCACGGTTTAATGAGTCTCTACCCTAGGTTAGGAAACTGTTTATTAATTGATTGTAAAACAAACCATACCATATTCCAAGTTACAATTCTCGTACGTTTGATTGCTCGTTTTTTCACGTCAGATCTGGAAGACGTATAAATAAACAATCCGTTTACTTCCCAAGTGATTAAAGCAATATTGTGCTAGAGAATGAATATTTCGGATTGCCAACTTCTTCGGGCGAACCCACCACCCCAGGAAGTTATAACGGCATCGTGTCAACACAAACCACAGTATTACTACTCTCCAAGACCGTAAGAGTACAACGGTTTACCTCGGCTTACCTCCAGCGGGCCGACATCACACTTCTACTGCCAGATTTGGACGGATTTCTTCATCCTCCATTCTGGTCATAGATTCGAAATCACGTGAGCGGCCTCTACCTGATGTTAGCGGTAATTCAATTCGACTTTATCGCGGTCCGTGGCGCCCTTTGCTCGTCAATACCACACGGAATCGTGTGTCTAACGGCCCTTGCTGAGTTGGTCATAAGACCCATTCAGTTCAGGGTTGGTCACACTCACGGGTCAACACCCATCCGGCTGCCTCCACGCATGAAGTGCGAGCCCGGGCAGGACTCTGGCCTTAGGGCTAGTTTTCCCTAGGAGTCAACCTTCTGGCGCTCCTGGACGGTCTGCGCACCGTGCGGCGTAAGCCAATCGATTATGCACTCTGACTAACAGTTTAGAGTTTCAAGGCGATAGGTGAGGGCAGCAAACCCCGCCCACCGCCCGGGCAGTTATAACGACGAGGGTCGTCTTGTCTGCCCGGGATGTCGTGCTACGACAACCCTGCGCGTACCAGAAGGGTAGAACGCGTAGGGGGTGAAATAGGGTAAACCACCCCCCCCGTACCGCCCCGAGAACCCATTTATTTATAATAATAAAAGAATTTACAAAGTAAAAATTTACAAAAATAATACTAAATTTACCATATTCACAAAATAAAATAATAAAACAACAAATAACAAATTTAGGGCCGGTAAGCGGGGTAGAGGACGCTCCAGAAACGATGATGGTGGAGGCGCACGGTCCGTGGGCAGGTCTCGGAGCAGCCACGGGGGGGAGGAATCCCTGGATCCTGCAAAGAACGAAACGCCCCTCGGGGCGGTAAAGAGACGGACACAAAGACGGGCACTTCGGGCTGGAAGTAGCCGCCGAATCACGCCACCAAGGAAGAGGGTACCCCCTGGGGGGTATCCCGAGGCCTCATGCTTTCCCAAGAAGCCACCCAGTGCTCCACAAACTCGCCAAACGACTGGAAGCAGCTCCTACAACTGACCAGATCCGGGTACCAAATCGGAGAGCGCCCAACGCACGCGCCCACTGCATCCATCAATTTCTCCCGTGCAGCCGCTAGAATTGGGCAAGACCAAATTACGTGTTCCGCAGTTTGGCGACCATACCCACAGGCGCATCGGGGGTCATCGGCAAGTCCAAAGTCAAATAGTTTGGCTCTGAACTCTCCGTGGCCCCCAACCAGCTGCGTGGTATGGTGGTCGAACCGCAGAAACGAATTTGCCATCCGCTCTGCGACGGACGGGAAAAAGCAATGGGTGAGGCGGCCCGTACCCCCGGCGTCCCATCTAGCCTGCCAGACACGCAAGGACTCCACCCGAATCAGGCGGGCAAACTCCCTAGCTCGGTGCGCCACCGGGTCGATCGACAGGCCATGAAGGACTACCGGCTCGCCCCGGCGGTACCGCGACAACGCTACACGCTCCAGAATCTCCAGGTCAATCGGCAGAACGCCAGCGATGACGGGTAACGCAAGAGTGGACGTCGTTCTGTACGCCCCGGTCAGGGCCACGAGAGGGATGCGCTGTCCGCGCAGCAGCGCGACACGCGTCGCCTCAGGAACAGCAGACTCCGTCCATACGCGTGCGGCATAAGTCGCACGCGGGACGAAGACGCCCTTATAGATAGTCATGACCGCCGGGAAACGAATTCCCCAGTCGGCCCGACTCACTCCGCGGAGCGCAAAGAATAGATCCCGGGATTTTTCGGCTGTAATCTTTGCGTGCGAAAGAAAGGAAAGGGAAGCCGTAAGCGTCACCCCCAGGTATCGAACGGTGGCCGGGAAGGATACCGGGCGACCGTCCATCCTGATGACAGGGTTCCGCTTAAGATGTCCCTTCAGGAGAAGCGCCTGAGTTTTCGTCGGAGAGAAGGTGAGTCTGTTTCGCTGACCCCATCCGAGGATCAGGTCCAGCGAGTCAGCCACCCTTCTCTCGACCTCTGCGCGACTCCTGCCGCCCACCAGGAGAAGAGCGTCGTCTGCATAAGCGCTGACCGTGCACCCCTCCGGGTAAGGTAGACCGAGGAAATCATCAAAGAGAATGTTCCAAAGGCTAGGACCCAACACTGACCCCTGTGGACAGCCCATGGTCGGGGTTTTGGTGACGCTGGTCGGGCCGTACCTCAGAGTGACAGATCTGTCTGAAAAGTAGCTCCTCACTACTTTCAACAAATTGTTCGGGCACAGGCGGGCGCGAAGCTTGCAAATAAGCATCGGCCACCACGCGTTGTCGAATGCACCGGAGATATCCAAAAATACGCCTACCACGTAGCGGCCGTCGTAGTTGCGGACCCAGTTTTTCGCAAACAGGATGGCGTCCTCCGTGCTTTTCCCTCGGGTAAAGCCAAACTGACGCTCGTTCTGGGGAGACAGAGTCCTCTCCAGCCGTTCGCGCACAAGCACTTCGAGCACCTTACCCATTATGGGAAGGAGCGTGATGGGCCTGTACGCTTTCGGATCCGAGCGCGGCTTGTCGTTACCTTTGGGAATCACCCGCAGGAGGCCAGCCTTCCAGCATAATGGGAAATGACCGTCCCTAATGCATTTCTGCATCAGGACAGTCACCTCCCATCTTGCGAATTCCCACACCCGCTTCACTATATCAGACGTAAAGTTGTCTATCCCCGGTGCCTTTCTGCGCGATAGCGACCCGATGATGGTGCCGACCTCGTCCGCTGTTACCTCTGACAGATCAGGTACGCGCGAGTCTACGGCAATAAGCCGCCGCAGCTGCGCGTGGTGGGGATCGTCATTGTCATTCCGATCCGATGGACACAAAGAACCGAGGAGAACTGAAAGAGTGCCTTCGGTGTCAAGAGGGGCGGAAGTACCCTCGACAATGCTAGAGAGGTAGTTCCCACCCCGCTTGGCACCTTTGTCGATGACGTTCTTCATTTCCCATGGGTTTGCATTCCCAACTTCGCTAACCCATGTACGCCAGGAATCAGTCTTGGCACGCCTAATAGCGGCGTGGTAGACGCTCCGAGCCGATCTCAGGGACTCCCGAAGTACCTCAACACGCTCAGGGGGAAGAGAACCCCTGCGGGCTTCCCCCATGCGGCGGTACGCTTGCCGGAAGCACCTGCGAAGGTCGGATATTTCCGGAGACCACCACGGGGCCGTAAAGCCGCCGAAGGGCCTCCTCCGACCGAGGACCGACTCGCAGGCCGAGGCAACTGCCTCATGAAGTGCAACACTAAGTGCCTCGGCCGAATTGGAGTGAGGGGACGGGAACCGGGAGAGCCTCTCACAGAGGGACTCCCCAAAACGGTCCCAGTCCACATCCGAGGTGCGGTACGCCCATTCCGAGGGGGACGGGGGATTCACACGGCCGCCAATGTCGAAGGTCACTAGTCTATGGTCTGAGGAAGACGACGATTCGTGGACGGTCCAGTTCATCAGCTCCCGGGCGAATCCAGGGGAGCACAGCGTCAAATCCACATTGCTGGACCCGCCGGGGCCACAGAAGGTCCGGGGCTGCCCGGGGGAGTTGACAATATGCAACCCATAGGTCGCTATCAGCTCCTCGACAGCCTCGGCTCTTCCCTTCGCGACCCTGTCCAGGCGGTCCAGGTTGCCGTCGTCGTGCCAGGACGGGGAGCGGGCATTAAAATCGCCCGCTACCACTACCGGCCGACCCCAAAGAGCGTCAAGGGCCGCGGCGAGTTCAGCAATGTAGGCGTCCACAGCCTCGCCAAACTGGAAGTAGACGCTGATGAAGTAGCAGTCCACATCGTTGATAACTATGGACGCGCAGGCGAGGTGCTCACTGGAGAGCCGATCCAGGAACAGGGGAGGCGGGAGAGACGAACTCACCGCGATCCCTGCCATGGGTCGGCGCCCCTTCTCGAGCACAACGCACCGCCCGTCTATACCCCGGGTTTTACCGAGGAACGTGTACTGCTCCTGCACAAACGCCACTCCAATACCCATCGTCTCAAGCGTGCGACCGAATTCGGCCGTTACAGCCCGGCTTCTCTGCAGATTCAGTTGCGCGCAACTTATCATTAGTTGGGGACTATGCCCCGCCATAGTTCGTGGTGGCTATCTCCCTGTCCACCGCGCGCTGATAGGCCGGACAGCCCGACGAGCCCGTCACGTGAGCTGCTTCCTGACTAACAGTCGGGGAGTCTGGAAGCACTACTATTTCCTATAGAGCGAGGGTGGTTGCGGACCTTACGGCGACAGCTCTTGAAACGACCATCGGCTACCCGATCCTGGGTGAACAGCCGGGCAAAGGATGCCGTGGTCCGCGATAGATTCGGTTTACACCGTTTCACCGCTTCGTAAGGTAGAGGACCGCTCAAGCGACCTCGAACTCGTAGCCAACCGAGAGACCGGAGTAATCTGGTCGCAATTGGAAGTAAGGGCGTGAGTGTAAGCCCGCTGAGTAACACGCCTGGTTATCTCGCGGATAAGGCGTTGGCCTCTTACGGGCATGTGGCGGAGCTTGACGCTGGACTGTTTTGTTTAAGTCTTCTGCGCTCACTTCACGGGAGATAGAACGAACAATCGTTGAAACTTCCTGAGGTGACGGGTTCGCCCGTTGTAGTTGACTACTCTATTTGCTTAGGATACGTACGTTTCCACGGTCGATTAGCTTACGCCTTACGATGCGCAAACCGCCCAATACCGCCAAATGTGTAGAGGTCTAGATTGGAGCATTCGATCCCAATCGTTCACGACTGGACATATGTACAGCCGCTGAAGAGTTCACAGAGGCCTTCCCAGGTTAGACTCCTTCGAGGAGGCTAACGGATAGGAGCTGAACCGTTAGTTGGGCCGACCGCGTGGAGTCGTGAAACGATCATATTTGAAGGCCGATAACTTTTAAATTAGCCTACTGACAATTCCAGAAAAAATATATCTCAAGCATTAATATATAAACTTCAATCTGATCGTTTAAAAAAAAATGTAAAACATAAAATACTATACAAAAAAAAATATTGAAATGAAGCTGTTTTCAACTTTAATTACGTAACTACTTCTAAACTGCAAGTGATATTTTAATGGCACTTACAGTTAAATATTGCTAACACATTTATCTTTAAACTGATCGTTTTTTATTCTAGAATAATAAATAGTTTTGACAAAAAGTAATTTAAACTACATATACTATAAATGTGATGGTTTTTGGCGACGACCGGCAGTGTTCCACAAACAGTCCGACGAGGAGGGTGTCGCTGCGCTGCAATCCGCGTCCGCGAAACTGTAATATGTTTGCTGTGTTGCGACTTTGAAATAATCGAAAATGCCGCCGATAAGGAAAGCTGCAAAAAGTTGGGCTATAAAGGCCATGAAAATGAACGAAGTAAAATACAAAATACCTATTCTTACAAAGAGTCAAAGTGTACTTAAGAAAGCGAAACATTGTAGGTAGGTAGGTATCTACCTACAATTTTACTTTCCCAAAAAGGAAAGTATTGTGACCGCGCTAAAAAAAATTTGAGATGATGACGGAAATATACATTTTGAGACCCCCTAAGACGATTGAGACAATTTTCAGACCGATCTCTTTTTGTGTGTATGTATGTGTGTATGTATGTATATGTGTGTATGTATGTTTGTTTGTTTGTTTCCACTCTTTATTGTGAAATTTTCACAATGGGCGGGTTTATTGTCATATGACAATTTCTTACAACTAACCCTACTGTGACATGTTTATATGTATGTATGCGTGTAATATGTGTGTGTGTGTCTTGTTATTGCATTCGATCGACAGAATTGAAAATGCAATTCCGTTAATTTGATCTCAACGGAAAATGGTGACCCAGCCGTGTATGTTTGTTTGTTTGTTTGTTTATACTCTTTATTGTGAACATACGCATTCTTCCACGATAGCGCCCAGTCGCTCAATCTGATTGAGCTGAAATTTGGTATATAAGCTTCTGTTAACCGTCGGTGAAACCTATTAGTTTTTTGGGCACTTACGACAAACGGTTGGGGTACCTAACATACAAATTTGAGGTACCTGGATTACCAAATGTCCCCGTTTTTTTTATTTCTTTCGCCAATATAGTTAGGGTCAGTGTGAATAGTCCAGTTGCATATTATTTTTAAATTTCTGCCGCCAATCGGGAAAGTTTTGGGGTGACACAACCGTTTTTTTTTTGCTTAGTAGGTGTTTCTCGCGTTCCCTTTTCTACACCTATCTAGTTACCTGCTAATAGATAATTATTATTATCTGCAACCTACAACACCTAGTTACCTATACCTACTAATAGATTATGTAACTCATGTGTAAGTAGGTACTTTATTTAATCAACTACTTTAAGATTAGATTAGATTGAGATTTAAAAAAAAATGATTTACTCGATGAATCAGCAAAACTTGGAGCATGCTTCACATGCTCCAAGTTTAATTCATGATGTAGACAGTAACTTTTTTAACAGAACGGTTTAACAGTATAGTGGCGAAGCTTGTTGGCGGTAAAAGAACAAATTTGAGCCTCAAAGGTTCCTACCAGACAAGGTGCCAAGCCTGTTTGGTTTCATTTAACTCGCACAAATTGATGTCTTTCCTTTACAAAAATGTCATAGGTCGTAGTCCCACAGGCATAATAAAACATTTGGAAAAGCAGCGATTGCAAAGGATGGTCAATATGAGAAAAATCAGTCGGAAAAAAACAGATTACTATTTTCAAAAGGAAATGACGCAAATTATGGAGAAAAGTGTGAAAAACCAGACATGCTGCAAGTAATATTTGAAAAGAAAAATACACTTTCTTTCATAACTTAAATTGGACTGACGAAGAAAGAGATGACATACAGAATAAAACTGTACCGCAGATTACCTGCAGTGAGTGGATGGAGATAAGAAGGACTATTTTGACAGCTTCAAACTTTGGAAGAAATATAAAGAGACGTAAAGATGTCAGTTGCGTTAATCTTGTAAAAGGATATATTATACAAAGATTCTTTATCCCATGTAACATCAACTAAGCATGGAAAAGATAATGAGAAGTAAGCTATTGGACAGTTAAAAATGCAAGAAAATATTCATATAAAACCATGCGGGTTGTTTATAGATAAAGAGATACCCTTCCTCGGAGCTTCTCCCGACGGTGTTGTAGGTGACGACTTGATCGTCGAAATCAAAAGTCCTATCATTGTATTTCAGAAAGGGATCGATGAAGCCATCAAAATCGGTATTATAAAATTAGCAAAAATGGAATCTTACAAATTATTAAAACCCATAAGTGGTATTTCCAGATACAGGGGCAATCACATACAGATAAATCCAAATGCCTATTAGGTATTTGGTATGGAGAAAACGAGCCTTTAAAAACAGAAATAATAACAAAAGATGCCTCTTTCTGGGATAATGAAATGAAAAACAAACTAAAGACATTTTATTTAGATTGTTTGCTACCCAAATTGATAGACCAAAGAAATTCAAGAAACATGCAAATAAATGATCCTGAATATTAAAAAAGGCCATTAAAAAAAAAACAAAAAAATATCGAAGCTAAAATAAGTAAAGCTGCATCTAAGAGAAAGCTCATTGAAGTCAAAGAAACAGCAGTTGAAGAGGATCAAGAAATGGTTTATGAAAAGCTAGTATTAAATAAAACACTTTATGAAATGAAAGAACATGATAAAGAGAAATCACTAGAAACCATAAATATAAGACTGTGTGATGAAGATAAACCGGTGTCTGAAAAATATGATGTAGAAGAAGAATATGTCTGTCCTAGAGATGTCCTAGACACAAAACTATTATATGCTTTGTTATATTATGATATAATCCTACGATTATTATATTGATTCACACATCTCTGATGTGGTCTTAACCTAAAAAGTAAACCAACGAAAAGTGTAGTTTTTTAATAACACAGGATCGCTATAAGTTTTCTGATTATTGAGTGATACTTACCTAAATTCGTAATTACCTAAATAAATATAGTATAAAATAAAACATACAAAAATATAATTTTAAAATGTTTACTTATTTAAATATCGTCGCTTATTAATATATATTATAAGCGACATATCTAATTTTCATATATATATATATATATATATATATATATATATATATATATATATATATATATATATATATATATATATATATATATATATATATATGTATATATATATATATATATATATATATATATATATATAAATATATATATATATATATATATATATATATATATATATATATATATATATATATATATATATATATATATATATATATATATATATATATATATATATATATATATATATATATATATATATATATATATATATATATATATATATATATATATATATATATATATATATATATATATATATATATATATATATATATATATATATATATATATATATATATATATATATATATATAGGTATATATATATATATATATATATATATATATATATATATATAATAAAATATATAATATTATCGCTTTGCATCATACATATTATCGCTTCGCAATCGTTCTATAATTTCAAACAATATTTCGGCAACAGACGCGTGATTTTTTAGAGCGGGCGGGGGGAGCGCAAAGCAATAGGCCACGCCTCATCGTCCAAGGTCATTGGCGTGCATACGCGCCTTAAAAACACATACAAGCCATCAGACCCAAGCTGCGCGGCCCCATTAGACCCTGGAGAATAAACACTTATTTTTTTCTTCTTCTGAGCATTTATAACTATCACAAGCTACTGAATAATTCAGAGTCTTTTGTATACCGAGCAACAATTATTGGATATACCTAATGTTCGCGAGATGTTCTGGGGGAAATAACAGCTGAAAAAAAGAGGACTAAAATGCAAAAAGAATAGTTTATCTCGCTCTACTGCAACCGCTTATTGTTTATCACAAAGGATAATCTCACTCTTTGGCCCCACTAGCAATCCATATCTCATAAAAATCTTTTTTGGATTGCATTACTTATATGACAGCTTTTCTTGATTCGTTGAGGGTAAAACGGTATATACGGCAATATATGTCGATAGTGGTTGGTTTTACTTGGTAAGTCGCGTGAGAGATGCCAGACGAAGGACTGAAATCGACTGACGCGGCGGGTGTCACGTATAATGGGCTATTAGTTGTTGTTTGGCTTTCGTTTCGCGTTGTATCATTTTTTTTTTGCTGTATATTGTTATTTTATTTTGTGCAGTAAAGAATACGTACTAATTATAGTAATAACGACATAATAATTAATTATATTTGTTACAGATATTTTTCGTCAAAGACCAAATAATTGAAATATATAAAACTCAAATACCACTAAGATATTAGAGGTGAGATTGTAAATATAACTAAAATATGCTACTCTCAAGCTTATTGGTTGGTGGGTCCAGGGCTTATACAAATAGTAGCATTCTTCTTTGTCACAATTTCTTGCTGTCTTCGGATTTTATACGCCGCTTTAGTCTAAATTCTAGCCATGACCGACTTGTGTGATTCACCGATTAGCTTCGGTAATATGATGACTCAATTGGGCCGTTAATCAAATGACTTCATGCATATTTCTCAAGAAGTAGCTCACACGAACAGCGAAAAACTTTAACATAATCCCGGTAAATTTTAAAGCCTTTCGACATATTTGAGCTTTCTCCAACTCGGCTCAGTTTATAGCTTTATGTGGTCATTAATCAAAATACTATTTGCAGCGCGCGCAAATTTACTTTCACCCATTGTACAAATCAATTGCATGCAAAAACATTACTGTTTTATAACTTTGGTTTATGTATGAAATCGAAGACTATCGCGGTTGTTTGACATTATAAATAAGATAAAAATTAATTTACCGCTTCAAGTTTGTAGCACCCGACGTTTCTGCGATGTTGCAACATATGTTGTCCAGAGTAAGACTGTCAGAGCAGTCTACCCTGGACAGGGCCGTAACGTCGGGTTCTACAAACTTCACGCGGTAAATTCCATTTTATCTTATTTGGAGGTTGTAGGTATTATATTTAGGGCAATCACGTTTTTAATATATTGCCCATACGTTTTTAATATATTGCCCATACGTTTTTAATATATTGCCCATTGATGTTATAGACATTTAATGAGCCTATACCTATTTGATGATACTATTAGAAGAAATGTACGAAAAATTAGATTTCCGCTAACCTAAATTTCATGTACTCGCGACATCCGGAGGCTTTTCGTTTTCAACGTAAAAGTAGTAATTTAAAATAAAACGTGGCTGTTGTGCTAAAAATCAACAACATTTTAATCGTCGCAAGTGCATAAAATTTGGTTCGCCGAAAGGTAATATTTTGTAAAAAATAAATAAACATATAGTACTTTAACTTCAGTATATTCACAAACGTCACGAACTTTCTAGATTAATTGGGGGGCTAAATGGAAGCTTGAATTTTGAACAGGGAGTAGGTACTGTGAAATAAAAAATAATATTAATTTATTGTACCTATTTAAGCCAAAGATGTAACTAGAAAAAAAACAAACCAAGTCATCGGAAAAAGTGTTTTTAAGCTATTGCATAGCTTTTATCGCGGGCCTAGGCCAGCGCGGCGACCGAATGAAGAAATTTCCTAACGAAAATGAATGATTTTAAACGGATAATTACGCCTAAACCAGTACTGCTTATGATTGGAAAAAAATATATGTTAAACAAGAACATTTTCCTAATATTCTTAGCTTTGAATATTTAAGATTTTGTTTATATTACATAGTGTAATTAATTTGTGAAATTAGGTCTAACCGAACACAAAAACGACTACTACGCAAATACTATCTGGCGTGTTATTATGAAACCTGCACCATTTTAAATATAATTTATTTATCTATCTTTTTATCTACGATTTTTTTCGAATAATCCGTTTTTTTGCTTTATCGAATAAAAACTTCGTGCGCGGCGCTCTATCGACGTTTAAACTATTCCGAATCATTTGCTACCGCAGCCGCAAATAATTCGGAATAATTTCAACGTTTTCCGATAGAGCGCAGTTATCTGATATCAGAAAAAATAAAATAAATAAATAATTATAATTGCATAAGTTGTTAAAAATGCTATGCAATAGCTTTACCGCGGCAGTCCCCGAGTGCCACACGTATTTTTTTTTATTTGTGTTTATGAGAAGGCAAAATGGAACAATTCTTAATTGTTCCTCGCCAAATCCCATGTTCTAGAGAAAAGTCGAGAGTTTAACATCGAAATGCCTCCCCTGTTCATCGATTTTAAAGGTGCTTATCACTTAGTTGTCAGAGAAATGTCTTACAGCACTGAAAGGTCTTATTTATATATATAATACAGTGATAAACATGGGGAATCTTTCATTCGAATTCCGATCCCGTGTAAGAGTGCAGAAATACCTGCCAGAGGCCTTCTTCATCTTCTTTGGCCTTCAATAGGGAGACACATTGGGATACATGCTCTTCAATGTAGCTCTTAAGAAGGTAATAGTAATACCATTAACTATATACGATATTAGATTACTCAATGCCGTACTACGTTTTGGATATCAGGATGTTTCTACGAAACTAGTTAGTTACTTAGTTAGTTTTCCGTGAACGCTATCCCCGCCACCTGCATTTCGTCGGCGCAGAAGGGTTTCCAAAACGTACTATGACATTGAGCAATATCATACCCTATATAATGAATGGTAATACATACAAGTATCTGTTGTTATCCAGATGGGAGCTAATGGGCCCTTGCTGAGTTGGCCACGAAGACCCATTCTGTTCAGGGTTGGTCACACTCGTGAGTGTGACCAGCCCTGCCGGATGTGTGTTGACCCGTGGGTCAACACACATCCGGCGGCCTCCACGCATGAAGTGCGAGCCCGGGCCGGACTCTGGCCTTAGGGCTAGTTTCCCCTAGGAGTCAACCTTCTGGCGCTCTTGGACGGTCTGTGCACTCTGACTAACAGTCGGGGGAGTCTGGAAGCAGTACTGTTTCCTATAGAGCGGAAGTGGTTGCGGACCGTACGGCGACTGCACTTGAAATGACCAGCGGCTACCCGATCCTGGGTGAACAACCGTGGAAAGAATGCCGTGGTCCGCGATAGATTCGGTTACACCGCTTCGTAAGGGATAGGACCGCGCAAGCGACCTCGAACTCGTAACCAATCGAGAGTCCCGAGTAATCTGGTCGCAATTGGAAGTAAGGGCGTGAGAACATACCCGGTTATCTCGCGGATAAGGCGTTGGCCTCTTACGGGCATGTGGCGGAGCTTGACGGTGGACTGTTTCGTCCAAGTCTTCTGCGCTCACTTCACGGGAGATAGAACGAACAATTGTTAAAACTTCTTGAGGTGACGGGTTCGCCCGTTGTAGTTGATAACTCTATTTGCTGTTACAGATGTCATTGCACGCTGTCCACAGGCCCGCAATGAAACCTTAGTAGCATTGAACAGAGCAGCAAAACGTATGAAGATAAATCATGAGTAAACCAAATACGCGGCTACTCACGTGGAAAGAGTAAACCCTTTGGTCCCAGAGTAAACTCACTGTTGGTCCCTACCTTTGAATCTTATTAAACTAGTAACTACAACACCAATAAAAACGTAGAATTACTAGGCATTACTGTGAACTCCAGCCTCAAATAAAATCTCGGCTGCTATCACGAAAGACGAAGGCAACCCTTTGCAAGACACTTATCAGACCAGTCTCAACTTATGTATAAGAAACATGGACTATCATCAAAGCGGATGAAAATGCGCAATATTAGATAGTAGATATTTTTGAACGCAAAATACTTTGCAGAATCGTAGGTATACGTACCGTACAAGGGGAATGGCGTATGGAGAATGCGAACATACAAAGATCATTATAACTTGTACAATGATGTGCATTTGTAAAAAAATATATAAACACATTTATTCATTTATTTATGTATTTATTTCATATTACATAATTTATATTTCAACTAAGATTAGACAAGAAAAAAATAATGACGTTTAAATTAAAATAAAGTGACAAATTGATTCATCCTAATCCCATGCAACCTGAGGTACGTCACACAACTAAATAGGCTTACGACTGAACCTATGTAAATGTGCGATTTACAACATATTATATTGCGAGCTGACATATTAAAAATAAAGTTTAGTAATAAACTAATATTATGTAGAGATTTTTTAAAATACACACTACATTTACAACATATTAAACAGTAATCACTAATAATTATAATAACAATAGATAACATCTCTCATAGATATATTATTTAAACGAATTGAACTACAATTGACAGTTATTTCTTCATTCCAGAACACCTTAACTCCAGTAGCCATTTAATAATTTTAGTTTTGAAACTATACATTTTAACATGTTCTCATAGTTTATTCTCATAGTTCTCATAGCACATTACGGGTGCAACATTTTACACATACGGGTAAACATTTTATCATTGATTTTATAGTGTAATTACACTATAAAATCAATGATTTTACGCTTTAACAATGTTGCAAATTGACACAAAACACACACACACACACACACACATACATACACACCCACACTTTGGCCTTTTCGATCCGACCGAATTTCGTGTTTATTTTTTTTTATACAAAATGTTTCTTGTGTCTTACAAAATGTTTCTTGCATTACAGCATTGCGTTACCCGGCTTCAAAAAGCCTATATGAAAATAACAAATTTTATTTATCCTGGAAATGCGTTAGTGCCCTCTGTCACACTAATTTTGTACTGTTTAATGAATTAATTATGGTCTACCAAGATCGCGCTCCCTACCGGGCCAATTTGTAACCAGTTGGCAACTGTTGACTAGCGCGTCGCAATTCGTGGCAGAAGTCATAGATGGCGTTAAAAGAAAGTAATTTATTATTGTATTTTTTTTTAAATTTTAAATATTTCGGCATTTTGCTAGAAATATTTTATTCGAATGGAACATTCATTTTAAATTATTTGTTTTGTTACGACTGCGCTTGTATTTTGGAAATAAATAATTAAACCGCCATCTATCGGGCCTTACCAAGCATTACTCGTTTGTATTATGTGGCAAAGCTAAAGATGCTCAAATGCCGATTCCAGTCACTAGAGGACGTTGGCAGTATTTTACAAAAAATATTTTGTGGCCCTTTTTTTGCAACTGTTTTATTACCTCTGTGATTAGGTTTGATGCTGGTGAATTGCCTGATGTCCGCACTTGGCCCTCTATGTAAGGTCTTTGTACGTGACCTTTTATATTCTTTAACTAGGATAAAAGAAGGTCGAATCTGCTGTGTATTCTCAGTCGGTATATATTAATACTTAATTACGAATAAGTTAATTAATAATTATGTTATATAATTATAACCTTATATTATATTATAAGTAAAATATGTCAGTAAAATCTGAAGCTGTTCAATAAAATCTAACTACCCTAATATAAATACCAGAAATAGAAATAAGGGTTCAGTTAGGATCAAGTTAAGATTAAAAAAGTTCGGAAGTTCTTTTACGGCATAATGTTGCGGTTAATATGAATAATCCGGAGAGTATGAGAACCAACCTTTAATGAACTTTATAAGCAAGCTAAAGTTCTTGATTGTAGGCAACTTTTTCTAAAAACTTCCCTCCTAAGGCTAATTTTGGACAATAACTCAAATTTAGGAATAATTCAGAACCGGCGACCAACGAGACAAGTTTTAGAAAATAGCTTAATAATACCCAGAAGGAAAACATCATTTGGACAAAGACATTACTCATTCAATGCGCCGAGATTTTACAATCTGATCAATATGGAAATAAAAATGAATTTGACATTTAGGGAATTTAAAAATAAATTAAAGAAATGGTTATCGAATCATGACAGACTAACCATACATCAAATGTTAGAAATAATAGTATGATAAAACTTAGGTGCACAAATTATTAACATATTTTTAAACATATATGTTAAGTATATTTTAACATTCAACTAACTACCAAAAATTATTTGACTTTGACAATGAATTATACTTTTTAGAAAAGGTATTTTTATATTAAATCCTATATTACTTAACATATATTAAATATTAATGAATGTTTCTTTCTTTTCTCACATATAACTTTATTTATATTATTTAATCGAATTTTATATTATATTTATTGCCGATTAAATAATGGAATTGCATTTTATTTATTATATTATCTTATATTATTTTTTATTATTATTATTTTTTTATTTTTTATTTTATTCTGAAGATCACATTTTAGGGCAATTTAGTGTCATTAGCTTTTTACTAAAACTTGTACATCTGTAAGCAACCAAGCAACCAAGCAAACTTGATTGTAATATTGGAGTCCTGTCCACCCTAGAACGGGCTAGTCCCAGTTGGGTGACAGAAACAAATAAGCAAAAGGTTAAGGTTTTGCCATTCGGTTCCTGTTATTTTTGTAAGCTAATCAATGTTTTATAGTAATTAATTCTTAAATAAATAAATAATAAATAAATAAACTGTGGAGAAAGTTATAAATTCATATATTATTGGGAGTTTTTATTTCATTTCGTTTCCCTGCAATTATATATATATAATAATTCTCAACGTTAACTACTGATTGTAATAAATTATATTCGCCAGGCATTTTGTATAATTCCTATTTTTCTACCTATGGAGAATGTAAATAAAATCCCAAAATAAAATATTTACTTATATAATATTAACTTACTACTTACTATTTCTTACTATTTTTCTATTTTTACTATTAATATTTTCAAAGCAAACAACTTAAAATGTATACATACTTATATAGAATAAACACGTTTGTCCGATATCGATTCCTGCGATAGTTAGTTTTAAGATATAATAGAATATTTAAAATAAAAAAATACGTGTGGCACTCGGGGACTGCCACGGTAAAGCTATTGCATAGCATTTTTAACAACTTTTGCAATTATAATTATTTATTTATTTTATTTTTTCTGATATCAGATAACTGCTCTCTATCGGAAAACGTTGAAATTATTCCGAAACATTTGCGGCTGCGGAAGCAAATGATTCGGAATAATTTAAACGTCTTTCGATAGAGCGCCGCGCACGAATTTTTTATTCAATAAAGCAAAAAAACCGAATTATTCGAAAAAAATCGTAGATAAAAAGATAGATAATTAAATTATCTTTAAAATGGTGCAGGTTTCATAATAATACGCCAGATAGTATTTGCGTAGTAGTCGTTTTTGTGTTCGGTTAGACCTAATTTCACAAATTAATTACACTATATAATATAAACAAAATCTAAAATATTCAAAGCTAAGAATATTAGGAAAATGTTCTTGTTTAACATATATTTTTTTCGAATCGTAAGCAGTACTCGTTTAGACGTAATTATCAGTTTAAAATCATTAATTTTCGTTAAGAAATTTCTTCATTCGGTCGCCGCGCTGGCCTAGGCCCGCGATAAAAGCTATGCAATAGCTTAAAATTACATATTGAGTTTACAAACAGAAAGTCGCAGAGGAAGGAAGAGAATTGGAAGTGATTAAGAAAAAAGGGGTTGGACGATGGTTTATGGATACAAAAATTATACGTCGCTTAGTGAATATCTAGATACAGATATTTATAGTAGGGGGTGTTCAAGTATTACGTAACGCAGTTTTTTAAGATTATTGACCCTTCCCCCCCCCCCCCCCTCCCATGTAACGCGCCGTAACGTTTTTCTGTACCCCCCTCCCCCTCCCTAAATGTTTCGTAACACCCAAGTAACCATTTTTACCTAAAAGTCACAATTATGTTGCGCAAAGTACCGGAAAGTTGCTAAAATACTTTTGGTTTTGTTTTAATAGCGTTTGCTTGATAAATAAAACAAGAGATTTCTAACTCGCAATACAAGCGTATATTGTTTATTTTATTTATTCATATTGTTATTTAATAAACAATCACACATAATATAATAAACATTTGGTTAAGTTTAAAATATGTTAAAATGGGCTAAACTTTGTCCTTAATAAACGTTTACTACTAATCTTACATTGAATTATGCCGTTTTCCTGACTTGGCCCTGGCCTTAAATACATTTTTGGCTTGATCCTTCATTGTTCTTCTAATGCAATCTCCTATTTTAGTTTTTTTTAAGTAATACAATCTTAAAATGTAAATAAACAATGTTACGTAAAGCGTTGTTCGAACGCCCCTCCCGCTACTGTAATGCATCGTAACGTTTTGCAACATGTGTCAGCTCAATATCGAAGTGAGGAATGGGATATAAAGACAAGCTAGGAGGCGGGGGTGGGGGCTAAGGGGGTATTTATACGTTGAGTAAATGTCTTTTATTATATTTATTAAACCCGATCAGGTTTTGTCTCCCGAACCCGATCAGATCAATTTGACTCAGGGTCAAAGGCACAGCCGCGAGCCGCGTGCTCTACAAATGACTTGGACATGGAAGTTCAAAAATGCTGATGTATAAGCCAGTAATAGATTTTCCTGACAGCGGAGATAAGAGATTATACAAACAGGATGGCATGCTTGAATAAAGTATACGAAAGACTATGTTGAGTATGTGAAAATTCTGACATGGTCTAATAGGGAACCAATCCATTTGCCTACGAAATATCGATATGGGATCAAACTTGTTCAGGGAATAACCAAATCAAATATATGCGTTCTGAATCCTTTCCAGTTTATTAAGTAGCTTCTCATTCACGTCTACTAGGTAAGCCACACTAGCGTAGTAAAATATTGATAATATATAAGATTGTGCCATTTGGCGTTTAATACAAAGAGATAGTAAATTAAGCGCTAGTTCAAAATAATGGGGACTTGCAAAGACATTACGATTACTTGAGGATTCCTAGATTGGTTTTTATCAATGAGCCAGCCCAGGTGTCTTATATTACTGCTGTTAGGGTCAATGACGTTGTCAAAATTGATTGGAGCTATAATCTTTTTATATGACTATCGCCTATCGATATTCGTAATCGACGCGAAGGGAGATAAGATAGACGACAGGTCATCACATATTCGTAGTTACGTTATAAAAAACTTCCTTTTACCGCATACTGTGACCGCTTCGGGTATATTTACAAAACACAATGAGATGGTAAAGTCTTCTCTCTGCCAATAGCTATCCGTATGTAACGGAGGCTCCGCCTCCCGGTTGTAAATAGAACGGGGATAAACCTTAACCTATATAAACGTGGCCCAGTTACTGCATTTAACCTAGACCTATGTAGGTCGGCGGTGGCGATGTTTAAGGGAAAGAGTGAAATAGACAAATTTTACGCAGAATTACTTTCCATAAAACTTCTTAAATTCCACAGAAACCCACCTTCTTAAAGAAATACAATATCCTATTTTGGATATTTAGTGATCTCAATTTAAAACAATAATTATGGTAAAATCTGTTTTTTTTTTGTAAAATGAGTGTAGGTGAAATGATTGGTGTAAAATTTAAATGTTATTTTCTAATCGGAGCGTCATCTTTATGTTAGGCCTAGAACATTTTTACCTACCTATGTACCAGTATATCAATACTACTATATTTTTTCTGTTTACTTTGAATATCTACATTTGTACCAGAAGGAACTAAAAACATTTCAGTTACTAAAAACATTTAAGATCAACAAGTCAGTCAAACAAGTTCAGTTACTAAAAACATTTAAGATTTTTATTCGTCAATATAATTGAAAACAAAACGTTTGTATTTACCCCAAGACTTTCCCCGCAAGTAGCCAGCGACTTTTTTCGTCTGAATATTCATTTTATAAATTATTTCGATGAGCAGTCGGCGAAAAAAATTGAATTTCGAACACGAGTCATCTCATGCAATTTAAAAATCCAATTGGAAAAACGGGTCGCCGTGAACCGTCGAATTCGAATTTCAAAAGATTCACGCATCGCAATCGTCGCCGCTTTTAAGAGCCCTACTATTAAATTAATTTATGGCTGACTTTAAATATTATTTGTGTGACTTGTATATGAGATATTCCAACCAAAGGTGCATATGGGAAACACACACACACACATACACACAGACATACTTAAATTTGAAAATTGTCTTAATCGTTTCGAGGGGGAAGTGAAAATGTATACAAGATAATTTATACAAAAATCGTATAACGGACTTCATGTCAAAAAAAAAATTGCGCGTTCACAATATTTTAACTTGTTGTCGGTTGGTGGGCCGGTAAAATGAGAAAACTCGAATATTTCTGAGTTCTCTTATTTTTTATTTTCCTGGCCCACCAACCCACGAGGAAGGAAAATATTGTGAACGTGCAAACAATTTTTTTTCGTTGAGAAGACGGAAATATTTGTTTTGATCCCTAAAATGATTAAGACCATTTTAAGATGGAAGTCTGTGTGTTTGTTTGTATGTTTGCGTGACTGTGTTTAATTCTCTAAGATAACGCCTAAACTATCAAGCTGATTGAGCTAAAATTTGGCATGCAGGCGACATTTTGTCATGGCAAGAGTTGAATTTTCGCCGGTCATTATATTTGCATGAACATGTTTAATGCATTGCATTCTTACTCTCCGCGCTCGTAGCTGATAAATCCCTTTCAATTGGATCTACCTCCCTTTACCGAAGGAACATCACGCTCAAAATCCTTCCATAAGTCGTTGTCTACATGGCGGGAAAGTTTTGGGGTGACATTGACAATGATTTTTCTTTTATCCCAATAAATGATATGAATATGAATCTAGAATATGGATGTACATGTATATTATGTATTTAGTTTCCGGAACCAAGAGAAAATGAATGACATATACATACGCAACCTTTTGGAATACGTAACAAAGATTAATAATTATATTTCTTTCTTTTCAGGTAAGAATCTACTTTTTTCCATATGTTCGGCTTGATTACTACTGGATAAGATAAGTATGATATATTTTTCTTTCTACATGGTATAATTTGGTCAATCCCACAGTCCGCTGAATTTAAAGATAGACAAATTCTTATAAATGCGAAAACACAAAACTTATGTCTAATCAAACGTTGTGCTAATCAAATGTCATGTCAGAAATCCAATCCCGGTTTGATTAAACCCACATTACTATTACCAAATAATTTTAGCGTTAATTCCGTCATTTACCACGTGATAGCAGTAGCTGTTACTGTAGTTATTGATTGTTTGAAAAACATTATTTCACACACTATAGAATGCAACATGATGGGCCTTTGCAATGTCTTATGACCGTACCAGGGATACGGGTATTGTGACTGGAAGTTTATGTTGGCAAATTAATATGTAACAAGCATATGTATAGAAAAGTAAAGGTCATAATAAATGGGTAAAATTACATAATAGACATAATAAAGAAAATAAATGAAAACTTAATAGCATAACTAAAGAAAGAAATATTTAAAAAATATGTCATTAAAGTGTGTCAAAAATACTAAATATAAGAAGACAAACGATTCCTGGTTTTTTTATCAACATCTCCTCCTGTCTCCCCACCCCCTCATCACCCCGCCTTCATTCCCCCCTCCCCCACTCCACTCCCCCCACCCCCTAACAATGCTCGGTTTTCCTTTATCAGATCCATTTGGCAACCATGCCTATGTGCGCCCTTCAATATTAAATGTCTGATATCCTCGTCATCTCGTCTGAACGAAATCGTTCATTCATACATTATTGAATATTCCTTATAATTTGTGATTATCATTGTGCATCAGAGTGTGCGAAAGCGCAGGCGATATTGCAGGTTGAAACTGTATAATTTGAATAGTCATACACATATACTCAGGGTTGTCGCTATTTCTTATCAAAATACCTGGATAATCATTGGCGGCGGAAGGTACTCTCTCATTGGCGGCGGAAGGGGGGGGGGGGGGTGCAGGTAATAACCATATTAAAAGGTGGGGGGTGAGTCCATTTGGCGTCGCAGCAATTTTTTTTTTTTTTTGAGATTTTAGTTGATAAATGTATTAACTCGCCCTTTTTGTATTAACTCGCCCTTTCTGTATTAACAAATGTATTAACTCGCCCTTTAGAATATTTCTCAATTGGAGGTGGTCTTTTATGAAAGGCTGATTAATTACTTAGGATTGTAAGGGTTTTTTGTTTATAGAGGATGGCCCCATAGCCTAGTTAATTGATACATCCGACCTTGCAAAAGGTCATGTAGTTTATATATGTGGTTAGGACTTGTGCCAATAGTATGAGCACACATTTCTTTCACAACTTTGATACGTCTGTACGAGCTGCGCAATGCCCAAAAACAGCGGTTTTTGTAATTCTTTTGGTTCTTGCCTTAGATCTTCTAAAGTATGCGTAATATTATTAAAATCAGTACATATTTTTATTTGATTATTTTAGTTTTATTAGTGCTATCTGTCGGTTTTCTTTACGACTATTGTGAATGTTATAATTTTCGGCTCACTATAAATCCTCTCCGTTGACATTCTTTCGCCTCATTTTACCTGCCACTAGATGGAATCTTGCGATTTTTTCCTTTATTGATGTATTCTCTAAATTATTGTTTCCTCGACCTCTGAGTATAATTTTAGCCCTCTTTTATTTTTATTATTCATTCTGTATAGAATGTTATTTTTAAATGTTAATATCGATATTTTAACCGTAGATTTCATATATTTGTTTCAAAAACTACCCAGTGTTCATGGTTGCAAATGTCCCGAAATGACCTGTTTATATTTTTATATTATTTAAGTATATTATTCTATTTAAAACCCAATGTAATTGCTTCTCTTGCTTTTCAACTCGTAATTTTTCCTTGCTTCAACGTCTGCAAGATAGATGTAAACAACCGCCCCGCTCTATAGGAAACAAAGCAGTTTCCAGACTCCCCCGGCTATCTGTCGGAGTGCACAATCGATTGCGCAAACCAGAACTACGATTCTCAGGGGAACTGACCGCAGGCAAATAGTCCTACCCGGGCTCGCATATCTGCTTGGAAGCTGCCGGATGGGTGTTGTTGACCGGTGAGTTTGGCCGAACCTTGAACAAAGGCCATGATGGCTCAGCTACAGTAGGCCCATAGTGGGTATGGCACGAGAATAAGAAGAACACATATTATTTCATGTCGAGACTCATAAACGTCGAAGCCAGAAGCGCGTTGATTTTGACAAGCCGCCATAACGAGGGCGCCCATAGCTCTTCCGCTTATAACAACCGACTTATCTCTCGAATAACAGTGGGGTTATTTGATAAAACTACCCTAAAACAGTTGTTAACAACCTTTTAGATCGAAAGAAACTGCTCTGCTCTCCAACTATGAAATCAGGAAGTCGCCGTTAGCAATCATCTGATTTAGTAGGCCCCAAGGTTCAAATTTACGTCGACAATTTTAAAAGAAAATACGTCTTTAAAACCATCAACGCGTGTATAAATCTGAACATAATGGGTTCGATTGCGTTTCGAGAATGAACATTGCGTTAGGGCAAAATATAAAATTAACGATAGCATGTTATCCTGCACAAAAACAACTGCCGAACATAAAATTATAATCTGAATTAGTTTGAAAACATTTTGACCGGTCTTAAATTATACCGCTTTTGCATTTCGATCGATTGCGTTTCTTCATGATCTAATATCGAGGAATAATTTATGCGAATTGCCTTTTTTGCAGGCAATCTACAAGCAAGAATTCAAAAATCTACATATAAAAATGAAAATACGAGATATTAAAATGTGTTATTTTATTGTTTTCTGACTTTATTTAATAGTGCATGAATATTAGGGACACATTTTTATTTCAGTTCTTCAAACATGATTATAAATATTATCTACAAATCATGCATTACTAGGTTGTATTTCTCTGCATTTTTGATTAAGTCCAATACAATTTCGATGTTTTATAACGTCCGTAGCCGCGTTGAAACACTGGTTCCTGTCAGATTACCGAAGTTAAACAGCGTCATGCGTGGTCAGTACTTAGATGGGTGACCGCTTGAGTGATACCGCGTGATGTTATGAAACCCGGCCGCCTGAAATATAATTATCGTTAGACATTAAGGTGGGTCGTTAACGTAAGGTCGTAAGGTCGTTAACGTATATGTAAAGGCAAAATAATATATATAATATATATCTATATTTGGTATATATCATATGTATATATCGATGTTATATATAATATATAAAAAATAATTATTATTCCATATAACTTAGTAGATTGTCATAAATTTTAATTTAGTTTATAATTTTATTGATGTTTTTAAATTTAACTTTAAATTTTAAATTGTACTCAAGTATTAGATAAGACTTGCCCTCTCGTCTCAAAAGAATTCATCGATGTTAGTACCACCTCAACACAGGTTCATACCTAGTGAGGTGGTAAACCGTTATGTCAAAAGATGAATTTCCTTTCTAAGCTAGGTATAATATTACACACTTATTATAAATTGTTTTTTTTTTTGTTAGAATAAGGATTTTCTTTGTAATTTGTAACTTGAATTATGGAAATAAATAAAATAAAAATAAAAAAAATTAATAAAAAATGAAATGTTATCTATCGGCTTACGAGAGGGCGTCTCGCTCGCTTGCGCCCCGTGTCAATACCAGAAAAAACATGTTTTTTGTACGGCATGATGGCTCAAATATCTAAAATCTATTTTCTAATGAAGCATTGTATCAAAATACTGTTTATTTTTTTTCGTCTAAATTTCTAATTCCGAGTAACATTGTCCCAAAAGCATAAGTACAGGCCTAATTTTTTATTTATTTTCGTAAAAAGGAAAGAAAATATCGGAAAAACTGACTCGGTAGGTAACTCGGGAAGGATTTGAAGATTCAAAATCCGATTTTTAATTACCGAAATATGAAGCTATCGCCGAATGGCATAAAGTCCAAACACTGAAAAAGCGGTAACTCACAATGTCGTGCGAAATTGAGTGCGATATACTAAGTATCGAATGATAAATATCGATACCTCCTAGGTATCGAAGTGGTATCGAAGAGGTATCTCCTAGGTATTGGCGTGTGCGTGGCAGGGGCCGGTGGGCTCAGATCAGCTGTTGCGCGTTCTCCTCGATGGTAATGTTTCAACAAATTTCAGCGAACACAGTAGATATGACACGACTCAGCAGATATTTGCGTTCAGAGGAGCGATTCGCAGCGCCGCGCGTCGAGATTTTTATTCCGAATCAGGTCAAACCCATTATTTTGACGTCATATCGTTTTTTAAAACACTTGAGGAGGATCAACTACTACGGGTAACCCGCCACCTTAGGACCATATAAGGATACCAGATCATTGTTTCTCCCATGTAGTGAACGCAGATACTTAGGGACAACACAGTCCATTGTCAACTACGCCAACACTTCTTAAAATCTAACGTCTTACTGCGAGGCACTGGGAAGTGCCAATCAGCGGGCCAACCTGGCGCCGATTTTGGCTTTGGCTGCTGGTAAATTAGCTTTGGCTAATTGGTTTGTAATGGTTCCGCGCAACTTGAGTGGTGTTGGCCATTGGGGGTTAATGGGCCCTTGCTGAGTTGGCCACGAAGACCCATTCTGTTCAGGGTTGGTCATACTCACGGGTCAACACCTATCCGACGGTCTTCACGCATGAAGTGCGAGCCTGGGTAGGACTCTGACCATATGGTTAGTTTCCCCTGGGAATCAACCCCTTGGTTGGACGGTCTGCGCACCGTGCGGCCACAAGCCACTCGACTGTGCTCGCTGACTAACCGTCGGGGGAGTCTGGAAGCACTACTGTTTCCTATAGAGCGGGGGTGGTTGCGGACCTTACGGCGACTGCTCTTAAAACGACCATTGGCTATCCGATCCTGGGTGAACAGCCGGGCAAAGGACGCTGTGGTCCGCGATAGATTCGGTATACACCGTTTCACCGCTTCGTTAGCGAGAGGACCGGGCAAACGACTTCGAACTCGTAACCAATCGAGAGACTGGAGTAATCTGGTCACAATTGGAAGTAAGGGCGTGAGTGTAAGCCCGCCGGGTGACACTCCTGGCTATCTCGCGGTTAAGGCGTTGGCCTCTTACGGGTTTGTGGCGGAGCTAGACGGTGGACTGTTTTGTCCAAGTCTTCTGCGCTCACTCCAGGGAGATAGAACGACTAATCGTTAAAACTTCCAGAGTTGACGGGCTCGCCCGCTGTAGTCGACAACCCTAGTTGGTGTTGGCCATCTTTGTGTTATCTGGTCTGTATAACTAACGGTTCAACTCCCGTCAGCAACAACACTCACTTCAACGCCCACGGTCTGCTTCCCTGTCTGGGTCGATGTGAGCTTCTGCCTTAGTCTGTATGTAACCTGCAGTCGAAGACGGTTGGGATCAGAATTGCAGATTCGGGGAACACCTCCGGCGGAAATGTGCGGAATGCTTACTAGGCTGTGTCACGGAGATGTAATGTAAGATGATGATATAACGGTCTGGAGATGTATGCCTCTTAACGAGCAGGGGTGGTTGTTGAACCGACGTCATCTATCCTGAGAAGCGATCCGTTGGCCACTTGATCGCGTGTGAGATTGCTGGGTAAAGGGCGCCACGGTCCGCGATAAATTCGAGCTGAATTACCGCTAACAGCAGGTAGAGGCCGCAGCGACTTTGAATCTGTGACTACGGGAGCGAGGGATCTGGTAGTAAGGGAGCCCATCGATTCGCTGCCCCCTCTTCCCAGTGCCTCGCGGTAAGGCGTTGGACTCTAACGGAAATGTTGGTGTAGTTAAGCGGTGGACTCTGCTTTTATCCCACGGTTGAAAGAATGGTTATATATCGTTATACCTTCCTGGGATGGCGGGTCCGCCCGTAATAGTGGACTACAAAAAGGCTTGCCACTGCCGTCTCTGTTTAAGAAAGGCCTCTGCAAGGCGTACTTAGATCAGTAGATGGTTATGTCCTATACCCGACTAACAGCCGTATTCACAGTCGATACTTAAGTACACTTTAAGTGAACACTCACTCGAGTGACACTCAAGTACCGCCCTCAAAATTACTATTCATAGTTGTTACTTAAGAGCTCCCTTCAGTGAGTATGCACTTAAGGGGCCCCTCGAGCAATTGGATTCATTTCTAATTCGAAACTAATACATTCCTATTACACGGTCTATAGAGTTTTCGTTGTCTTTGAACAAAATTAGTGTGCTCTATGGTTGAAAAAAACCCGTCGGTGCATCTGCTGTTGTCACTGACGTTTGCTCGACGTAGGCGTATTTTTCTTGTCGGTTTCTTAATCGATTTCCTCAATGCGCTCTTTCGTCTTTTTCGTTTTGCCTTTTGCTTCCTTATGCGCCGAATTTCGATGCAGAATTTCTTCACCTAGGAATTAGCAAAAATATAGGTAGAAATAATAGCTATGGTTGGATATGGCTAATTGCCGGTGGCAAAGAATTTCAGTGCCAGCACTAACTGCATCAGGCGGAATCGGAAATCCGCGGTTTTCGTCGACACCCAACGGAATCAGAAAACATCTCCATGGCAAGGCGGAAATGTTTTTTAAACTCTCCAGGGGAGTAGAAGTCAAGGATATTGTTGAGATCCCTTACGTAACGACGCGTGCGACGCGGTATATACAGCTTATAAAATCGGCCAAATCATAATAAACCATAGAGTTATTGAAATCGTGGATTAATTTCACAAAAAGCACGCATTAATTAGTGGAATGCTCAACGAGCACTCGTTAAAGTGAGCTCGAGACCACACTTGAATTTGACAGTTCAAAACTTAAGAAAAGTCGGCCATTTTAGCTTCCTCCACACTCAAGTATTGTCTCTGAATACAAAAATATATGGAAGATGGCTCCCTTAAGGGCACACCCGAGTAGCCTACTTGAGTGTCTGACAGGTTAAGGCACACTTGAGTTGAGGGACCCCTTGAGTGTCGACTCTGAATACGGCTGTAATCTTAGGGTGAACAACGATAGTTATAACATCCTGGGATGTCCGGTTCGCCCACCGCGTCGACAATCTCAATTTGCGATTTTATAACATAGCTGTCCAACTACTCAATAGAATACATTCGGAAGTAAAAGTGAAGTTGGATACCATACGAGGACGAAACATTATGACGGATTGAGCTAGGAAAGAACGAAACGGAGAAATTGGTTAATTATAGTGCTGTATAAGAATACCTAACTACATAAAATTACTACTTTTATGTATATATATAGATGTAAAATATATGTATATGTATAGATTATATGTATAAATGTATATATGTTTATATGTGTAAGTATATGTGTAGATGTATATGTATATATGTGTATATATAATTATTTAATATTATTATGTATATCATGTTACTAAAAGAGACTAAGTATATGTAATATCTGTGTAAGAGCTACCACATAAAACAATGCTACATTAAGTTACACTTAGCAACTAAAAAAGAAAAAAGAATACATAAAAGTCTACCTTAGTACGGGCATCACCCCAGCAAGGCAGATTTTAATCTTATTAACCTAGTGTTTAAAATGTGTGTGAAATATAAATAAATAAATAAATAAATAATCCTGGGATATGGAAAATGACGTGAATTGGCTTTGGCTCTTAAGAGATTACTTTAAATTTCAAATTCGTTAGGCGTCTGGTGGTTTTCCCCAGTTTTTCTTCAGTCTGTGGCGGAGCATAGCGCGCACATTTGCCGCGCCCTGCGCCCCGCGCCTCGTACCCGCGCGGCCGCCAGTTACACAATTGACTGCGATAATTTCGCTCGGAGACAATTAAATTTGAATGCATGCGTCGAAGAGCGTCTTTCGCAACAGCCAGCTTTGCATATAATGCTGCACCACGCGTCTGTTTAACGCGGTGACTAGTACACTTACATTTGTCCCAACGCGCCAGTAGCGAAAATTAACTGTAAATTGATTTCGTAATGTATCACTCATTGTGTCAAATCGTCGAAGTAAAAGGCTAATCATCATCTGCTATAAAAAAAATATAGCAGATGATGATTTTTTTATAGTAATTAATACTACTAATACGCTACTATTTCGTTTATTTCATTCAGACATGCCTCTTCTCTCCGCTTTTATCCTTTTAACGGCTTTCCTTACGTTTTCAAAAAAATATATTACTCGCTATCCTCAGCATTCATCAACTTGGCCTTTTTCTCTGTGCCATTGCCACTGAGACAACTTGAAAAACGAAAGGAGTATTGGTGTATACATGCTTTCACGTTTATTATGTTTTTTTCTTTACTTAGTTTTTATATAAGTTATACACATATTTATAAAAAAAATGTTTGCCTTAGAACAGGTTATAGCCTAGTTAGATGACCTTCACATATCACTGACAATAGTTTTTTAATATCATGTTGATGAGTTTTTTGCGACTTGATTTTTGTCTATGACATTTTAATTGTTCATGTTGTCTATTTTACTGTAGATTAATGTGAATTACAAATTAAATTAATTTATTATCCTACATAAACATTTTTTCATTATAACTCTGGCGGCATGGTCGTAACAATGCAATAAGTCCTACCATGTTATACTCTATTGTGTGCGCAATAAAGTTTTCAAACATACAAATAAATAACACTACATCACCATCAAGCCTAAGGCCGGGTCCCGCTGCGCCATGTTACGAACAAAACATTGTTTTGCTAACATGTTAGTAAAACATGTTTAGCAAACAGGCCGTCCACTTGCGATTTTCGAGTATAGATTATTTTTGTTAGTAACTTCTCTATTTAAAATGAGTTCCGACGGGGAAGACGTGTCCGCGGTTTTGGCAATGGTGGATTTAGTTCTTAACAGAAGAAATATAAATAGTATCCGTGTTAGACCCTATTTATAGCCACGCTCTATCAACAAGAATTGAAAATTAAAGACAGATTTGGGTTAAAAATATTTTTTCGTTGTTCAGCGAGCGATTATGAAAGCTTTAAACAATCATATCGGCAGATAGACAAAAACAAACGAGAAGGCGTTATTTTACCTGACGTGAGATTGAAATGAGAAAAAGCATCTAGCTTTTTAGATTAATTTTTATTTTAATTTGATGCAGCGTCCCAAATAAAGGGTCATTCTCGTATCAATTGTATAAAATACAGAGTATTGTCTTTATTCCACTCCATTAAAACGATACACTACAACAACAATACACAACATCAAAAAGATTTGACGAGATGTGTCTCTGGCGAGCGCATATATGAAATAGGCCACGCCCCAGAATAACATGACCTTGGTTATTATGTTAGCAAAACACGATAACACGACGCAGCGGCTTAACACTGCGCGATCTGGGGAGTGCACTGACCCATTTTCTCCATGAGGACAGCGTAAGGGTGAAAAACGATAGAGCGCCTGTAGCACCGGCCTCTTGAGGCCCGTTGGCAGAGAAAGGTATTCACCGGGAGGGTGATATTTAGGATTATTACAAATTATTGTTCGAAAAATAAAATATAGATAGATAGCCAAAGACGCTGTAAACAAACATCTATACCGCAATATGCAGCGAGAAATATACGGACAAAATTTGGTAAAAATTCTCATAGAGGGTATTTTTTATATATCATAATAATCCATATAAATATATAAAACGACAAATCGTTCGTCAATCCCAAAACAGTGATTAGAAAAACACTATAAATATCTTGTAAACTTACAGCTGTCTCAGATTTTGAGACGAGTCTTGAAGCCTCGACTTTTCTTTGTTCCGTCTCGCCCATCCGAAGGCTAGATATGCGTTTACTTGAAATCGAAGACTATCGCGGTTGTTTGACATTATAAATAGGATAGAAAACGAATTTACCGCGTGAAATTTGTAGGACCCGACGTTTCGGTGACGTTGCAGCCGCCGTTGTCTAGGGTAAACTGAAGAGCTGTCAGTCCGTTGTTTTGCGGGTAGGCCGCAAACCGCTGCCGCCACTGCGTAGGTTATAACGGTGGTGGGGGGCCGGGCTCGGAGCGCGGGAATTTTTAAAATCCGTCTTGCACACAACACTCACTGTATCCTGTTTTACGTCTTTGCGTTCGGCGTTCGGCGGCGGGAACATTTTAAGAAGAGGGTTCCACGTAGAAGAGAGTTTGTAGCCGTCATCTCGATTGAAGTTCGGAGTTCTTCTTATTTCAATGGCTTCCCGGATCATGCGAGGAAAGTAGAATTGTTCCTTGGATAGAACAATGGGATTTTGAAACTGCATCCAGTGGTTACTTCCGCTATCCAATATATGTTCGCAGATCGCCGATTTTTCTCGCTGAACGTTTTTAACAGCTTTGATGTGTTCTGTCAGTCGCGTGGCTATGGGCCGTTTCGTTTGTCCAACGAAACGGTCTAGCCTAAACGGTCTAGTTTGCGGTCTAGCCTACGTTGGACAAACGAAACGTTTCAGTTTCAAAATCCCATTGTTCTATCCAAGGAACAATTCTACTTTCCTCGCATGATCCGGGAAGCCATTGAAATAAGAAGAACTCCGAACTTCAATCGAGATGACGGCTACAAACTCTCTTCTACGTGGAACCCTCTTCTTAAAATGTTCCCGCCGCCGAACGCCGAACGCAAAGACGTAAAACAGGATACAGTGAGTGTTGTGTGCAAGACGGATTTTAAAAATTCCCGCGCTCCGAGCCCGGCCCCCCACCACCGTTATAACCTACGCAGTGGCGGCAGCGGTTTGCGGCCTACCCGCAAAACAACGGACTGACAGCTCTTCAGTTTACCCTAGACAACGGCGGCTGCAACGTCACCGAAACGTCGGGTCCTACAAATTTCACGCGGTAAATTCGTTTTCTATCCTATTTATGCGTTTACTTGTTGCTTCAAATTGCTGTCACATTTAAGAGGAGTCCTCATAGTAAAGCTCGAAAAATAAACCGCTTTTACACAATATTATAATATTGTTGCCCTCGCATTAAATCGACCTGGCTATATGTATGGAATTAGCAAAGTGAACCTAAGTGGAAGCGACAGCGTCTCGGCTATGACGCGCGACGTCTACGCTTTGCTTACATAGATAGAAGTGTCAGACGGGAGTTTCTACGCAGCGATAAACATAGAACTCAATTATTCATTGACATGTTATTATGAGAGACTAGACATTCATAAAAAATATTGAACAAGAATGATTGTTTAATTGTAGGCAACAAAAAAAGTAAATTGAAAAGTATATTAGCTACAAATGATCGTAGAATAATTACATAACGGTATAAAGTTTTAGGTGACTAAAGTTAATTTACAAAAATTCTTCAATTATATTATGAGAAATACTTGCAAAATGACTGTCAGATTCCGATTTTTAGAATAACATAAGTCAATATAAGTCAATAAGTTTATGAATCTTTTAAGGGAGTTGGAATTCTTTCAGAATTCATTAGTTTTTCAGTAAAATCAATCAAAAAATAAGAATTTCGCAAAATATCCACCAACTTCTCAAGGTTTCCAATTTATTTGAAATGATTTTCAACTCTTTGACTCTAAGATTATCGAAACATTTTATTTTTTTTATCTCTAAAGTGATTATTTAGATTCTCACAGGAAAAACCTTTTTGAACTGTTTTATTGAATTTCGTCCATGGATATCCCGCTCTATTGAATATATTACGGTGATACATTTGTAAGCGTAGGAGTTTATCTAGAATGCGTTCATGAGCATCTACGTAACAAACGTTGCCATGGTCTAAGATCGCAAGCCAAGGAATGACCTTAACATTGTAACATAAAAGGAGGAAAACTTGTATTTCTTTATTGGTTTTCTTCTCGGGATATTTCTTCCGAGTTTGTGCGAGGTGAAGGTTGCGATAACAATGATTATTATCTCTCCGCCACGGTCGGACTTCAGCGACTTCTATAGTGTAAGTCCGCCGTTATATTCCGCTTCGAACGGGGGCCCAACACAGTTCACACCCCGCCATCGGACAAACGAATGAAACCAATAAAAAACAAAACGTCTTTTTTATAGTTAAGTATAGTAAAGTTTTAGTGATAACGAAAAATTATATACATTATAATTGACTTGAATTGATAAAGCAATTATAGCGGTTGTGCGATACTGACTATACGCTGAGTAAATAAGACGGTCATCTGTCGTTCGTTCCAATGGAAGATTTGATTTTATGGGATCATAGCATTATTCCGATTTTTTTAAATTTATATAATACAGAAAAAAATACTATTATAATAGACCTATTTAAAAATTGTTATAGTGTTAAAAATGCAATAATTGCCAACCTCACTGGTGGTCCCTCACTCTAGTATATGTACGAGTATATACAAAATAGTTTGCAACTGACATAAGTTGGAGGTTTCTTGTTTCAATTCAAATGATTAATTAATAATATTATTTATTATCCGCAATTTAAAGAAAAAATGCAATAGCCAATTTGTTTTTTAAATTAAACTTTTTTGGGGGTATTTTCTAATATCTAATAGGCTTATGTGTGATAAAAAGCCTCAAACAGATTGGAAACCGCTGTTCTAAATTGATATTATTTTTAAAAAAATGCCATTTTTGTTATTGGATTTTTGTGTTAGGTATTTGGTTTTTTTCTTTATTTCACTCTACTGGCACCTACATTCTTTCACTTTCACGTAGGTTGGCTGTAAGAGATTGTAATTTTAGCAACAAGACCACCTGTTGTATGTTTTGTTTTTAAATTTCAATATTAAATATTTAAGTCTACTACTTTAAACGTTTTTATTTTAGGAGCCGAAGTAGATAATTACTTTTTTATGTAATCTATTGGTTTAGTAGTTAGGTAGATGCGACATTTTATTGACATACTCGTATTTAGGTAACCCTGATTGGTTTGTCCGATGACGTGGTAAACTTAATTCATAGCACAGTGGGCTCTCAGACTATGACTCCTCCGCTGGTGTTGATACACAATAGGTGGACGAAGCGGCAGGGTTGCGGATTGGTTGGATATTTTCTACCTTTGCGACTTGACTCGGATTAGTTGTCGACGTTTCCAATTCAACGGGATTTTATGATTGTTACAAACTTTATCTTTGCTTTAGACGTCTTTGTGAAAGTTTACAGCGACGATATTGCGGCTACACGATTTATATCCATATTATCATCATCATCGCGTGCCAAGGAGTGTGCTTAAGATGTTTGCCTTTTCCGGCCCATTAACCGACGAGTGGGGAAAGTATTGTGAATGCGCATTTTTTTTTTGTCAAGAAGATTGAAATATTTCTGTGTGTCTGTGTGCATTCCTCCGCGATGGCGCCCAAACGCTTAATTTGATTGAGCTTTTTAAATTTGGCATGCAGGCGTCATTTGGTCATGGCAAGAGTTGTAAAGGTTGTGGTTAAAATTGGTCTACCAGGAAGCGCGGTAGTCATATTTCAATCTCGAAATACTATGACTTAGACACTTGAAATTTGGCACGCAGATGCCTTGTTGGGCCGAAATCACGTTATGAAATTTTGGTTGGAATATCTCATATACAAGCTACTTTAAGACTATTTAAATTTAAACATTAACGATATCTGTTGGCGCTTGGCCTAACCCTGCCCTTACCCAAGCAACGAACCGCGCCGCCCGAGGCGGTCGCAATTGCGCCTAACCGGGTTCGTCTGCCGGCCGAGAGAGGGCGCTCATGGATTTTATTTATGAAATTAATATTCTGATGAAATCAGTAGCCAAGTACTCGAGTAAACAAGTACCGGCAAGTAACCAAGTACTTGCCCGGAAAGTCTTGGGGTGACACAACAGATTTATTTTATATATTGAACAATTTAGCTACAAAAGGAAAAATAGCTATGCTATAAAATATCACTCCGTTTTCGTTTTTTTCAATAACCTACATATTTTGAAATATGTTACAGTTCTTATAAATAAGATAAAAAGGGATTTTGCCGCGTGAAACCTGTAGCACCCGACATTTCGGCGAATGTTACAACCGCCTTTGTCAAGGGTAGATTGTAGTGACGTCAGTTTTCGTCCGCTGTTGTTCTGCGGGTAGGAAGCATACTGCTGCTGCTGCTGTATCGCGTCTTTACACTTGGCGACGGGCGTTGAGTATATTTCAGGAAGACGGTTCCACGTAGTAGAGTTTGAAGCCTTCGTTTCTGTTGAATTTCGGGGTTATTGTTAGTTCGTTTGCTTCCCAGATCTTGCGCGGGAATATAATTATTCTTTGGATAGCACAATGAAATTTGAAAACTGCACTCAGTGGTCCGTTCCGCTATACAATATGTGTTCGCTTATCGCCGATGTTTCTCGCCGAACGTTTTTAACTGCCTCTATGTGTGTATTAGTCGAGCGGTTATGGGACGCTTCGTTTGTCCAACACAACTGCATTCGATTTTTTACACACCCGGGGTATGCCGTGGTATTACATTACATCCTTTACTTTCATCAAAGATCCAGCTATATTTTGGGTCGATTGGAAGATCGTTTGTTTATCGAATTTCTTTAGGGTCTTACTTATACGACCTGTCACACCCTTGACCTACGGTAAGAATGCTCGTGATCAGCTCGATGTCTGCGTTTCGTCTTGTATCGGATCGTATGCGTGTGACCTGATATTTTCCGTATCATTTGTCCTAAGGACATTATTGACATGTTCCATCCCCTGCTGAAAATGTTCAGCATGCCGTAGGTTGCTGGTCGATTCAAACTCTAAATTCTCTAAACCAATTTTCTTCTTCACTAAAAATCAACAAATACTTTGTTTTTCGTCAGAAAATTAAATTTATTGTCTCTACTTCTCTAACCTCTAGATCTCCGACTTCCTGAAGGATTTTTCGCAGTTACTAAAAATCAGTCCGCGCCTAAAATGTCCCTGATTCGAAACGACCAAATATTTCTTTTCGAAAAACATCTTAGCTCCTGTGATTTACCTTCTTCGCACTGCACAGCAGCCTCACCGGTCTGTATATGTATTAGCATTTTAGATTAAATGACCAAGACAAAACATGGATATACCGCGTGAAGTTTGTAGTCCCCTACACCCTTGTCCAGGGTAGACTGCCGTGGACAACGCGGTTACGATATCGCCGCATCGATATGCTAATATATCGATGTGCCCGACGTTTCGGTGATAAAACGTCGGGCACTACAAACATCCCGTGGCAAATCTGTTTTTGTCGTGTTTATAATCTTAAACAACCGCGATAGTCTTCGATTTGATATTAGATTAAGAAGTCCAAATGTGTAATTAATTATGACATGTAGTTACAGTCGCCCACATTAGTGCACCAGGGAGGGTGCATTCTATTATAACAATCTAACAGGAAACATAAGATTTTTTTGGATTTAAAAAAAAAACTTCTTTTGCTATATTCTAGATGCTGTAGACGATTTTCAACTTAGTTTTTTGTCCAATATAATTTTCTCTAAACAAAAAACTCTGTAATAAAAAAAAACTAAAATACTTATTTTATTATTTAATTTGTAGTACAAAATCACCCCTTTAAGAAAGTGCCCGTACGATAATAAGACTCTGTAATTATACTTATCACATCAGTGTGATGGTTGACTAGAATAATTGTTTGTATAAAATAAATCCGCCTTTGTACAGGTTATAGTAGTTGTTGCAAGAAAGAGGTTTTATTTTCTTTCTTCATTCATTCATTTATTCGCAATTAGGGTATAATATTATTTGCTTTTGAGCGAGCTCGGCCATCGGAGTCACGACCAACTTTCACCTAGCGGACTTTGCACGCTTTTAATCCAAGAGTCGGCTATATGTACCTTTATGACATCTTCTCATCTCTTATTTTTTGAGGAATGATTCTGTAAATCAGACTGAACATAAAAAATAAAAAAGAAATGGATTATTTGTATAGATAATAGGATATTTTACGGGAGATTATTCTACACAAAAAACTGAGTTAAAACTCGTGTACAACTTTTAGATTAAAAAAAAATTAATAGTTTTTGTGTGTGACGAGTCTGTCCGTCCGCCCGTCCATCCGTCCGTTTGAACCTGGATCTCACAAACTACAGGTCCTTAAGAAAATGGCTTAATGGCAAACGACTCGGTATGGTCTCAAACGGGTTTTACGCTTCTTATTTTGTTTGAATTATTTATTTTTTAATCTATTTCTTCAATTTGTCCGTAAGGGTCGCCATTTTCAAACACTATTGACGCATGCGCGCACTGCGCCCGGTTAGAAACATCGTGTCACGGTGCAAACTGTCTTATGCACGGAGCCGAAATGCTATCGTATTACGATAATAAGGGTCAGTACTTTAATTAATGAAATATATATTTGTTCAACCAATTTTTTAGCTTTAAATTAGGTTTGTAGAACGGAATTTTCATAAGTGAAGACCTAATATATTCGCAGCGTATCGAAATGTTTTTTTAAGCGATGCGAGTTTTATAGTTGCTTATCTTGAAAAGCTTCCATTGAAGTCGATACATTCCCTAGTTAAGGGACCAACCTCCAGATATCGATGATTGATCACCAAATAAAGGGCACCTGAGAACCGAAAGACATGATGTCGGAAGGCAGCCAGCAAGATGAAGTGATGGTCTACGTCGAATTGCTGGTCATAAAGAGGAGGACCGCTGATGACAGAGGAGACATCAAATTGAGGAGACCTTAGCATAGCAGTCGGAGCTTATTCACTGAAATAAGAAGAAGGAAAAGGAAGAAATGATAATACAAAATGATGTAAGGTTACACGTAGTGAGCTCTGTGACTATGAATAGCGGGTAACTGAGCGCCACCGACATCTCATTGCGGCTATTATTTCCGGACGGTTTTATTTCGTCTAGTCTAGTCAAAGCTTAATTAGCTCACGACTGTTTTTCGAGGCACCCGAGTCGGATAACAATAATTTGATTTCGATAGTTTATGCCGAAATGTATGGAATCTGTTTAATGTGATATGATTCGATAACGGGAAATAATTTAATTTAAATCACATTATTATAGTCATATCTAAATTATGTCTAAATAGCTTATAATATATAAAACACACCATCCGATATCTTTTTTGGAACTACTTACAAACAATGGACTCGGACAGTAATTTTGACCTGAACTCTAGTATCTCAGATAAATTTTCGAATTCAATTTAAAGCTACAAGACTGTCGAATCTCTGAGCTCTGCGATTTTTCAACAGCAATTTTGGACAGAACTCCGAGCCGAGCATCAACCGAGCATGCTATGTATACAATAAAAAATATGCATCTTTTGACGAATTAATAAGTCAAGGAGCGGTTTTTGTAATCTTATCACGAAAACAATATCTGACAGATCATTATATATGTATAAATTATCCTTGGACGTATCGTCAAAAAAAATAAAAAAATTTTTTTGATGGTGACAACGACGACCATCAATCATCTAACAATAATGATTTTTTTTCTTAGCTATTGATATATTAGCAAACTAATTTCATGTCGTTCTCTTTCTAGCATAATAACAAAATTGGATGCGCGGAATTGATAAATATATTCTGTGTTATATGCTGCTACCGGAATATTAACTTTACCAAACGTATAAAGATATTCAAAGCGTCGACTCAAATTATACAGTTGCTAATGTTCGGCGACATTCTTAAATTGGAAATAACCTCTACTGCTAGGGCGTGTTCTCTTTCTATCATAATTGTGTACGTGAGGCAAGTTGGCTTCAGCGATACGACCAAGGAAATGATTTTCGCATTTTTTCTTTTTTTTTAGTATTGGTAAACTTAATTCAAGATCCGGCTCCTATGCATATTAAACAGTCGCTTATATTCTTTTACCTAATAAGTGGAATTAAAAAAATGAGTAAAAAAAAATCATACAACGAAACAAAGCACCTTACAACAGCGAATCTAACGATGTACTTACTATTCACGTGTTTGATGACGTTGGGTAGCCGTTCTTCCATTAGGAAAATGACCAATCCTTGAGCTCACGTTAAATACACGGGACTTCTGCGTACGACGTGATCGGCTCTTAAACAACGTGACAAGTGTTTCTAGCTAGAGGTATTATTTGCATAACAATAAAATTCAACAAAGTCCTTTCTTCGTTTTTAGCTTCACTCATTGTTCTGTATTTTATCTATACACTAGACGACCCGGTGAACTTCGTACCACCTAAAATTGATTTGATTGTAACTCTTCATAAGCGTTTATTGATCCTAATCAACCTTCCAAGTCCAATTAATTGAAATCTATAATATTATGGCCGAATAATGCACGGGTTTAGTTTCGTTTGGTGATTAAATGAAAGTCGTTTGTAATTAAAATAAATTCAATGTATTTAATTTACATGATGAAATATAAATGCTTTTTCGACTTTTCCGACTTTTTTGCATTTTTCGACATTTTGGACTTTTTTGACTTTTTGAACTTTTTTGACTTTTCCGACTTTTTTGACTTGTTCGATGTTTTCGACTTTTTTGACTTTTTCGACTGACTTTTTCGTTTTTTTTTCATTTTTCGACTTTTTCGACTTTTTGGACTTTTTTGACTCTTTCCACTTTTTTTGACTTTTCCGACTTTTTTGATGTTTTTGACTCTTGACTTTTTCGACTTTTTCGGCTTTTCGACTTTTTGACTTTCTGACATTTTACACAATCGCACGGAATGAATAACAGCTATGGATGGCGCAGCTGTCAAACAATAGGATCGCCGCGAACGCCATCTATTGAAAGTGGCCTATTTCCCAAAATGACCAATTTCGATTTTTTCGATCTTCAGTTGTTTCTTTTAATTTTTCCTAAATATTTTTTTTGTAAACCACCCCTGTATCAAGGCGAACAAAACAAAAAAATAATAATTCAAATCGGTCCAGTCATTTTCGAGATCTTGCGAGACTAACGCACGGCGATTCATTTTTATATATAAGAAGAAGAAGAAGATACTATAAAGTAATGGTAAATTAGGCTGAATTATTTGTCGTCAATGTTAATGCCCCTGTCCTCCAAACATACTTAGATCTATTTCATGGTGTTATTCCAATAGGAATACGTAATCTCGAATGATATTAGTTCCTTCATAATTAGCAGCGAAGCCAGAAATTATTTCTTCAAATTTTTCATTAAGTATTTTTTTCATTTATCCTTTGAATTTAAATATTAAGTAGAATTCTGAATTTCATTACAATAATTTTAGGTAAAGATTGAATGTTATAATTCGCATAAATTAAAATAAATATCGAAAAAGACACATAAAAACAATACGGTTCCAGTTAATCAATATTGAAGTATATATTTATTACCTAATAAATAATAAATAGCTGGGTAAAAATAATATTATATCTTCCGAGGACTAATTGTGACTGTTTTATAGCTGAATTAGGAAAAGGGGATTGTTTTAAAAACTACCTACTAGCTGAAATATTTTGATTGATCTGTCTCAACACTTTCAGTGGTTGTTATAAAATTTAACCATAAACTATGAAGTCATTACTTTCGCGGTTGTTTAACATTATAATCATGTTATAAAAAACGGCTTTTACCGCATAGTTAGGTCGGATTTTACCGCATGAAGTTTAACGAAACGACGTTTTGGAAATGTTACAACCTACATTGAGCAGAGTAGACTGGATATGGCCTACCCTTGACAATGGCGGATGTAACATCGCCAAATCGGCGGCGGGTGCACCAAATTTCAATTTCAAAGTGCAATAAAATTCGTTTTTATTTATTCTAAAGCCGTAAAGTTACTGTTTTATTGGTAATTTTTCGAAAAAATAATCAGTAAAAGCTTATTTTACGTAAAAATAAGGAATGTCGACCTTCGAAATGTCATACCCACCCTTTGGTACCGATTATGAATAACTCTTTATTATGATTATTTTCATTGCAATTTTATTATAACTGTGATTATATTTACTAAAAATAAAAAAACATTTTTTTAATTTATTATTTGAGATTTTATTGTTTTATCTCCTCTTTATTCATTCCTAACTATGTAATAAATAAAAGTGTTCTTAACCTTTTAGTTTTTTTTAACGTATCCACATACTAATTAGAGTTTATAGAATATCCGCCCAAGCAAAAGCTTTGCTTAGTTGGGCGAAATCGGACAGTAAACATCATGTAATAATTTAGTTTAAATTTTTGCTGTGGATTAGGTAATTTGGTTACATATTATTTTTTTTTAAATTTTGATTATATTTGTCAATTGCTTTATATAAATAAATTAAATAATAAATTATCATATAATTAGTTGATTTCTACAAAAAGATCTTTAAAATAATAATTTCATCTTGTTTCGTAAACACCCCCTACTTACTATATCTATTTATAAAAATGTGGTTCCTGGCTCTATAAAAATTTGTGGAATTGAATAAATTAAATCTACAGATTTCCCTATCATATTATAGATTTCATAATAGTAGGTTAGATATCGATTCGGCATGGATGACCCCGGAGGCCTCAAGAAATTGTCCGCACGCGAAATGCCAATCTATTCGTAACCGACGAGCGACGATGCCGATAGTAATACCATTGATTTTATAGTGTAATAGATAGCACCATCTCATACAAGAAAATGGCAGCATATTTCTCGCCGTCACTACGCAGATGGCACTGGTAGTGCTGACGTCGAAAAGTATAGGAATTTATTTGGATATCTATATTAACATTGATAATTAAGTTTTAATTATAAAGGATCGATTGATTCTAAAAACCCAATAATTCAAGCAGTTTCAACGAAATTAGTATTCAATTATTAGCGCTATCTATTGCATTTCCTTCTACGCTACAAATCACATGTTCAATGAAGAAAATAATAGATGGCGTGCTATTTCAGGCTACGCCTTTCCAACAATTAGCGCGCGCTTCAAACGGGTCGCGAGCCGAAAGTAGACAGGTGTGCTATAGATGTTTATACCGTATATTGATGGAGATGCGAGAAATAGGGAGTGACCACGCGCTCGCCAATCGACTAGTCGATTACGGATAGCACTCACTCGACTCGACATTGTAAATTGTTGTACATTGTAATTGTTGACATTGTAACAGTTTACTGACATACACGCTCAATTACGTCGTCTTCTCGTAAGGATGTCAACCAACGTCGCTCCGCCTCCCATAATTTCTTGCGCAGGAAAGAGAAGATATGAGTGCTGTGCGGCGATGCTGTATTTTGCCATCTCATAGATGAATAAAAACACTCCCTGTCAGTGGCGGCGACAAAAATCTAGTGTAGTAAAGAGAAGCTTAAAATTATTTTTTAAAACATAAGAAATGTATATACATTTATAAAAATGTTTATTGGTTTGTAACCATTTGACCCCAATATGCCATAAAGGTAAGAAATAAAAAAAATAGTTCATGATGTTTTAAACGTGTTTATTTTAATCACATTTTAGAATATCTACAAAATAATATTCTAATTAAGGCTCTTATAAGGCCGCCATTATTTTTTTGTCGAAAATTATTCAAATCAACAAATTATATCTACTCGATCTTCAGTGTTCACGATAAAATAGGACAAGCAATGTAGTTTTATATGATTGGATGTATGCCTAAGGTTTATTTTAGTGGAAAATACAAAGGTACAGGAAGATGTAATTTTGATAACAGAAATACAATTCTGTTCTCAAAAATTACAGCTTCCATTGAGCAATAATAACTAAAACCTCAGACGTAGGTAGAATCATAGAATCTGGTCTAAGCGCAGTCAGCTAGTATTCGACTAGACTGTATTCAGATCGCCCGCTTGGAGGATCCAAACCCTTAAGTATCCGTTATTGCCCTTTTAAAAGAGTGAGCTTGTTGTATAGTTGCCTCTTGGTTTGTTTTACATTTGACTTACAAACTAAATATTTTATCCGTATATCGACATATTTTTGGATAACGGCCCTTAGCAGATGAAGCAAATGATTACTGCACGGTTCCTGCTCAAATAAATGGGCATGAAGGATCGTGAAAATATCGGATCCGATGAATAATTTTAACGTTTTTTTAACCATATTTATAGGATCGCGATCGGATTTATTACTTTTGTCAAAATTAACCCTTACTACTGATTCTGCGGCATTACAAATTCGGATTACATCATTTGATGGATAGATAAGTCCACTTCTGTCTTTAAACACAATAAATAAATGAGCTTGTTTAGGTGTGTTTGCGACTAATGCTCCCAAGCAATCAGTGCAATTTAGTCTAGATAGTAAATATCTAACAACATACCCGGCAACGTATGCCACAACATGTTGTGAAAATACTGAATGGAAACCGGCAGGTAAACTCAGATCTTCCTCCTTCAAATTGCTCATGAATTGTTCGTCGACCATATCCACTTGTGATCCTGATCTATAACCCTTCGTTGTCAAGTTAATATGCTCAGTTGACGACGAACACGTTAACAAAGTTATGTGTTCCAGAGGAGCACAGTTTCCCCTGAAATTCTCTTTTAACTCCATGTGAACCAAGAGCTTTTTGTAAGTTGCCATAAATTGCAGGGCCGATGGATTATTGTTGAACCCGCCGTGGGACCGTACTACTGAAAAAAATATCTCTAAGTGGTCTTGGCTTAACTTGTACATTGGTAAAAAATCCAATGTTTTTTCTTGTTTAACGAGCTCGTTGTACAATCCTTTCATGCTGTCTATGCACACGCACAATCCAAGGAAACCTACTTTATTTCTGGTATTCATGATCGGTGTTTCATTGTCCATCAAAACTAGATGTTCCAAATAAGTTTTTGCATTATCCATGAACGTTAGATACTTCGTTTCGTTTTTCTCATTGATTGGTGCTTTAAAGTCAATGCCAGGAAACTTTCTTGAATTAAGAATGTCAGTCAGATTGTTCATTGTGTTGATGAAATTCACTGTTGGTTGTGAGTGAGCAAAATTAAGTATACGTAATTTTTTGTCGCAAAATTCAATAGCGTTCGCAACACTGGCACTTAACAGCTGTATTGCTAGCTTTACTTTCATTATTTGATTTTGAAAGTTGATGTGTTGTGTCGATAATTTATTTCCCTAGTGAAAATTTTCATTTAGTTGGAGCGTGTTTAATTCTTCAAAATATTGCCATTTGATTAGGCCGCCGTTATTATCTCTAAGAACCTTTTTACTTTGTAATGTATTTCTGACCAGTTTCACCATGTGACATGGGTCAAAAAATACAAAAACTGGTTCTTTTGTTGCAGGATGTTCGAAATAGGTTTTTAGTTGACGTTGGTAGTTAAACGAACAGCCAAGCTCTTGAGCCATGGCTATATTTGCTGGGCAACCATCAAATGTCATAGATACAACTACCACGCCTACATCGTGGCAATTAGAAAGGCATATCCTTACTAGATTGGCTCTTTGCTCACCTGTTACGCCGATTACCAGAAAATATCCTACTGGAATTTTCCACTGCTCGTTAATGGCAACTAAAAGGAACACCAGAGCTTGTTTGCATGGTGCATTGAAACTCCGGTAACATCAAACCCAGCACCAAAATCTACATATCCTTGGACTGCATTACCGTCAAATTCCTTTAATTGTCGAATCGACATCTCGTCTATTACCAAATTGCATAGAATTTTCTTGTCAGAAGACCTGACCTTTTGATCAAGTGCTTTAAAAGCTTCTGCAGTGAAACCTGGCGTGGCGTTTATGCATTGGTACCATTTTCTTATGCTGCTTGTATGTGGTAGACATGTGTTAAAGGTACTACGTACGTAAGAGTAGGCCTTTGGAGAATAGAAATGGAGGGTTAGCGCAAATGTACGCAGTTCAGGTGGATATTCTCTCCCTTTATGAGTCATCCTTTTCAAAAGAGCTGCTGTAGAAAGCCGGCACACTTCCAGAATATCCACTTGTTCTTGGTTGATCAGTCTTTTTTGCTTCAGTTCTTTTAATACCTTAGATAAATTGTCAACTTTCTTTTTCAAACGCCGATTAGCAGCGTGTAGTGCCTTGCCCCGCATACGTCGGCGTTTTGCAATGTCTTTTAAACGGATAATTTCTGTTTTTAACTTTCGTTTCCTTGGAGTGTCGTGTACCAGTCCTGAATTGGAAAGCCCTGCAACCTCCGACTGTTGACCGGAAAATGGAGATTGTTGTAGAAAAAGCGAAGGCACAGCGTCGTTTGTTAATCTACGGATTCCATTTTTGGTTTCATACATGTTTGAATCCGGAAAATGTACTGAACAGATTCTACTCCAAAAGTTTGGTTCCCAATTGGTCTTCTTTACAGCATCAATCTACTTCATCATATTTGTTTTGTCTTTTGGAAACCTAAAAGTAAGGTAAGTTTCTAAGTTAATAATAATAATATTATTAAAATTATTTTTTGGTCGGTTTTTAATATAACGTATTCGCACCACCGTATCACTTCGAATCCAACGACACCTCATACTTACGTCAAAACCCGTCAAGACGTTCGTTCTCTACGTTCAGACACTCATACATGCATAATATCAGCATATAAAGGTACGCCCTAAAAACATCTACGCTCCATCTGAAGCAATTGGATAAACCTATGTGAGTGGTCAAAAAGGAATCCCTTATTGGCCTTATTATGGATTATTTATCATATTCCATATATACTCTATACTTATATTAACATAAGATTTTTTTACCATTACTACCTATAATTAAAAAAAGTGATTTGTCAATTTTTATAAAAAAATATTATCGATTATCGATTTCGCTTTTAAAATATCTCGATTCTCGATTAGTGAACACCAATTGCGACCGATTGCGGTCGAGCAAGACGAAGGGTGGGGCAGTGTGTTCCTCATCCGCTTACGTCGCGCTCCTCGCTTCACCCCCGTAATGGATAACTTTTATTTGGTTGAAAAGTAATTCAAAATTGCTTATCGATGATATGTGACACTAGATTTGTGTTTTGTGTGTTTTCTAGTATCATTTTTACAATGATCGATTGCACATTTAACCATCTTTCTTCTTAAAAACAATAAAAATGCTCTACAAATTCCCAACTATATCACTTCACAAGCGCTCGCGAACGACTGCGGGCCTTAGCCGGGCGGTCGATGCATTGTTCACACCCGTGTCCAGCCGTGTCTACTGTTCACACTCGCGCGCTCGCGCTCTATTTTATTTATTTTATTATTAATACTCTAACGGCACACGCTTAGGGGCAAACAAAGGGGCAAACACATTATTGGACGCGTCCGTCAGCCGCGGCTTATGCCTGTGGCTTATGCACGCGATCTGTGTAATGAATTTCTATTGAGCGGTGCACATTATAGGACGTCAGTCGCGGACGACTAGGCACACGTTCGTAAGCCGCGGCTTACGGACGCGTCCGATAATATGTTTGAACGCCATCTATCGGCCAAATATTGGTTTATTGAAGATGGAAGCGCATTAAATCGAGTTTGAAAACTACGATGGCCATCTACCTGCCGTTTTTTGTATTAAATTGCGACTTCCATTTTGCAGTATGGAATGGCGTTATCTATTACACTATAAAATCAATGGTAATACGAACGGTAAAGTACTAGCAATCTCTGGGTTTGGCATTATTACATCGCTGTTACTTCCCATCCAGCCCACTCGGACAATACACGCGCAACAGACAAACGTGCATACGCACAGCCGAACAAACCACTGAACTACATGTAAGACGCTTTCACACGAGCCAACTATATAGTTGCGACAATAGTCAAAATTAATTATAATATATATTTGAGATCATATAATAAACTTATAAATATGGCTATATAAACTAAAAAGTGTAACAATATGTACTTTATAATAACATATTATTATAACAAATACATTATAAATATAATAAATAGGTTCAGTATTATGCATATTATACCTATTTAAATTACCTACCTATATATTTTATTATTATCTTACCTTCTTATTTATATTATGATGTTATTTTATCAATATAAAGTATATTTAAGCAATTTATTTCAAATAATATTTCAGTCTAATAAATCCATAATCCAAATCCATAATCCATAATCCATATCCTCTTCCTCAAAATTTACACTATTACGTAAAAACTGTATTTTCTTTTTTTGCGCTGAAACAATATGTCTTATTTAATTGTGAAAACTTTTGATTGGCCCTAGTTTTGCGTTATATGTTTAAATATTAGGTATAAAACGCTGTAATTTTTCTGAAGAAATAAGTATCTAAATAAACAATGTTATAACTCCCCACAATTTTGTTTTTATCAAAATATTTATTTTGTCGACTGCCGTGAGTGCCGTCATTCAAAATTGATGCAAAATCATCGTACCTATGACGAATCAGTAGAATCGATCAGAGACCGACACAGCGCCAAAGCACGGAATCACAAGCCTTAAAAACATTTTTGCGTGGTCGGAAATTCATTTAATCAATTATCGCCTCTACTCTTCGAATATCCCGTTTGGTTAGTTTTTTGATATTTAAAATTATTTATTAGACAGAAATTTATTGAAATTTAATGACAATTTGACTCTCTAAAAATACTGATTTCATGTTTACTTTACATAATTTTTAGTTTCATTTCATTTTCTATAAAATCGAAGACTATCGCGGTTGTTTGACATTATAAATAGGATAGAAAACGAATTTACCGCGTGAAATTTGTAGGACCCGACGTTTCGGTGACGTTGCAGCCGCCGTTGTCTAGGGTAGACTAAAGAGCTGTCAGTCCGTTGTTTTGCGGGTAGGCCGCAAACCGCTGCCGCCACTGCGTAGGTTATAACGGTGGTGGGGGCCGGGCTCGGAGCGCGGGAATTTTTAAAATCCGTCTTGCACACAACACTCACTGTATCCTGTTTTACGTCTTTGCGTTCGGCGTTCGGCGGCGGGAACATTTTAAGAAGAGGGTTCCACGTAGAAGAGAGTTTGTAGCCGTCATCTCTATTGAAGTTCGGAGTTCTTCTTATTTCAATGGCTTCCCGGATCATGCGAGGAAAGTAGAATTGTTCCTTGGATAGAACAATGGGATTTTGAAACTGCATCCAGTGGTTACTTCCGCTATCCAATATATGTTCGCAGATCGCCGATTTTTCTCGCTGAACGTTTTTAACAGCTTTGATGTGTTCTGTCAGTCGCGTGGCTATGGGCCGTTTCGTTTGTCCAACGTAGGCTAGACCGCAGCTGCATTCGACTTTATACACACCCGGGGTTTGCAGTGGTATTACATCCTTTACAGGCCTCAAAAATCGAGCTATATTTTGGGTCGGTTTGAAGATCGTTTTTATCGTCTATGGGCATACATGGAGATCTGTTAAGGTGGATAGCATCCTACGTTTCCAAGCGAAGGCAGGCCGTTGTCGTTGGTGGATTTAGATCTAGTTTCTTTGGCATTGAGTCTGGTGTTCCACAGGGATCCCATTTAGGGCCTTTGCTTTTTAATGTTTATATTAACGACATCGGTACTTGCTTTAATCACTGCGACTATCTCCTTTACGCAGATGATTTGAAAATCTTCATGGGAGTGAAGAACCATGGCGACTGTCAACTGATCCAGGAAGATCTGAATCGTTTCACTCGTTTTTGTGAACAGCGTAAACTTTCTTTAAATGTAGCTAAGTGCCATAAAATCTCATTTTCGCGAAATGTCAATATTATTAACTTTAAATATACAATTGGCAATGATGACATTCTGGAAGTAGATCGAGTGCGTGATCTAGGAGTCATCTTAGATCGCAAGCTTTTAATGGATAAGCACATTGATTCAGTCGTCAACAGGGCTTACAGCACCCTTGGTTTTATTATGAGAGTTTGTAGACCTCTTAAAAACACTCATTCTTTGACAACGGTTTATGTTGCATACGTACGCAGCCTGCTTGAATTTGCTTCTAATATTTGGTCTCCACAGTATGCTACATACAAGCTGAGGATTGAGCGTATTCAAAAACGATTTATACGTCATCTAAATTACCGCTTATTTTCCAACGGCTTGTCGTACGCTGAAGGTCTGCAACGCTACGGTTTAGAGACATTAGAGGACCGGCGAGTAGTATCAGATATGTCGTTTCTACATAAAATTGTTCATACTGGGTTGGACAGTTCATACCTCCTGAGTAGGGTGAGCATACGAGCGCCTTCCCGACTCGCACGTGCTCACTCAACTTTTTACGTACCAAGGTTCAACACTAACTATGGTTCCAATTCGTTATTGCCGCGCGTTATGCATGCATACAATGTATGCTTTAACGATATTGACATATTTAACCATCAGAATAGTCGATCCTTTGTTAAGGAGGTACGTGAAAAGCTGATTATCAGATCGGATTGAATTAGCATGCACAAACACTCACATGCACATTCGCACTACAGATACACACACCCACACACACATATATACACGCACACACATATACAAATACACACATACACACACTCACACATACACGCTCTCCATCACACAAACACACACTAACATCCATACACTCGCACCTAGCGATTTTAACTGTTACTTTTAAATTCTTTTTGGTTTTATTTATTTTGTATTGTTTAGCATATTTAATCCTTATATAGCAAATAATTTAAAACATCATTGGCTTTGTTACTGGTATATATATTATGCTTATACGTATTTTTTATGCTGTATGTTTTTAAGAAAAATAAAATAAAATATATCGAATCTGTTTAGCATCTTACTTATTCGATCAGTCACGCCCTTGACGTATGGTAAGAATGCTCTTGATCTGCTCGGTTTTTGAGTTTCGTCCGTATTAGATCGTGTGCGTGTCTCGTGATATTTTCCGTATCCATTTTTCCTAAGGACATCATTGACATGTTCCATCTCCTTCGGAAAATGCTCAGTGTCGCATAGATCGCGTGCTCGATTCACGAGCGACGTTTGCACTGAACGTAGATGGTAGGGATGATGGTGTGAGCTTGCATGCAAATATCTGTCCGTATGTGTGGGCTTCCGATATACCGTATGTCCGAGAGTATTGTCACTTCTCCTCGTCACTTTGACATCCAAAAATGGTAAGGAGCCGTCCTTCTCTACTTCATAGGTGAAACTGATTTTTGGGTGTATGGAGTTTAGATGACCCAGGAATTCTTTCACCGTTTGAATGTTGCCTTTCAGGATGCAGAAGGTATCATCCACGTAGCGAAGCCAGAGAATGGGTTTAATTTTGGAGGTTTTTATGGCTAATTCCTCAAAATATTCCATATATAGGTCACTAACTATCGGCGATACGGGGCATCCCATTGCTACTCCGTCGATTTGTTTGTAATAATCGCCGTTCCATAGAAAGTAGCAGGATGTCAGGCAATGTTGAAGCATGTCGGCGTAGCTAATAGGGAGGTCCTCAGACCTTAGTTTATCTCTCACCACCGTAAGACACTCCGAAATGGGCAAATTCGTAAATAAAGATTCGACGTCAAAGCTCACCATTATTTCGTCTTTGGCCAGTTTTAAGCTTCTAATAATGCTTACGAAATGTCGCGAGTCTTTCACGTAAGACGTCGTTTTGCCCGTAAGCGGTTGGAGGACACCAGCCAAGTGTTTTGACAGAGGATATGTGGGGCTGTCGATTTGGCTCACAATCGGTCTCAATGGTGCATTATCCTTATGGATTTTAGGTAAGCCATATAATTTCGGTGGCTGTACGTTACGTGGTTTAGTGAGATAAGCTATTTCTGGGAGGGAAGTGACAGATTTATCGATTAAAACTCTCGTTTGCCTGGTAATTCTGCTCGTGGGATTGTAATTCACCTTCTCGTAAGTGTTGGCGTCTTCTAAGAGCGTCCCAATTTTCCGCTCGTAGTCCACAGTATCGAGTATCACGGTTGCGTTGCCTTTATCGGCCCGCAACACAACTACGTCCTTATTATCCCGCAGAGATTTTAAGCTTTTTCTCTGGGCGGCTGTGGTGTTCGACTGTGGGAGCTTGGCCTTGCGTACAAAGACAGCCACATCCTGTCGCAGTAAGTCGGCCTCTGGCGCAGGGATCTTGTTACGAGAGATGACTTCTTCAATGCCACCGATATCGCCTTCATTTCAATTTCTATTTGTGTTATTATTTTCTTTCTTTATTTTTTTAATAAACGTGCACACTCGAGGCTAAAAAATAAATAATGCTTACTCTAGAACAAGCCTAATCTTAGTATAGTTGGGTAGCACATGCCTTGTCGTCTCTCGCTATCGGCCAACCTGTTTGGTAATTATTGATCAATTTTTGTATGTTTTAAATAAAGCGAAAATGTCATGCAAAGTAATAAGGTACAGTGTCCTGCAATAATTATGATAAATTAAAAAACTCTGTGAGTAAAAATATGTATCATGAATAATTTAATTTATAGAGGAAAACGAAAATTGTGAAAATGTGAAAATTTATGCTCCGATTAAAACAATACTAAAACCATCCCCAGCGGACTTTTAGTTTAGGAGTAATACCATTGATTATATAGGGTATGCCTGCTCAATGCCATAGTACGTTCTGGCAACGCTTCAGCGCCGGCGATATGCAGGGGCGCTGATAGCATTGTCCAGCAAAACTAATACAATTTTATAAATAGGATAGAAACGAATTTACCGCATGAAGTTTGTAGCACCCGACGTTTCGGCGAAGTTGCAGCCACCGTTGTCTAGGGTAGACTGAAAGAAATCTACCCTAGACAACGGCGGCTGCAACGTCGCCGAAACATCGAGTACTACAAACTTTACGCGGTAAATTAGTTTCTATCCTATTTATAATGTCAAACAACCGCAATAGTCTTTGATTTCATAATATAATTTTATTTGGCCCTCTATATAGGCCCACTTAGTACTTTTTTTAATAAAGGACTGTTTGGTTTATAAATACCCATTATTTAACCAATGAAAATAATAATAACATTACATTATTAGTGCCATGAATCGCATTTTTATATAGGTTAATTACATCACAGAAATAATACGGAGATATTAGAATGTCGCATTTTAGTCTCTTTGAACATTAATGCGCCTAATTATTATGTATTGAAACCTGTATACCAAATTAAAATTTACTTTTTTATGTAAATAATAATAAAATAATAAGAGCTATGATTGATAATTCGTTTGTTATTATATTATTATTTTATTTTGAGATAAGATACTGTAACGGCGTGTTTAGAATGTCATCTATTATATTAATTAATCAATGTTTGGAAGTATGAGTGTCATATACATGTGACGTTTCATAGTCAAATCTTAGCTGGCAAAACGGCAATGAGCAATCAAATAACCTATATAATCGACGGTTATTTGATGGTTTTTATCGTCATTAAAACATTTAGATTTTTCAAGTGTCACCTAGTATATGGTGTGAACTTAAATACGTCTAGAAAGACGTATTCACGTCACGTGTATTTATTTCAAGTACATCATCATCGTACATCTCGTAAAAGCCATTATACCTTCACGGGTGGTGCGGCTGCGTAAGCAAGTGGGTGGAAGGCGAACGGGAACAATAAGCGTTGTTAACTGACAGCCACCAGCCGGGCGTGGGACGAAGAAGCCGTCGCGCCGCACCCGCTCCCAGCCGGTCGGTCGTCCTTGGTCGCGCCGAATGAACCCCTGCCAAGTCTGTTCGTCGCCGCCACCTAGTTGCCACCGCAATCTAGGCGCGTAGGGAAGTGCGAAACTAAATATTTTCCCACTATACGACATACTGCTTTTAACAATTTATTACAAAAAAATGCTCAATAAAATATGCATGTATGCATGTATACATGCATGCATGTATGCATACATCCATGTATGCATGCATACATGCATGTATGCATGTATGCATGCATGCATGTTTGCATGCATGCATGCTTGCATATATGCATGTATGTATGTACGTATGTATGTATGTAGGTATTCATGCATGCATACATGCATGCATGTATATATGTATATATGTATGTATATTCGTTTATTTATTTTAATAGTTGAAATACCATGTTAAAAAGATAGAGATAGATATATGACGTTATTTCGTATATATAAGGCATTTTGCTCTATCGATGTAAAAATCGAACCCCTTCCTATATATTTGTACATCTTGGGCCTATGGGATAAAATTCTAAAATTCTAGATGACAGAATTAGTGTTATAAATTTAGAAAGACAGCATTGTATATAAATTGGTAGGTATATAAATTTAGAGAGAAAAAATTGCACCTACATAAACGGAACGTCAACGCAGCTGTGATTATAGCTATCTCCAAAGAGGGCAGGTCACATGCAGAAAATGAAGTCATTGCTACGCGAAAACTTGCCCGATTTGGTGCTATTTTCAAATCGCATTAATTTTCAAGTTAATACAAATATTCCATGTCGGTCCAACATGCCTCCAAATGGATGCCCAATTATGAAACGTTCAATGACCTTTTCGGTTATTTATCAATTGATTTCTTAATAAGGAACTCTCAATGGCATATCCACATATTAAGGTATTTTGCGCCATGACATTTTACCGTATAAATAATGATGACATTCACTACTGCTATTATAACTGAAAATAAAACAATAAATTATATTTCAATTCTAGCATAACTTCGCCGAATTTCAAATAAGAAAAACAATTTGTTGGTTTTTTGTGTGTCATATGGCACGTATGCCAGCGATATTTCAATCGCCAACTTTAGAAAGGGAACAATTGTCTTTTTTAATGTATTTCAGGAGACACAAAAACAGTCTCTTTAAAAATATTCTTAGGAAACGTTACTAGTTAAAATATTAATTAGTAGATATTACATTGTCGTTTTATCTGCCTTATATGCCGCCTAACATTCAGTATCCACCCTAGAACGAGCTAGTTCCAGTTGGGTGACAGAATAAAATAAGCAAAAGGTTAAGGTTTTGCCATTCGGTTCCTGTTATTTTTGTAAGCAAAATCAATATTTTATAGTAAGTAATTCCTTAATAAATAAATAAATAAACTCAAAATCTTTTCATAGGTCCTTGGCTATTTGCCGGGAAAGTTTTAAGGTGACAAACGATGTTTTTAATTAATATGACATAGTTTATGGTGACAGAGTTTTATCATATTGAAAAGAACAGACTCTATAATATGCCATGTGTACCATTTCGAGATTAAAATATGATGTAACGCTTTCCGCGTTTTCCGCTGTTTTCTTCCATTTACTCTTCCACTTCGAAGCCAAGAATTTCGCGGCGCTTTTGCGAGCTGTCATCGGCGACTTATTACAATCGGCCACGGCGCCTAACTCTACTTCTTCGTTTCGGCACGTAGCTCTACGCCAATCGTACACGAGTCGAGCCGAATAAGGACGAAAAAACAATTTGTTGGTTTTTTGTGTGTCATATGGCACGTATGCCAGCGATATTTCAATCGCCAACTTTAGAAAGGGAACAATTGTCTTTTTTAATGTATTTCAGGAGACACAAAAACAGTCTCTTTAAAAATATTCTTAGGAAACGTTACTAGTTAAAATATTAATTAGTAGATATTACATTGTCGTTTTATCTGCCTTATATGCCGCCTAACATTCAGTATCCACCCTAGAACGAGCTAGTTCCAGTTGGGTGACAGAATAAAATAAGCAAAAGGTTAAGGTTTTGCCATTCGGTTCCTGTTATTTTTGTAAGCAAAATCAATATTTTATAGTAAGTAATTCCTTAATAAATAAATAAATAAACTCAAAATCTTTTCATAGGTCCTTGGCTATTTGCCGGGAAAGTTTTAAGGTGACAAACGATGTTTTTAATTAATATGACATAGTTTATGGTGACAGAGTTTTATCATATTGAAAAGAACAGACTCTATAATATGCCATGTGTACCATTTCGAGATTAAAATATGATGTAACGCTTTCCGCGTTTTCCGCTGTTTTCTTCCATTTACTCTTCCACTTCGAAGCCAAGAATTTCGCGGCGCTTTTGCGAGCTGTCATCGGCGACTTATTACAATCGGCCACGGCGCCTAACTCTACTTCTTCGTTTCGGCACGTAGCTCTACGCCAATCGTACACGAGTCGAGCCGAATAAGGACGTCGAAAATGGATCATTGCCAGTCATAGGAGATTTGTGCGATGTTCATATGTCACATCCAAAAGTGGTTAATTTATTTAGTCGTAATATAGATTGGTTTTCATTATAATTATTAATTATTTTTATCTGTTCGGATTTTGCAGTCAGAGCATTTATCCAGTGTCATAGTGAATTTGGGGTTGTAAGTTGATGACCTTGAAGGTCGTAGGTTCGCTATCGTTTTTGGATTTCTAGATTAGGAAATTAAGGACAGATAATTAAGGGGATTTTGTCATCTATTTCACAATAATTAAAAATCAGAAGTATTTTCTAATGTTCTATTATTTTTAATTATCTTAGTTTAAAATGTCCAAATTCAAATTCAAATTTCGCGCGCCTAGAATGGGGATTTCCTTTTCTGGCCCGCCAAATTTGGCGTAACTACCAGCCGAAAAGAGAATTCGAATTCATTTCGTCGCCAAGCAGCCAGATAACAAGATCCCAGGGAAGTCCGTGTAAGGATTAGGACTATAGTTTTTCCTGGTGAGTGCTCGATGTTTTATACTCTGTTTGCGGTCCTTCGGATCGGCTCGGCGAAGTGTCGGAATCAGACGACTGGACTTTAGCTATTGCTTTTCCTTACGAAAGATCCGTATCTCGTCCCGGCGCGAATAAACAGTAATAGGCCATTTCTACGGCAGGGATCTTCTTCTTGAACTCTTTTTCAAGATTGACCTTCTTCGGGGGATTCATCATCTTCTTCGGCATTGGTTTTTCGGATGATTATCGAGGAGGCGTCTGAGCCCCCTCACAGCAGTTGGAGTACCGTCAGTTGGAGCCCGGTCTGTAATTATTGGGCCATACTGCCGCATCACGCAATCTTCGCTCCGTCGTCTCTTCGCGATTGGCTGGAGACTTGGCGCGGCGACCGACCTACCTGCTCCGTACTACGATACGAGTACGATAATCGGTATATTGTACCATCACTTCGGCGACCTCGACGAACCGCGCCACGATGACACTCGAGGCAGAAGGCGCGAAGATTTGAACCGACCGACGCGCGTAATCCTTCCCTTTCTTCAAAATTGAACCTTACCATACAAAAAGGCTCTCATAATCTTTTAAAGGGTACTTTTAACTTTTACTTAAAGTAAGAACCGCTCTCCGTAACCCTGTGGCTCGTCTCTCCGCTGAATGGCGTTGTTAAATTGATTTTACCCGTTGTTTTTAAATAGTTATTTTAATCTCTGAATTGTTGGGATTTCCATTCTGTAGTTTTCTACAATCCCATTATTAAATTTTATAAATGTAGTTTCGGTATTCATATCTATGTAATCTAACCGCACGACTTCTTCTGTGCGGAATGTAACGGTACTGTGGGATAATAAAGATTTCGGGAACTATCTCTTCTTTTACTTTTTGTATAGTTTCTAGGTATTCTATATATACCCCCATTATATGCAATAAACACGATACAATGACTAGTGCGCCCCCTGGTGGATGGATTTCATCCATTCCCCTACAGTCGAGGGAATGCTGTTGGCAACGCTGCCTGAACACTTACGAAAGTAAACACTTCTTCGGTATAATTTAAATAGTGCCAATGAAAGCCAAATATTTCGACGGAAATCATTGTAACACAATCAATACGGAGAAGTAACATCGTTTGCGCTATAAAACAGTCACAGATATAATGGATCAAATAAATGGTAAACAAAAATATTTCTGTTGTAAAAATAACTCCAAGAATTTCCCCAAGTATATTGACAACTGTCATATCTCTTTCTGGCGTTGCCAGCTTGGGCAATAATCACGGAATACGAACATCACGGAAATCTTGATGAAACAGGAGAGTAATATTATTAAAGCAATTTTAATCCAAAAAATTCACTAAGAAATCTAGACATGTCCACGACAAGGATAACAAGACAAACACTGAAAAAAAACTCGGAATGGACATCTAAAAATCAAAGTTATAAAAATTGCACACCTCAAACTAGAGCAACAAAACAGAATGAATTCGCAAAATACATGAGGTATCCGCATACTGGAAATGATGATTTTTCAAGCAGGAGTCACAGCAGTAACGATGACAGTGTCAACAACTCAATGGAATAGAGCATATTGTACCGCTCAGTAAGTGCTCCAAATTTATCCAGGATTCCGGATGTAGACATTTCTTCTTACATCAATAAAATCTCCTCCCTAGAATTGAAACTAGAAAGTGCTCACAATGAGATAAAAAATTTAAATCAAGAGAACCAAATTTTAAAGCAGCAGCTATACAAATCCACTGTGCGATCAAACCGATACAAGAAACTATACACACAAACGTTAACCTCAGGAAAAAAATTCAACAATAGCCAATTCATAGCGATTTCGGACACACCCAAATCTTTAAGAAACACCATATGCCTTGAAAACACCGATCTAAACGTCGTCAAACGGAACAAGGGCAAGAAACTACAGACGTTAAAATCACAAGAGGCATCTTCGCACGATATACCATATTGCCGCCCAGCTGACACGAAGATTTATCCGCAAATCGTAGTATTAGGCGACCAATCTGCCTCAGGTTTGACCAAAAGGCTATCAAACTTATTACACACTGAAGGGTACAAGGTCCAGGGAGTCATTAAAGAGAACGCGTCATTAAAGGATGTAATTATCAATATTAACACTATCGGCCAAAACATGACAAAAAAAGACCACATAATTATTTCCGCAAGGAGCAATGATAAAAATCCTCTCTTGTTTTCATATGAACTGTCAAATCTTTTAAAGGTTACATCTAACACCAACATCCATTTTATTAGCATTGATTATGGATTTTACTTAAATACAACTATGTTGAACCGGGAGATTAAAAAATATACAACATATTTTCAAAATTCGTCCTTTATAGAAGTTAACAGATCGTCACTCGTCAAAAATATAAATTATATTTGATACAAGAAACTATACACACAAACGTTAACCTCAGGAAAAAAATTCAACAATAGCCAATTCATAGCGATTTCGGACACACCCAAATCTTTAAGAAACACCATATGCCTTGAAAACACCGATCTAAACGTCGTCAAACGGAACAAGGGCAAGAAACTACAGACGTTAAAATCACAAGAGGCATCTTCGCACGATATACCATATTGCCGCCCAGCTGACACGAAGATTTATCCGCAAATCGTAGTATTAGGCGACCAATCTGCCTCAGGTTTGACCAAAAGGCTATCAAACTTATTACACACTGAAGGGTACAAGGTCCAGGGAGTCATTAAAGAGAACGCGTCATTAAAGGATGTAATTATCAATATTAACACTATCGGCCAAAACATGACAAAAAAAGACCACATAATTATTTCCGCAAGGAGCAATGATAAAAATCCTCTCTTGTTTTCATATGAACTGTCAAATCTTTTAAAGGTTACATCTAACACCAACATCCATTTTATTAGCATTGATTATGGATTTTACTTAAATACAACTATGTTGAACCGGGAGATTAAAAAATATACAACATATTTTCAAAATTCGTCCTTTATAGAAGTTAACAGATCGTCACTCGTCAAAAATATAAATTATATTTGCTGATAGCACTATAAAATCGATAAAGACAAAAGATTACCACAATAAATATTTATCCTATAATAACATTGAATTAAGTAAAATCAAGAAAAGTAACATCAAGAAGAGTGCACCGTTATTTAGTTCTATAGTAAACAAAATGGCAGCCACAGAACAAACCACGACAGGTTGTCCAATTACCAAAAATACAAATTAATAACTATTTTAAGCCAAAAGAGATCCCACAATCACAACAGAAAAGTAATACTTTTGAAAATAAACCAATCAAGCAGCTTAAAGGCAAAATCGACTATTACTTCAAAAAACAAACAACATCTTTTTTATGAGAATCAAGCCTAGCAACTGCAAAAAAACATATATTGATAAAAATATTTTTAATGTTGTTCATCCCAAATGTAATAATAGAAACTTGATATTGCTTTATCTGAACATACAATGCTTAAACACGGGGCGGAATGAATTAGAGGTGTATTTAATAAAAAAAACGGACATACAAATAGTTTGCGTATGCGAACATTGGGTTTCAGAAGGAAGCAAATTACAAAATATAAGTAACGATTTCAGTTTAGCATCTAAATTCTGTCGTAGTCAATATTCACGCGGCGGTGTAGCTATTTACATAAAAAAGGAGCGCCTTTTGATGATACTGCAGCCTACCATGAAGTTTTTCATTTGCTATTCATTCATTTCATTTCCATTTTCCATATGTTGAACATCCACTTTTCATTATCGCATAAAGTACGTTATCGTATCTTTCCATTATCGTACGTACATAACCTTCCCCTGGCATGACTACCCGAACGCAGATTGATAAGACAGATTTATCGATACTATGTTGTGTATCTCTTGAGCATTTTAATGCGAATGATAATAGAGAAGTATCGGTCGTCGACCTCAACGAATAACTTACTCATGGAGAAGAAAATCGATGTGACAGGTTTGCTGTGGTGTGCGGATAAATGAGATACTATGTTCACCCCGTCTTTCTTCTTTTATAATCAGCCCACAGACACCCACTACTGAATAGATACGCCTGGTAAATAGACAGGCCATTAATGGTGACGTCCATTTATATTTTACGCGGAATTGAGAGTAGACCACATTTGTTTATATTTTACTTTACCGGCCCGCCAACCGACGGGGAGGTAAAGAATTATGAACGCGCAATTTATTTTTTCCGAGATGAAGATGGATTTATACATTATCACCATCCATTAGGATTTATACATTAAACCTTGACATGATTAAGACAATCTCCAGACTGAAGTCTGTCTGTGTGTTTGTGTGTATTCCTCCAAACGCTTCATACGATTGTGATGAAATTCGCCATGCAGGCATCATCTGGTCATGGCAAGAGTTTGAAAATATTGTGGTTGAAATCGGTCCACCAGATGGCGCGCTACTAGTCATACTACACTCTCGAAATATTGGACTTAGACACCTAAAATTTGGTACATAGGTGCATTGTTAGGTCGAAACCACATTGTGAAATTTAGGTTGGGATATCTCATATACAACCCTTGTCAGTGTATTTATGGCGGACACGTACAAGCGACACAAATAATACTTAAAGTCTGCCATACATCAATTAAATAGTAAGGCCCTTTAAAGCTGCTACACTTGTGATGCGTGGATCGTTCAAAATTCGAATTTGAAGGCTCACGGCGACCCGCGTTTTGCAATTTGAATTTTGAATTAAATGAGAGAACCCGCGTTCGGAATTCAAATTTTCGTTGCGTTGCGTCACATTTTAACAGGAATTTTCGCCAGCTGCTCATCGACTTTATTTATGTAATGAATATTCGGGTAAAATGAATCCCTGGCTGCTTGCCGGGAAAGTCTTAGGGTGTCCCAACTGATTTCTTTATATAAGTAAGCGATGCGTGCTTATATCCAAAATACGAGGAAGTCATCTCGATGTAAAGTCATCGTGCGAGAACGAGGCGAACAACCACCGATTTCAGGGGGTAAATACGACTCTTTTTTGTGCTGCATTTTTTGTGCTGAAAATTTAGCCCGAAACAAGCCATGTATGAATAATCATACGTAAAATCATACAAGAAACTGGGTTTTATTCCTCACTCACAACTCAGTTATCCTTGAACGTATCGGAAAAGCAAAATGGAAAAAAATGCGGATGACCACAACAACGACACTCATTTAAATACATTTTTTTTTCTTAATTACTTATTCATTAGCAAACTAATTTCGTGTCGTTCCCTTTCTCTAATATAATAGATAAATATATTCTGTGTTATACGCTGTTGCCGGTTTATTACCATTGCCAATTGACATTTTCAGCGATTAAAACGTAGTAATTCACAGCATCGACCAAAATTTCACAGTTGATATAAAAATTAAAATAGAAATAAACTGAATAGTCGGTGAACAAAACGATCTAAAAGCGTTGAACTCAATTTTACAGGAGAGGCAAAACACTAAATAGCGTACTTTCATTTGTTTTTTAGTTGATACCTTAGCTGATTTGTATAGGATCTAGCATTCGCGAGTAATTTTTCATTGCGAGAATGGGACATAATAAAAAAACTAATTTTTGTTTAGATCGTTTTGATTGACACCGGAATATTTAGATAACTTTGATCGCAATTGTATTCATAAATTATACCATTTTGATTGCTACTGGTGTTTTAAAAACAGGAAATTAAAACATTTAAGCATTTTTTTTATATTTCTTTATTGTTAATTTGAATCTATTAAATCCTCAATTAATAATTATGTAAAAATTTCTCAAAATATATGTCTTCTTATAACCGGCGTGGAGTGCCGCAACCGTAGCAGATGACATTGTTTTCACCATTTACACCAAACCAATTTGCACAGTAACTTTATTGAAGCTATGCTCAAATGTGAATGTTGCCATATGTAAATTAGGGATACCACAACAAAAACAAGAATAGGTGGCAAAAAACCGTTTTGAAAGAAAACATATTTACTGGCTATGATTAGTAGACATATAGATCATTTTGAAAGAAATTAAAATTTATTTCAAATAATTAAACATTTTCAACTAGCGATAGATCGTTTTGAACGAAATTTGTGATTTCTGCTTCATTTTTCTTCGGACGTCCAATCACCCAGTATAATATAATGTAAAATATAGTGAGATACCTTACTCTCTGATGAACCCGATCACTACGCTAAAGTTGTAGCCTCCCAGTGTGTAATCACAGCTCTTATCATGTTAATATTATTTACATAAAGATGTCAATTTTTAATTTGGTACGCTGTCTCCCCATATTATTTCTGTCATGTAATCAGCGAGCTAATAGGAGCTAATGGGCCTTTGATGAGTTGGCCACGAAGACCCATTTGTTAGGGGTCGGTCACACTCACGGGTCAACACCCATCCGCCGGCCTCCACGCATGAAGTGCAAGACCGGGTAGGACTCTGGCCTTAGGGCTAGTTTCCCCTAGGAGTCAACCTTCTGGCGCTCCTGGAAGGTTTGTGCAGCGTGAGGCGTAGGCCAATTAATTGTGCATTCTAACTCAGTCGGGGGAGTCTGGAAACAATACTGTTTCCTATAGAGCGGGGGTAGTTGTCGACCTTACGGCGACTGCTCTTGAGAAGACCATCGGTTACCCGATTCCGGGTGAAGATCCGGACAAAGAACGCCGTGGTACGGCAATAGATTCAGTGACCTCGAACTCGTAACCAGTCGGGAGACCGGAGTAATCTGGTCGCAACTGGAAGTAAGAGCGCGAGTGTCGACCCGCTGGGTAACATACCTGGCTATCTCGCGGATAAGGCGTTGGCCTTTTACGGGCATGTGGCGGAGCTTGACGGTGGACTGTTTTGTCCTAAGTTTTGTGCGCTCACCTCATGGGAGACAGAACGATCATATTTTGTTAAAACTTCCTGAGGTGACGGGTTCGCCCGTTGTAGTTGACAGCTCTAGTTGTCATGTCATTAGCGTGTATAAAAATGCGATAGATGCACTTATAATTGAATGTTATTATTGTTATCATTGGTTAATTTATTGGGTTCTTATAATCAATCAGTCCGATATAAAAAAACCCATTCATTGTCATTGCTATCAGCACAACCCGTATTTCGCCGGCGCAGTATGGTTACTAAAATGTCCTATATTTAATCAATGATATAATTAACAGATTCGTACCTGGTTATAATAAATAAATTTAATCGGTTATCGAATTAATTGATTGATTTTGTTATCCCGAAATGTAATTTATTTTTTAATAAAATGTTCACCTCCTATGTATATATATATTTTCGCTCAAATAATACCTACCTATATATAATGTTTTGTGTAAAGGTTTGTTATATTGAACCAGGAATACACCAGGAATAATATTTGCCAGTTGTTTATTAGCTTTATGGCAAGTTCTTGATAATCTTAAACGAAATCGTATCTTTTGAGGTTTTGCAAGCGCGAGCCACATACATCACTATACCGACAAACGCTCGAAACTTTTTTTTTTGTTGCTGAAAATGAAATCGGAACGTAATTATGTCGTCGGTTTAGATGCAGAAATATGTTACCGATTAAATACTATTGCAGTATAAAAGCATCGTCTCCCAAACAATGACAATGTGTAGATTCGTAAGTTACAACCCTGGAAGGTAGTCCACAAAGATTTTATGGCTATTGTGGTTTTTAAGTCGCCTTCAGACTATAGTGTTGCAATGAATCTTCAACTCTGTTTATTAACCAATTAATTATCTTTTCCATCTTCACCGTTGCGGACCAGTGGTAGGGAACAGGGAACCGTTGCACTATGAAGGGTTTCAAAGCAGGCATGCGAATCAATGGGACTAAATAATTCAGTTCAGTTTATATAGGAAAAAAGTTAACCCGTTGAGTATGAGTCAACCAAATCTGGTCGCGAAAGAATTATCCGTTGAGTACGAGTCGACCAAATCTGGTCGCGCGTTTTTTTCTCTTCTTTGACGTTCTCATATTTATTCATAATTATCTAATTGTTTTACAAAATGATATTTCAATACTCTATATTCGAAATTTCAATTGAATCATTGTGCAGTTGTTCTTTTATGATTGGTGTAGTAGTTTCGTAGTTATAGTACTTTAAGGTCGATGTCGCCGAAAATCCTGCAAAAGAGACAGATGCATCCATGAAAATACCCATTTACTCCAAGGGGCAAACTTTCGTAATGTGCATTTTGAGTCGATATCTTAATTTAAAATTCGGAGCGGACTGATGATAGAACAGGACAGATGACGAATGAACGCGACTATCGACTATCGACTACAAGTCCGCTATTTATGCATATTTTAAGTGTAATATTTATTATGTAATGTTATTTTTTAGCAGAATAAAGCTGTTCTACTAATTGAACTGAACTTAATAGGTACCTTAGTCCTATCATTAGATCGATTCGATTCAAAGCGCTGCCACCCGGAATTGTTAATTGTTTTATTTATAATTAAGAGGTACATTTTAAATATAACTTATGTGCGTTAATAGGACGCAACTTGCTAACGTGTCTTCTTTTTTACTATTTCAAGACATTCAGTGTTTGTTTTGAAATTATTCGTGAACTCATTTCTTTACCGTATTTGTCAGTGAAAATAACTGATTTCTTTATCGATGCAGCAGTGAAAATAACATAATATTTTATATTTTCTTTATTGTTTTAAGCCTACAGTAGGAGGTAATTGGAAAATATATAGGTGCTGCAAATTTGTTACTACTAAAAAAAGTGACTACTTTGTTAGCAAAAAAATTTTTTTTTTTACAAGCTTTTATTTAAATTGCAATGTTTAGGTAAAATCTTTTTTGTTTAGGTCAAATATTGCAAGCAGAATTAGAACCGCTCCTCTTATCCTATGAAGTTGAAATATTACATGTTGGTTCAGTTCCGATGACAATGCATTTTTATGGTAAGCATGACCTGATTCTGCACCCGGGGTAATTCCCGACGAGGGAATCCTCAACGGTCGAGAGCACAGACACGAAATTTTGTATACGCATTCAATTATAATAGCCCGTTCTAAGTTTCACCATGACACGGCTGCTGCACCCAGGATTGGCTCCCGACGAGGGGATTCCTCCGTTTATTTGCTGTTGACCGTTGGGTCAACAGCACATAAACGAAATTTTGTATACGTATCCAATTATGATAGCCCGTTATAAGTTTTAGCATGACACGGCTGCTGCGCCCAGGGTTAGCTCCCGACGAGGGGACTCCTCAACGGTCAACAGCACATAAACGAAACTTTGTATACGCATCCAATTATGATAGAGCGCGTTATAAGTTTCACCATGACACGGCTACGCCCAGGGTTGGCTCCCGACGAGGGGACTCCTCAACGGTCAACAGCTAATAAGCGAAATTTTGTACACGCATCCAATTATGATTCCTGTTATAAGTTTCACCATGATACAGCTGCTGCGCCCAGGGTTGACTCCCGACGAGGGAACTCCTCAACGGTCAACAGCACACAATCGAAATTTTGTATACGCATCCATTTATGATAGCCCGTTATAAGTTTCACCATTACATGGCTGCTGCGCCCAGGGTTGGCTCCCGACGAGGGGACTCCTCATCGGTCAACAGCACAGTTACGAATTTTTTTATACGCATTCAATAGTGATAGCCCGTTCTAAGTTTTACCATAACATGGCTGCTGCGCCCAAGTTTGGCTTCTGACGAGGGGACTTTTCAACGGTCAACACCACAGACACGACATTTTGTATACGCATTCAATTATGATAGGCCGTTCAAAGTTTCACCGCGACAGGGCTGCTTCACCCAGGGTTGGCTTTTAACGAGGGGATTCCTCAACGGTCTACAGCACAGACACGAAATTTTGTATACGCATTCAATTATAATAGCCCGTTCTAAGTGCCACTATGACATGGCTGCTGCACCCAAGGTTGGCTCGGGACAAAGCATTTTAATAAAAGCTTTTTATTAAAATTGTGTTTTTACTATTGACTTATGGAGTTTTAATTCTGCAAACCAGCTATGCATTGTCGTCTCGCTTGTTGCTTCATCGCCAAAAGCATTTTGAAGCCGAGCGAGGCTGAGATGTCAAATTACACTTACGAGTAGAATCGTCGAAAATCATGCAGCGAAATTTTTAGAGAGGTAAATTCATCGTAATGTAGACACGCAATTTTTAAAATGACGATACGATGAAAAACAAATGACAGTTAGATGAAACGAACTTTATTAAACAGCCAAAGAGTTCCATTTTTAAATAGCGTTTTTTAAAAATTATAGTGGCCAGCCAGTTCCGAAAACTTTTAGTCTGACCTGTGTATCTAAATGTATACATATTTAACAGTGAACTAACTACCTATGTATATTTAAGAATAAAATGCTGTTCGTTGGTAGGTAACCGCATATTAGTTTGAACGGCTGAACCGATTTGTATATGTTGTATTTAAATATGTTCGTAACGGAAAGGAAAAATAAAGTTGCCTGGAAAATTAAGGAAAAACTGAGAGTGCTTTGTTTTACTCATTCGAGCAATGGATATCCGTATTAGTTGTTTTTTTTTGTGTTGATAGCTATGCTATCGGGGTGGGAATATTTCAATCGAATAAATTCAATTGTAAAAGAATCTGTTGAGGGGGTTGGAGGGATACAGTTTGTGGGGGAAGGGGGATTAATAGAGGTCTTCTGGCATTGTACCTGATTTTCAGATTTACAGTCTATACTTGTAGGACAGGATACTTGATTGCCGAAAACCTAAAACTTAACTGAATTTCATCATGCTCTACTCATCAGACTCTAGTCTACACTGAATATTTATAGTATTTCGTATTTATTAAATGATTCCAGGAAGCGATTCTCTTCCTAATGTTGGCAAACGATGTATTGAAGTTGATTATTTTCCCCTAATACAGCTAGCGATGCAGGCAGCTACTCAACGTGACCCGTTTATTAATCGCAATCAAGGGCTCAGCCGCATTGCGATTTACGAGTCAACTCGTGCGAGTAGAGGTAATTTCATAAAAAAATACACGGATAGAGCAATTTACATCCAAGCGATACGAAATCCTAAACGGCACCTTTTAAAAGAAATCGGTTGTGTCACCACAACACTTTCCCGGCGAGTAGCCAAGGACTTACGAAAGGATTTTGAGCGGGGTGTTCCTTCGCGAAGTAGGTTGACCTGATTGAAAGGAAGTCGGCGCGAGCGCGGATGGTGAGGTATTAAACGCGTTCGATTCAATCGTTTACTCAAATATACTGACCGGCGAATATTCATATCTGTTTACCAACTTTAAAGTCCAATATTTCGGGATTGATATATGACTCGTGCGCTGCCTGGTGGACAAATTTCAGCCACAACCTTTTCAACTCTTTCCATGACCAATTGATGCCTGCATGCCAAATTTGAGTTTGAACGGATTAAGCGTTTGGTCGCTATCGTGGAAATGGAAATGGAAATAATCTGGAAATGGTCTTAATCGTCTCAAAAGGGCTCAAAATAGATATTTCCGTCTTCTCTCGAACTTTTTTTTGCGCATTCACAATACTTTTCCTCCTCGTCGGTTGGCGGGCCAAGAGAGTAAACTTAGCTAGCGCGGCGAGAATTCGTATCTTACATATTTGCTTACTTCTAACAAACTACGAATTTTGAAATCAGCTAAATTAGCACTCGTAAACGATTCTCCACTAGACTGCTTTAAGAAAACATTTTTTTAGATCCCCCTTCGGCTCCCCTTATTAGTAAGAAATCATTTGCGCAAATACTTTTTATGACATACAACTGGCGCTACAAACTTCACGCGGTAAATCCTTTTTATCTTGTTCATAATGTCAAACAACCGAGTTGGTCTTCGATTTTAAGTTTTATGAATGTCCCAAATATCATGTCGATAGCTTTAAACCAGACCGATTTTTTATTATATTATTTATTTTTATTTGCAGCATTTAAAAAATACAGAATATAAAGTTCATGTAAACATTTATTTATAACGACCAAAAACTCCTTATGGGTCTGCAAACGCTGCAAATGGGGATGTCCCCAGATCAGCTGACCTGATTTCCAGGACATAGCCTGAAAGTTTATGGTCTTCAAGAAGTATTTGCTCATATTTAATTTTGGTGAAGTGCTCCCAACCGATTCATACAGCGGCCGAACAGTAAGAACTTGTTAACCCTAACTTAGGGATAAAGGTATAGTGGCGATGGGCTCGAGTGGAGTGAGTGTGGCAGTTCCGGGACCAGTTAATTAATTTGGGAGGTTTTGCGGTTAGGTTTTTAGCATGTTCGTTGCCAGGTGAAGTTGCTGTCGCTGACTCATGTTTAGCATAGATGCCCTGGAGAGACAAGGTGACAAGGAGAAATGTCGAAGCATAACCTAGCACGAGCATTTCAAATTCTCAGCAGCCGCCGCTCAGTCTTGATATAATACAGGCACGGTCCATTCACAGACTCGCAGTAGGTAGTCCATAATAGATAATTTAATTTAATTTAAAGCAATTCACAACAATATTTCAAATTTCAATATAGAAACATCAAAAAAAATATGATATAGCTTAACCACTCAATACACAGAAAGAAATTAAATTCAATTAATAAATGATGCCTTCTGTCTGATGTCGCCCAACTAAGCGAAGCTTGTGCTTGGGCGGATATTCCTTAAATATAGAGTAGTTGAATACGTTTTTAAAAAAATAAATGTGAATACGTTAAAAAAGAAAATAAAACAAAAAAAAAGAAATGAGAAATGTAAATGGCCACGTGCAATTTTTATTTAATGCACTGCATAAAGTGAAATAAAAAAAACTACAGCGTGTCAAATTCGAATTCACAAATAAAAAGCCTTAATAATTACTAAAAATAAGAGTAAGTAAAAAAAGTCATAGTTATAAAAATAGTCATAAAATAATCACAATATCAGAAATTTATATAGGTTCAATTGTAAATAAGTTTATTTAAGTTTAATTTATATACATAAGTATATAATTTATATAAGTTAAATAAGTTTAATTGTAATAAGTAAAATAATCATATACATATGGTTATTAGAATAGTTGTACATACATAGTCCTAAAAAGTAGTCATTATCATAAACAAATAGTAATACCTACAAATAATATATAAATCACAAAATAACATGTTTGTTCAGTTATGGAAATTTCAAAATTAAAATCAGTTATTAAAAAATTAAAAGCTGGGTAGGGTACCGTCTTCGAGCAGCTACTTCTTGAACTCTTTTTTAAAGACTTGCTGAGTAGGTGTCTCTTTTAGATAAACCGGTAGGATGTTATACTCCTACATTATTGGCCCAATGAATGAGAAATTTCTTTGCCCAAAAGTTTTTCTCATAAATGGGACATTCATAAAATCACCAGCTGCTCTCCTGGTTGCTAATAATGTTAGTTATGCCTTTGGTTGTATGGTTTTCGTACGTAGACGAATTCAAAAAATTGTAGCATACAATAACCTAACGCCTAAAACATTGAACTCCTTACATAATACATTACTAGGAAATATAAAAGGTTTTCTAATTGTGGTTTTTATAACACTCTTTTGTGGCGCCCCACGTTGGGCGCCACATTTATGTAGCCTTCTTGCAGGATAACTGCAAGGGTTACGATTTAAAAAAAACAATATAAATTTAGAATTGGGCGCCGGAAAGATTATAAGCTAACTTGAGCAAAAAGACAAACAAATACACGGGTCGTGAAAAAGGTAAATTAAAAGCAATCAGTCTTTCCATCTGGTTTTTATTAAAAAACTTATTATTTATTACAATTACAAAAACGGCAACAATTACAATTAACTTACTAAAATTACAAAAACGGCAAATTCCGGAATGGTTGGTAGCAATACGTAAAAAAAAATATGACAAATACGGGTTCTACTTCCGACGGCGTAATACCAGACTTCGTCGCGGAAATTCAGTTCCCTCGGCCAAAACCTACTGCGAAAAAGCCGAGGCTGGGAGTCAAATGGCTGGTCGAAGGCAGAGCTCAAGGGTCATAGAGCTGTTCTCCAGCACAAGATTAATGCCCTGCGAAATCACCCAAAATTACATGAGTGACCGCGCGAAATTTCGCACTACTCAAAAATATGGAAAAAAATACATGTGGCACTCGGGGACTGCCGCGGTAAAGCTATTGCATAGAATTTTTAACAACTTATGCAATTACAATTATTTATTTATTTTATTTTTTCTGATATCAGATAACTGCGCTCTATCGGAAAACGTTGAAATTATTCCGAATCATCTGCGGAAGCAAATGATTCGGAATAATTTAAACGTCTTCCGATAGAGCGCCGCGCACGTATTTTTTTTCAATAAAGCAAAAAAAACGAATTATTCGAAAATATTCGTAGATAAAAAGATAGATAATTAAATTATCTTTAAAATGGTGCAGGTTTCATAATAATACGCCAGATAGTATTTGCGTAGTAGTCGATTTTGTTTTCGGTTAGACCTAATTTCACAAATTAATTACACTATGTAATATAAACAAAATCTAAAATATTCAAAGCTAAGAATATTAGGAAAATGTTCTTGTTTAACATATATATTTTTCGAATCGTAAGCAGTACTCGTTTAGACGTAATTATCAGTTTAAAATCATTAATTTTCGTTAAGAAATTTCTTCATTCGGTCGCCGCGCTGGCCTAGGCCCGCGATAAAAGCTATGCAATAGCTTAAAAAACGAATAAACACTCACAGATTTTCCTGGACTTTTTGACGAACAACTGGAGAACTGGCACTAACTGCACAGTTAAATTTTAAACTAGGTTTAAACACCGATTTTATGCCAAAACTGATTTTTATAATTAAATTGCCGCAGCCCGCACGTACAATTAAATGAAGCGCACTTGCTCTCTCTCGAAAGTACCCCCAGCTGTCAGTCGACAATTAAATAGAATCTTTCTCCCACTATGGACCTCTGGCGGAATTAATAGGCATAGGGAAATTTAAACAAAAAGATATGTATCTTTTTGTTTAAATTTCCTCATATGGCACCTTTTTTGTTTTACAAAATGTTTATCCAGGTTTGTTTCTTGGCTGAAACAAATGCCTATTAATTCCGCTAGAGGTCCATAGTGGGAGAAAGATTCTATTTAATTGTCGACTGACAGCTGGGGGTACTTTCGAGAGAGAGCAAGTGCGCTTCATTTAATTGTACGTGCGGGCTGCGGCATTTTAATTATAAAAATCAGGTTTATCCACAGGTATACCACAAACTTTCTGTTTTTCTAGTAGGTAGGTTTTAAAAATCAGGGCTCTTCTAATTGCCAAACAATTATTGAAAAAAAACATACTATTTTGTTAGTTTCGACAATAGAAACTTACAAATTGTGGGCCAATTCACACCCTCTCCGAAGTCATGGCGGCGGATGCTTTGTCTATATATATATATTTTTAATTAGTGCTACATGGCACATTTATTCTATGCGTATTTACCCTTTTTGAAAAGTTTTTTTAAAAAGTATAATTTTCAGTTATTGCGCTTTGACTGTTTGATTTCAAATGTTATTCATCCGTTTCCCATTGTTCAGTTCATTTACAATTTAAATTTAAGAAAATAATGTAAATTTTCGAGGAATTCTTCGATTTTGGATATTTTATTAGGTTAAGATGACGATGACGAAACGTCAGATGACGAAATATTATGATTTATCTATTTAGCACCGATCATATTGTAATACCATCAATCACTTTTTCCGTTTTCAAAATCTCTCCCGACTTCTCCTATATCTTATTTTTGGTGAATCGTAGCATTGCGGGCCCTAAACTAATACGGGCGAACCCGCCACCCCAGAAAGTTGTAATGACATCGTGTCGTTCTGTATCCCATGTAGTAGACGCAGATACTTAGGGACTAACACAGTCCACAGTTTAACTACGCCAACAACTCGCAAGAGTCCAACACCTTACCGCGAGGCACTGGGAAGTGAACCCGGTTTACCTCGCGCCTTTACTTCCAGTTTCAATTTCTCCAGATTTCTCCGGCTACCCCGGAGTGGTTACGGGTTCGAGGTCGCTTACGCGGTCCCCTCCTCCCTTAAGCAGCGTTGGTTCTATCGCGGACCACGGTGTCCTTTACCCGGCTGTATCGCATAGCCGATTGGTCGTTTCAAGAGCGGTTGCCGTAAGGTTAACAACCACCCCCGCTCTATAGGAAACAAAGCCGTTTCCAGACTCTCCCGTTTATCAGTCGGTATAGACAGTCGATTGGCTGACGCCGCACGGTACGCAAACCGTCTAGGAGCGCCCGAAGGACGATTGCCATGGGAACTAGCCCGCAAGCACAACCTGACTCGCACTTCTGCGTGGTGGCTACCGGATGGGTGCTGACCTGTGGGTTGGGCAGACCCTAACACATGGGTCATAATGGCCCAGCCATCGCTATCTCTCAACAGCTACCGCTAAAATCAGTAGGGCGGTGTCGACTACAACGAGCGAACCCATCACCCTAGGCTGTTATAACGATATGTGATCGTACTTTCGGCCGTGGGATGAACTTAGAAGACTTAGAGACAAGACAATCTACTGTCTAGCTCTGCCAAAAAGCCCGTTAGAGATCAACGCCTTACGGCGAGGCACCGGGTAAGGTACCCAGCGGGCAGCCTCGCCCCTAATACCAATTTTGATAGGATATCTCCGCCTGGAGTTAACCTATAGGATATCTCCGTCCACCCGACTGGCTACGAGTCCGAAGTCGCTTACACGGCCTCTGCCGGTTCTCAATTTCACAGGGAGCTTTTCAATACTTTACGGTATAGAGTTAAACATAAAATAAAAGACTCTTTCAATTTGTACATGTACAATATTGAGACGTGTATCCAGGAATATAGTTCACGCTTTTGGGAATATCTTCGTAGTCAGCGAACTGCCAGAATGTGGTCTATAATGAGGTTTACATATTCGGGTGCTGCAGCCGCTTAAGTAATTGTGAATTACTTCTCATCAGTGTTTCTACCGAACCTACCGGCCTTAAGGGGGAGATTCGCGCACCAACTCTGCTCCGCGCACCTGCAACTGCTCAAATGTGGACGGTTTTCATTCGAACATTGAGCGAACATGTCGTCGCCAGAATTTATTGTTAAATTTATCCAGTGGCGGATACAAAGGGGGCGCGCGCCCCCTCTTGACGGGGTTGTCCCAGCACTACGGTATACCGAGTTGTGGCCAGCACTAAGCGCGGCTCACGGTAAGTGGAGGGCGCGCCCCCGCCGTCCGCACCACCCGCCAGCGTCTCCATCTACACGCAATTTATTCGTCCTTCTGTCTAGCATATGTTCCAAAAAAGTGAAGTCACGAACTTTCTGCAGATGTCTTGATCTGAGAACATTCGGTACGTAACGGTATAAATACGGGCCGGGACGGTCGCCGAATAGGAAGTTAGTTTACAATCAGATCAGAAACCGAAATCCTAAGACTGAAGAGTAATATATTAGTGATAGCAAGTATGAAGATTAGTCAAGAGTGATCAAATAGAGTTGTCAACTACAACGGGCGAACTCGTCACCTCAGGAAGTTTTAACGATTGGTCGTTCTATCTCCCGTGAAGTGAACGCAGAAAACTTGGGCAAAACAGTCCACCGTCAAGCTCCGCCACATGCCCGTAAGAGGCCAACGCCTTATCCGCGAGATAACCAGGTGTGTTAGCCAGCGGGCTTACACTCACGACCTTACTTCCAGTTGCGACCAGATTACTCCGGTCACTCGACTGGTTAAGAGTTCGAGGTCGCTTGCACGGTCCTCTCCCTTATGAAGCGGTGAATTGGTGTAAACCGAATGTATCGCGGACCACGGCATCCTTTGCCCGGCTGTTCACCCGGGATCGGGTAAGATCGCCGTAAGATCAGCAACCACCCCCGCTCTATAGGAAACAGTAATGCTTCCAGACTCCCCCGACTGTTAGTCAGAATGCACGGTGCGTAGACCGTCCAGGAGCGCAAGAAGATTGACTCCTAGGGGAAACTAGCCCCAAGGCCAGAGTCCTAACCGGGCTCGCACTCCATGCGTGTAGGCCGCCGGATGGGTGTTGACCCGTGACTGTGACCAACCCTGAACAAATGGGTCTCCGTGGAACCGATAACATCAGGTAGAGGCAGCGCAAGGGACTTCGAACATGTAACCAGACGAAAGGACGGAGAAATCCGACCAAATCTGGTAGTGAGGGCGCGACGCCGCCCGCTTGGTTCACCCCCAGTGCCTCGCGCTAAGGCTGTTTTTGTCTCAAAGTCTCTACTTGCACTTCAGATTGAAATATCGATCAATATCGTTATACCTTCCTGTGGTGACGGGTTTGCCCGTTATAGGTGACAACTGTCCAGTGTTTCAAGACGGCGTAGTCTCTGCAATAGGGTTTCGTTTGTACGAAGCCCTACGACGCAGTCAGCGACGACCTCTATAGTATACAGAGGACAGCCGATAGTGAGGTGAACCTAAGGAGTTCTATGCTCAGCAGTGCGTATCAAAATTGCTCGAAAGAGAAAAGGGCCGGTAAGAGTAGCTTATGAGTGAGTGCGCTAGTTTACTCAGTCCTAGCCCACTAGTAATGGAAAATTAATCATTTACACGATAGACTGGCGAGACACTACCCGGGGGCTCCGCTCAGTTTTATTGGATCCGGCTCATTGTTTTTTTTCTACATTACATTGCCATTAGATATCGATGCCAAGGATAAATAGAATGAAAGAATGTCATACTCGGCTTATGAAAAATAAATGATTTTCAGAATATTAACTAATAATATTATGAAAATTATTTATTTTTAATTAGTATATTCTATACTAGGATGTGGCATCCAGGTATGGGCATTTACAATTTGCACCAATAATACAAAGTAAATAGAGTAATTACACATAACTATACTCCTCTATTAATACCTTGCCTATTAGTTTATTCGTATGTATAAGATTCTGCTTGACAACAGCGACAACGGTCTGTTACGAATACCTGATGATTTTGCACACCGAACTCAGCTACTCGAAAGGGGGTATTTGAAGTATAGCAAGCAAAAAAATGACTACTGCGATAGCGCACTTAAATACATTGGTCCAAAACTAATCAATCACTTTTCAGTGAAACTAGACATTTTGATCAACAAATATTTATATTCTTAAGAAAATGTTGAAACTTAAACTACTAAGCAACTTTAATAATGGTTTAACCGTGCATGCTAAGTAAAATAATATTTCATATAAATATGATAGTGGTCAAACGTAAAAATCCTGTTACACTAAATTAGCATTAGCATAATTAGTAGAAGAAAGTAAGTACCTACATATTATATTTATTGTAAATCAAGGTAGGTAATATAAGTAAAATATTGTTAGTTTCCCTTCAAATGGCACTAACTTTAGTGGGAACTATTGTTTTTGTTTGTGTATACTCTTCATTGTGAAATTTCACAATAGGCGGGTTTATTATCATACGACAATCTCTTACAACCAACCCTACTATGTAGTGTTTATATGTATGAGGGCGTGTAACATGTGTGTAATGTGTGTCTTGTTATTGCATTCGATCGACATAATTGAAATGCAATTCCGTTAATTTTATCCCAAATGAAAATGGTAACCCAGCCGGGAATCGAACCCGGGACCATACAAAGTGAGATCAGGCGACCCAACCACTGTGCCACCGGGCCGGAACTATATATAATTCGTATTTTTAATTAATAAAGATTTTTTTTAAAAACCCCTATAATAGCAGTATGCATACAGGATGGATGTCTTCCAACTCTCAGTGATTCCTTGTAGCTTTGTTCAATGTTGTATCCAGGGTTAGAACCAGGATACAGTGTGATAGGTGCCGGTCATAATTTCTATAACAAATTTACGATTAATTAAAAACGAGCTATTATTTAAATCTTGGGTTTCATTCATCACAATTTGCATCTACTAGTCGTAAAATGTGTGCATATATAGTTACTCTATACGCTTTTTGCTAATACATTCTTGGGATTATTCTTACTAATATGTTTTTTTTTGTGTTTTTGCGTCATCCTGCGACGAGTTTATTGTTCAAAAACAGCGCGCGCTTTCCAACCTTTAATTTGAGAGACAGGCCTACGTTGCTACACCGCATTAAACACCCATAATGACATACCCAGATGTATATTCCATTAAAACTTCTTTTCAATTTAAGCGCCTTAAGTCTTCCGGTTTGTCCATATCTGGACCTTCTATTAACTATGACAAAAACAGGTGTCACTGTAGCTACGTGAAGCTGTCGGCTGCGAGGCGGCATTATGACGTGACAAAACTTGTGGGCGTTTCAAAAATTACATTCCTTTATGTAACGGTTAGGCGGCACAACAATAAACACTTTATTTTTAACACCTACTTGCCTCGAACGAGCTCGCACTTGTGTACCTGGCGATATTTATTGTTGAAATCTGCGTCGTGCGATGTGCCGTCGTTCGGGGTGGCAATGTGGCAAGCAGGTGACAGTACCGGGAAGGTCCTGCCGTACAATTTAATTCGATTTCAAATCCTACCACCAACTGCACCCAAATCGATAATTGCCTTTCGTAACGTAATCTTGCCGCCGAGGAGATCCGTTGCGAATTGCGTAGAACAGACGTAGCTATCAGATTGTATCGATTAAAAATACGGTGGAATTCCTTTATTTTGGAGGACAGGTGCTAAGGAAGACTGGGAAGACTGGCTCTACGGTCTTTTGTAATTTATTGGACTTTTACATAGAAGCAAGTCAGGGTATTCGAGTTGGGTAATATTTTTTGTGATTTCGAAATAATCAAATTAAACTAAATTAAAAATGTTTATTCAGTAAAAGCGATATTACATAAAAAAAAAACATATAGCCTATCTGAGTTGCCACACGTGCCAAGGTAAATAAAAATATTATGTTTCAATGCACAACATTATAAAGAATGTATAAAGAATATTGAAACAAAAAACACAAAACAAAACAGTATAAAGAATATTATGTAAAGTTTTATTATTACGTTTATATTCAAGATAACTGATAAATAATAATAATAATAATAAATATTATATCTTTTATTTAGGAATTTTATCACTATGTTATTTGGAAAGTTCGTATTATTATATTCGAAACGTAAAAAACCTAAATAACGAAAATATCTAATTATTCAGAATTGTTTTTGCATACTTCCTTGCATTTGACATATTCTAAGTTTTAGTTTGATTTTGATAGTATAATGTTATTATCTATATATTCTCGTCTTATATATGAAGGATTTTGATTAAATTATTATAATTAAATTAGAAAATTTACCTTGAAAATGTATTTTAGTTCATTCGAATATAATGAATATTTTTTAAAAGTTGATTTTTTAAATCTGTCTTATTAAGATGTGTCTATTTGTGTTGATGTGATTTTATTTTTCCTAAAGTACATTCCATGGAAGTGAAAATATTGTTTCTTTTTGTATAAGGTTTTTAAACTTTTATTTACTCTTGGGATAAGGGCGGGCAAGCAAGCTTTATGACTATACCATATTTAATATCATAAGCTTTTTAAAGCTTGTCTAAGGTAAACGATTATCTAAGGTAATTTTAATTACCTTAGATAATCATTTAATTTTAATTACCTTAGATAATCATTTAATTTTAATTACCTTAGATAATCGTCAATGACATTGTCGTCGACGTCTCACTAACATTTGGAGTTCCGTTCGTACGCTTTGGTACGAAACCCTAAAAACTAAGCACACAAAAACACGACAATCATGAAAATGTTCACATTCCTAAAAATTATTGTGCCTTACTATAGTAATATTTTTTCTTTCTTGTTTCAGGTGAGTGTCTATTCTTGCTACTACATATTTTATAGGCCGTATTTTTGCTAATTCAGCACTTCTTGAAATTAGGTAAGTGCTATTTTACTAATGGTTATTTTTAGGTCAGCCGCCTTTCGCCGGGAGACGGTTTAGGGATCGTCCAATAAACACATTATGTTTTTTAGCAACTGCTTTACCCCCCCCCCCCCCTATTTCCCTGGCAATACGTTTTAGAGGACCCCCCCCCCTACCCAAAATCACGTGTATTATTTTTGTAAAAGTATCTTTAAAATTTTCAGAGTATTATCTTTTAATACAGCAGCTTTTAATACCCCTTGCACAGCTAGACACATTCTAGCTGGCTGCAAGGTGGCCTTAGATCAAGGACGGTACACTTACCGCCATGACAAAGTTCTCGCTGTTATTCGCGAGGTAATTAGTCTCTCAGTGGCTCATGCCAACAAGGGTTTGACAGTATCCTCCAAACCCCCAATACAGTTTGGGCGGGATGGCTCTAAAGGCAAAAAACATTTAACTACAAAACCTTTCTCAATAATCGAGAAAGCTACAGATTGGATTCTGGAGGTTGATTCGATCTCTAAGCAGTAAAAATTCCCTGAAAGTCTCGGATGCACAGCCCTCCGTCCAGATATAACTCTTTACTCTCTATCTCGGAAGGTGGCTCTTATTGTAGAATTAACTGTTCCATGGGAATCAAATATCCCAAAAGACCACGAGTACAAATTAAATAAATACCATGAACGGCTTCACTGTTCACCTTCACGCGGTGGAAGTTGGCGCTCGTAGCCTGCCAGCTAAATCTCTATTTCACCTCTTTAAAGATCTTGGCCTTTCCAGAAAAATAATCAACTCTTTCTTAGAAAAATTATCTTAAACTGCGATTTGCGCATCTCAAATTCTATGGCTTCGAAGGGGGAGTGAATGGGTGGTAAGGTGAACGCTCACATGTGGCAAGACAGCTGTCCTAAACCTACCACAGCCGGTTCGTAAGTCCGGAATCCACTGCTCATCCCCCTGAAGTGTAAAAAAAAAAAAAAAAGTATTATGATGGGCCCGACTCCGGTCGGTGAATTCCATGGCAGCTCCGTTTGTTTTTATTATATATAAATAATAATCCAGACAGACATTAAGGTTGCAGGTTGTTTTGGAGTGACATAAAAATAATAAAGGAAAGGTGTAATCATTTGAAAGACATGTAATGTACTGGTACATGAATATATTTAATGGAGATTGTCCTCGGACCACGGAGTAGCGAGACATCCTTCAACATTAACAAGTGGATTAGCATCTTGCAAGTCGGCTGTTGGCACTGCTTTGTTTAAGATCAACACCGGTTTCACGACGGCCACTTGGCGTCATCATTTTTGTTGTATTGTTTTAAGGCAAAACATACGCGGAAACGATATATACATGCATTCAGCACCAACTTCACAGACTTACTGCCGACTGGCAAGCCGAGTCGGGTGGTTGTCGCGGCGAGCGGGGAAATCGTTGCCTGGCAACGGCGTCAAGGTCACGCGCCGTTTTTCGGTTTGTAAATCTTACTATCCCCTCCTTGTGATATTTCGTGATTTTTCTGAACCCCCTCCCCCCCTTTCGAGCCCCACGTTATTAATCCATCCCAGAAAACATCATTTATCATGTCTTACAAATCTACATGCTCTTTTTTGAAGTAACCCCCTCGGTTCTAATACATTTTCCCTCCGTTTCTACCTCTTTTTAAACACAAACACCAGACCTACTTTCTCCTTGCAGCGCGCTTCGACAGCTTTGATGATCTCGTGATTAGTCTTGAATTTCTCTCCCCTGATAGTATGAGTAGAAACTTTACTTCGGGGAACAGCCAGTAGTCGCAAGGGTCCAAATCTGGACTGTATGGTGGGTGGGTTAAGGCTCCGATGCCACAAGCGTTCAAGAAATCCACTATAGTGTGATCTACATGGGGTCGCGCATTGTTTGTTTGTTTGTTTATACTCTTTATTGTGAAATGTCACAATGGGCGGGTTTATTGTCGTATGACAATCTCTTACAACCAACCCTACTATGACGTGTTATATGTATGTGTGCGTGTAACATGTGTGTCATGATATAGTAAAATTTCGGTATTACACCATAGTTAATAATTACAATGACATTATAATTCACACGCGTCTTTTCGTTTCTTCCCGAGTTTCAATAAAAAAAAGAACTTATTACGTTGCTCTAACTTTTAATCTGTGCTAGACAAGGTATGCGAATATCTAACACACGTTACGCGAATCGTCGCATACGTCCATTCACTGCGCCGATCGACTTGAAACTAATCGTTATAGATGGCTAAAAGACTGGGCAACCTGATGGTATGCAGTATTATCACCCTTCGCAAGACATTTACCCCCAGGGTCACTATTATTATTACTTTTTAAACTGCCCTCGTAATATTACGTGTTCAAAAATATTGCGTACTAATACATAAACAACTATATGTTAGGTTTTGAGGACAATAAACTTGACTTGATTTGATTCGCGAAATTTTCGATGACAATACACCTCTGTGCGGCGCGCCATTCCATGCGATTCATATCGGAAATGTTAATGGTTCGTTTTAATTCGACATCGATCAAAACAGTTGGTGCAGTGCACATTCATGCTCGGCAGGCAGTTGATAAACGCGACATTACAGCTGAAGAGAAAGTCACTTATTAAAATCGATCTATCTCCCGTTGTAAGTACGAAGACAAAGCGGACCGGGGCAATTTTAACTTGCGTAACGGACGCGTCGCTTTGACAACGCGGGGGGGGGGGGGGGGGCACCTGCCCACGAGGAGAAAATTAATAGGCCAGTCATTAGGGAGTTTGACCGTATGAAGAGGGTTTTTTGATTTCACGATTAAGGCTCCCTCCCGAGTTGACGGGACTAAAAATTTAGATATTTTTGCAAAGCCACGCCCCCGGGCGCTTTCGATATATACATAAAGATGTATAGGTATACCGCGGCGACAAGGGAATACGTCCCACCGTTGGCAGTGGCCAATTACGAATGACGATTTCGGCTTCGCGCGTCGTCTAATATAGTCGATTTGGCTTTTCAATAATAATAATAATATAATAAATTATCAAATGAATAGTTTTTTATAAAGTAAAAATTATATTACAATAATAAAATAACTTAAAATCACTGTGTTATTTTTTATATCACTCAAAAGTATCTTTAATAAATAGAAAAAAAAATAATATTTGGCCATAACATTTCTGGAAATTATGTAATTTCAAACAATTTTTTCCTTTATTTTTTGTATGAAAGTTCCAAAACTGTCTTATTAGTACTATGCAAATAGACCATACGCTGGTGTAAATAGTATTTTTTAATATTGAGAATCATCTCTAGGTTTTTCAAAAACTGAAGACAAATCTCGCTCGTTTTTATTTTTTTTGGAAAACAGTAACAGAATAAAGATAATTTACAATTAATATGGAAATAATTTACCAGTTTCGTTTTGGCGAAATGATAGTTTAAGGACCGGGTTTTTAAAATCTGGCATAATTGTATTAAAATTCTTTTTCTTGTTCTCACAACCAGGCCACAAACTTATACTTCATATAGCTTTTGGCCGCCACGGCCGGCACGGTCTCTTAATTAGGGTATGAAAATATACTTTTTCAGTTCTTCTCTTCATTTATGTATCTCCCGGGGGCGCTGATGGTGTAGTCACCTCATTGGTGGCTTCTGGAGGGTTCACAGTCCTCCCTAGTGACTGCCCTATTTATTATATGTATCTTGAGATCTTACTTATCATATCCTATGGTATCTATCGGTTCCATGCAGCTTGGGCCTGATTTAACCTGTTTGTTATCTTGGGTCGCTTAACTCTCGGTTGAACTCCCATTCGGTAGCCTCCTCGAAGAGGGACTGGAAAGGACTCTGTTAACCCCGCCACGGCTGTAAGCCCAGACGTAGACAGGTGGTATCGGTTGTTCCGATCTGGGGTAACACATCGGCGATACTGGGCGGTTTGCGCATTTTGCGGCGTTTGTGCACTCCGGCGAACAACCGACGGGGAGGAGGGGGTCTTGAAACGTACGTTTCCTAAGCAGCGGGACTGGTTGTTGACCTGATGTCAGCTTCCTTGATCAGGTGAGGAGGCCGCGCAAGCAATTTTGAATCTGTGGCCAGACTGGAGGATGGAGAAATCAGTCCACATCTCGTAGTAAGGGCGCGAGGAGGCCTGCTGTGTGGCACTTCCCAGTACCTAGCGGTAAAGCGTTGGACTCATAAGGGCTGTAAGACTGTGGATTGTATTTGTCCATTAGTCTCTGCGTTTCATTCCATATGAGATAAGATTACTAGATTTGTTAAAACTCGGTGGCGTAGCCATCGACACTTCCTTATCATATCCTATATCATAAAAATAAATAATATTTTGTGTTTCGTAAATCAAAACTCTATTTTCGTCTAACGGATCGTAACAAAAATAATATCAAACGATTAAAATCGGTGTAAGGAAGCAACTTGTATAATTTTACTTTGTAAGTTAGTTATTTAAAAAACTTGTAGTCTAATCAACTGACAAATTGTAACAAGAGGTGATTGGTTATAACCACGAGAGACAATGATATCACTTCGACGTCAAGCATAAACACTTTGACTTCGTAGCAAGTCTAATTAATGAACCTCCCCTTGCGATATTGCAGCTATTTAATTGGCGCTAGCGCGCTAGAGATGCCTGTGCTAGACGCAGATGCCTGTCTAGACGCGGGAGCCAATTTACCTGCAGAGCTAGCCAATATTAACCGATTTATTGGAAAATAATTAGCAAGGCTCTGCGGTTTGACCTTTATACCTATCCTTGATCGATTCGGTATCGTGGTATCAAGATACACTCAAAGGAGAGAATCTATTGATACCTTAATGTTTACTTAGGTCGGTGGTGAACGGTTTCGTGCAGCTTGGGCCACAAGATTAATTTTGTTCTCGGATCGGTTTAACTCACGATTAAGCTCCTATTTAAAAGCCTCGTCGAAAGGAAGGCTACCCCGGGTAAGACTCCCGTGTCTCAGGCATCAGAGCTGGTGGACCGGTTTCTCCCGGCGGGTTTGCATCCCGGCGCCACTGGGCGGTTTGCGCACCGGTCGGCGAAACCAATCGGTTGTGTATTCTGACTAATTTCTGAAGGGGTCTGGAGACTATGGAAATATACTGTTTCCTAAGCAGCGGGGGTGGATATTGACCTGTTGTAATGCCACTCTTGAATGACCTTGGACCACTCGGCCCGTGTGGCGCTACGGGCACGGGCGCTACGGGAAAGCCCACGTCCGCGATAAATTCTAACTGAATTTCCAATGTAGTACAACAGGTAGAGGTCGCGTAAGCGACTTCGGACCCTTAACCAGTCGGAAGGACGGAGGTATCCTGAAGGTTAATTCCAGACGGAGATATCCTGCCAAAACTGGTAGTCAGGGGGCGAGGCTGCCCGCTGGTTACCTTTCCAGGTGCCTCGCCGTAAGGCGTTGGCCTCTGACGGGCAGGTGACCGTTGAGGCGTTGGCCTCTTGACCGTGGATTGTTTTGTCCTAAGTCTTTTGCGCTCACCTCACAAGAGACAGAACGTTACATTTCGTTAAAACTTCTTGAGGTGACTGGTTTCGGCCGTTGTAGTTGACAACTCTAGTTGTTTACATAGGTATCCGGGTTTTTGATATTCATGCATGTTTGTTTAAGCCTACCCTCTTTTATTACAGTTTTAACTTCAAAGATCCAAGAGGCCTGAAGTCTCGTAAAATCATACATTATCCCAAACATGTTTTGATTTCGTTTTTACCAACGATGAGGAAAAATATTGTGAACGTAGTATTTTTTATCTAGATGAAGACGGAAATATCTATTTTCAGCCACATTGAGACGATTAAGACTATTTCCAGATGTGTGTCTGTCTGGGTCTGTGTGTATTCCTCCACGATAGCGCCCAAGCGCTGAATCCGATTGAGCTGATTGATGAAATTCGGCATGCAGGTCTCATTTGGTTGTGGTTGAAAACAGTTTACCAGAAGTCCACTAGTCATACTTCAATCTCGAAATATTGGACTTATAGACTTGAAATGTCGTACACAGTTGCCTTGCTGTGCCGAAATCACGGTAGAGCGTTGTCAACTACAACGGGCGAACCCGTTACCCTAAGAAGGTATAACGATATGTATAATCGTTCTTTCATCCTGGGATGAGCGTAGAGACTCTAGACGAAGATATTCCATTAACTAGCTCCGCCAACTCACCCGTAAGAAGCCAACGCCTTACCGCGAGACACCAGGAATGTGCAACAAGCGGGCCAACCTCGCGCCCTTACTACCACTTTCGGCCGGTTTTTTCTGACCTCCAGACCGGTTACGGGTTCGAGGTCGCTTGCGCGGTCATCTACATGCCGTATGTTCTGCGGTGATTCAGTTTGAATCTATCGCGGACCATGGCATCTTTTAACTGGCTCTGAACTCAGGATCAGGTAGCCAAGTGGTCATTTCAAGAGTGGAAAGCGACGGATCAACATCAACCCCCCGCTACTTAGGTAACCGTATGACTCCTCCAGCTGTCAGCCGAAGTACAATATTCGATTGCCAGAACAGTTGGCTGGCGGTCGACTGACGTCGCACGATGCGCATACTGCCCAGCAACGCCCGAGGGTCGATTCCCCAGGGAAAACTAATCCACAAGCATAATAATCTGGAACACATAGTCCTTTCCGGGTTATGCACTCATTCGAGGAGGCCACTGGATACGAGCTGCACCGTGAGTTGAGCCGACCTTAAAAACGGGATATAGGTATTAGTGATACAACTCAACATGTGCCTGGCAGAAATCACATTGAATCTTCGCCGTTCAGTAAATTTGCTTAAGCGATTGAATCGAACGTGTTTAATGCGTTGCATTCTCACTATCCGCGCTCGTTGCGGGCGAACGATTTGCGTCGTTGACTCTCGATATATTCGACGTTTCATCGCCGTACGGTATTAGTTCCTCCTGGATATCACGCTCAAATCCTTGGCTACTTGCCGGGGTCCTTCCTTAAGTCCTTGGCTACTTGCTGGGATACTTTCGGGGTGACAACAGATTTTTTCACTCTTGTGAAGTACACTTTTTTCGCTTTGGTGACTGGCCTAAAACTGGTTTTGATTTTGATCCAAAAATTCATTCGTCACATAGAGATAATACGCTTCGCGGCAAAAAAGCTATCGCGCAATCAATCGCAATCGCGTTTTAATTGATCTCATTTCGTTTCATACAAAGAGGCACGTTGTATAATTTCATTGCAGTCACTGGCTTCGATAAGCCCCATCGTCTAGGTAGTAGAAGCTAAAATACTTTTCAGCGAAAATGCCATTTTATTGGCGACATTAAACTGAAATGTCATACCTAATCAAAAGAATTAATGAAAATTATCATGAAAATAAATAAAATAGTCTCTTTTTTATTTTTTATAAATTTATATCTGTATATCGACAACCATTTTCGTTGAATTTAGCATATTGAAGAGTGTTCTTCAAAATCTTGTAAGCTGATACACATATTCCGAAACATCCGAAACGTCCTGTACTTAAAAACCTGTATATTCGTGTACCCATTGAGAGTTTTTAACTACTACGGGCGAACTCGCCACCCCAGGGAGTTTTTCGAAATAATGTCATTTTCACTCTCATTAGGTGTAGTTAAATTCCAAATTTATAAATAAATATTAATTATAAATATAAAATGTAGTGAATAAAGTGCAATTATGCAGTCTAGATTAACCTGCGGTTGACACAGGACGCGACCCGAATGTACTCGATCGCCGTTTGCATATCGGTCTAATTATAATGGGAAGCAAAAGTATATAGCAAAAAACCGAGTCAATGGCGGTATAACCATTTCCAACTGGGCAACCGGTTGAAGAGGTCTCAGCGGCTTAAGGTCCTAAATAGACCTAAAATGTCTGGTGCAGAAGGCAACGGGAGACCACTGAACTATATATCCCTAGTAGTTAGCAATGGAAAGTCAAAAATAGCCATGGCCCCGAGTGCCCGGCGGCCCTTTAATGGGTCAGGGGTGCTAAGAATCCCCGTGTGGAAAACTGGACCGGGATCACCAGTACGGAACAGCTCGGATAGCGCAAGACCGACAAAAGTATTCGCTAGTTGCCAACCTCCAGTAATGGAGAGGCACTTCGAGAAGAAGAAGGTGTATTTTAAAAAAAAAATGGTTCATAAGCAACCTCGAAAGTTAAGGTATGTAGCTTTGACGATAGCCAACCTTCGAAAGGAGACGGCACTATGTCCATTTTCAGCGATGTTTTGCTAATTAGCGAATTACCTCATAGAACCTTTATCCCGCTTTGATAATAAATGATAGTCAAGTTTCGATAGAAGACGGCATTACAAAAAGTATAGTATCATATAATCTAATTTTACTCTTTATCTGTTTTATTAGGAATTAAAAGGTTTATTCGGTCATATCCAATGTTTCCGCTTTTAAGACTTGAGTTTTGATCATTGAGTCATTTCGAAACTTACCATATTTATTGCAAATAACATCAAGGTATTTACTCATTTATATTGGCTCATTCCATTGTAAACTTTTACACCTAGAAAGATAACACTTAGCAATTTGTGATACCACTCAAGATAAGCAAAACTACACCCAAAATACTGTCAACATGGTTGTTTACAACCTTGTATGCTTTAGAGAAAATAGCGTGTAATTGTATTTGCTTACTGATAATAGCGAAGGCTGAAAGTGAATCACGGACGTTTGATGTATTTTGTTACACTTAGCTTTGTAACAAAAAAAACATTTCTCACGCTTTGTAACAAAAAACATGAATCACGGACTTTTGAACACTCTCGCATTTTGTTAAAACACGCAATTATTGGACTTCCCATACATCGACGAATAAAACCGATTACAGTTTTTTTTAAATCGATCATTGCTTTAAAAATTATGGGTCACAACTTTTGCGACTCGAGAACGGGTTCTAATTCAGAAATTCGTTCTATAATCGGTTTTAGACTTTTTACTTTTAAAAGTTGGTTAATAGCAAACGGCTCTATAGGGTCTCAAACGAATTCCACGTTTCTTTTTGTTCTTTACTTTTTACATTTGGAATCGATTTCTTTAAAGTGTAGACTTTTTCATAAAAAATATAATTTAGATATTTTTTGCCCCCGTCTTTGAATACTTTTTTGGCCCCGTAATTGAGATAGCGAATAAACAAAATTACTTAAGATTAAACCTAGATTCTTACTTCAGCTGAAAAACACATAAGCATGAAACATTAAGGTATATCATTATAATCTTTTTTTAAGCTATTGCATAGCTTTTATCGCGGGCCTAGGCCAGCGCGGCGACCGAATGAAGAAATTTCTTAACGAAAATTAATGATTTTAAACTGATAATTACGTCTAAACGAGTACTGCTTAAGATTCGAAAAAAATATATGTTAAACAAGAACACTTTCCTAATATTCTTAGCTTTATCTAATTTAATTATCTATCTTTTTATCTACGTTTTTTTCCAATAATCGGGTTTTATTGCTTTATCGAATAAAAAATTCGTGCGCGGCGCTCTATCGGAAGACGTTTAAATTATTCCGATAGAGCGCAGTTATCTGATATCAGAAAAAATAAAATAAATAAATAATTATTATTGCATAAGTTGTTAAAAATGATATGCAATAGCAATAGCTTTACCGCGGCAGTCCCCGAGTGCCACACGTATTTTTTTGTATATATAAAATCGAAGACTATCGCGGTTGTTTGACATTATAAATAGGATAGAAACGAATTTACCGCGTGAAATTTGTACCACCTGACGTTTCGGTGATGTTGCAGCTGCCGTAGTCCAGTCTACCCTGGACAACGGCGGCTGCAACGTCATCGAAACGTCGGGTGCTACAAATTTCACGCGGTAAATTCGTTTATATCCTATTTATAATCTTTTTTTGCCTTAAAAACATACTTTCTTTTTTATTGTTCTATAAGATTGTTCTAAAGAAACGATGGTCAGTTTGTCTCGTTGATCGACCCAACTCGTGGATCAGCCCCAGCCATTAACCTCCTTGAAGAAACGGATTCCTAAGGAATGCCTTAATGAACGCTGACTGCACTTGTGTTCTGCGTGTGTGAGCAGTGACTCTATGCTGTGCGCTGGGGGAAGTCCTTCGGGTGGGCCTTGAGCAGATACCAATGACCGGGATTGGCCGTAGGAATCTGGAAAGGTACGTTTTCTAAATAAGCGAAGCATTTAACCCGATGTCCCCTATCCATAGAAATAATCCAATAGCCACCCGCTCCTGATGATTATCCCGAAAAAAAAACGCCTCGGTTCCATTACAACATTACCGCTGACATTAATGGTTCATGGAAACGACTTCGAACTGTAACCATTCTAGTGGACGAAGTAATCCAGACGAAAACGGTAGACAGACAACCAGGGAGCCCCACTGGCTTTCCAGTGCTCTGGCTGTTTGAGGAAGGGATCTGTCTTCGTTTCAGATTGAAGAACATTGTCTTCGTCTCAAAATCATCGCGACTCATTTCGGGGTGACAAGGCGACAAGATAATTACTTCAATCGTAATTTTAAGCAAATCTACATAGAGCAGCCAAACTCAGTGCAAAGCGTTCACGAATAGAAGACTGTTTACATACAATTTTATCGCAGTTTTCCTCGTCGAATGCCTTCAGTCATAAAGAGTGTAACCGGCTAATAACCACCTAAAGACATATGTATTCCATTACATGATACAGAAAAATTTATATAGGTGTAATTATATATAGGCTAAAACCGTGGGTTTTCAGTATGTATGGACAAGGAATTGCAGAATTTTTGTTCGAAGAGGCGACACTTTTCCAGCACAGAGTATTTCAACGACAGAAGACCTAAAGAAAATTATTTTATCCTGAACATCGATACTTTCCACGTCTATCTACTCTAACTTATTAATCTCTATTAATTTAACGTTACTCTGCGTCACCGTACATTCTGTTTTATTTTCTCTGTCATGCCGTACATATTGTTATCATAATATTCCATATCATAATATTGGACACATAATATTGGGCACATATTGTTATCATATATTAGATCTATTTTATTTTATTTTATTTTATTTTTTATTTTTCAGAAAACTTACAGCGTTTTATACTTAATACTAACACATAATATATACATCTAAGGCCAATTAAAAGTTTTCACAATTAAATTAAATCTATTGTTACAGCGCAATGAGCAATGAAACAAATGCAGGTTCAAGTAAGGGGAAAGGGATAGGGTAAGCTAAGTAAGTAAGTAAGATAAGCCATATTATGAGTTATGTAGATGTATGATATATGATGATATATAACGTATATACATATATACATACATACACGTGCACAAACAATAAATTAATATAAATAATACGATACGGTAATAATAAAATGTAAAAATATAGTTAATATAAATATATATATATATATATATATATATATATATATATATATATATATATATAATATATATATATATAATATACATCACAATGTATTTATAATGTTAATATACATATGAACTTTTATAGAGAATATTATACTGACTAGAAAGCATTGTTATAGTGTGGTGGCGATTGCCACAGCCTACGTACCCAACGGACGAAGAAATACCAGTCAAACCCGAAGGCTGTTTATCGTATTTCTAATTTCTTCGAAGCAAGTATTTGAAGATAAATTAAAAATATCCACACATTGAAAGTTGAGGTTATATGATCGAAGTGCTCTATAAAAATACATATTTTGACCATAATTGGTATTGACTCTCGGTAGATAAAATAAATCTCGAGCCCTGGTCTTATTGTTGGGGATTCGGTATGAGATTCTGCCAACAGAATAGGGACTGTCTATTTTGTTATTAATAATATTGTACAGAAAACGTATATCATATTGGAGGCGCCTATCCTCGAGTGAGTCCATGTTATGACGGTTAAGTCTCTCTGAGTAACTTTCGGAGGTTTGAAACGATTTAAAATCAAGATGTCTCATGAAGTACTTCTGGAGTCTCTCAACTCTATTTTTATAGACTGTATATTGAGGCGACCAAATGATAGATCCGTATTCGAGAATGCTGCGTACATAGGAGAAGTATAAAATCTTAAGGGTTCTTACATCGCTAAACGGTTTACACACTCGCTGGATGAATCCTAACATTTTATGAGCTTTTCCGGTAGCATAGTCGATGTGTTTATCAAACAGCAGTTTATTATCTAATACTAAACCCAGATCGCGCACCTCACTCTTTTCACTTAGGGGGATATGATTAAGTTTATAAATGAAATTTATTTTATTGTTTTTCCTTGTGAAAGTGATTTTTTGACATTTTGAAATATTTAATGTTAACTTATTCCTAACACAATAGTCGTAGAACCGGTCGAGGTCTCTTTGGATGGAGACGCTATCCTCGATGCTATTTACAGACTGGTAAATTTTTAAGTCGTCAGCATAGGAGATGTGAAAACTATTGGAGAAACAATTGCCTACGTCGTTGATGAAGATATTGAAGAGCAATGGTCCTAAATGAGACCCCTGCGGTACCCCAGATGGGACCGATATAAAATTCGATTTATGCCCCCCGATGACAACAGCTTGATGACGATTGCTGACATACGAAGTGAACCAACGCAGTAAGTCACCATGTATACCGATATTGCCGAGTTTGCAAATTAGAATCGCATGATCAACTCGATCGAATGCCTTGCTAAAATCGGTGTATATAACATCGACCTGAGAGCGATTATCCATTTGGCAAGATACATAGTCTGTGAATTCACACAGATTGGTCAAAACAGAGCGTCGCTGTGTAAACCCATGTTGCTGTTGGGAAAGAGACGAAGAAATAGCAGGATAAACTTGGTCGAAGACGACCTTTTCGAAAACCTTGCTTAGAGTAGGTAAGATGGAGATTGGTCGGTAATGTTCGACCTTCGATTTGCATCCACCCTTATGGATTGGTATGATATGGGCTTCCTTCCATTTACCGGGAAATTGTCCTTCGTCGACAGATCTTGTGAATAACATGCTGACAGGTTTTGCAAGTTGTGTAGCACAGTTAGCGATAAAGCAGGGAGGAATCGAGTCGCTGCTGCACTTTTCTTCTTGTCAACTGCTTTAAGGTACTTATAAATCAATGCCTCATTTGTATCGATGCTGCTAATAGTCGCTATTGGGGAAATATTGCTGGACGCCATATTATGTGATGAAGATGCGGAAGTTGGGATATCCGCAAACACGGATTCAAAATACTGAGAGAATGCTTCGGATATTTGTGAGCCACCGCTAATTGAGTGGCTGTCATAGGTCATATGTTGCGGAATTCTATCATTCTTCTGAAGTTTCTTCACATACAGCCAGAACTTTTCCGGGGAACGGGTTATATCACATTGGCATTGATTTATAAAGTTCTTAAAACATTCTGCTTGGACGCGTCTTTGTCGAGCGCGTAACATACAAAAAGTGTCATAGTCGGAAGAATTATGGAATTTTTTCCATTTCTTATGGTATTTAGACTTTTCCTTCATTATTTTTATTAAAGTTAAAGAAAACCAGAGCGGATGGCTATTTCTGGAAGGTTTGCGATGAGGGACGAATTGTTCAATGGCATCGTTAATAACCTGGTAGAAATTATCTAATGCATCCTCTAAAGAACAGTTATTGAGCAAAGTCTCCCAATCGACGGTCGCAAGGCGAGCAGTGATGTTTGAATAATCCCCTTTGTGGTAAAGAAATTTTGGGTAAAGAGCATCCCGGAGAGTTTGAGGCTTACGACAGCGAAATATTATGTCTAAAGAAGGATGATGAGCATCCTCCTTTACAAGGGGATGTTCAGATCTAACAACGTTTACCAATTCCGTACTTAAGATGAGGTCTAGTATGCGGCCATTTCTGTTGGTGATACTGTTGTATTGCTTTAAACCGCAAAGAGATGATTTGTCTACGAACATAGATCCTACTGAATTAAGTGTACCAGAGTGAACAAAGGACGTTAGCTCTTGACTCGTCTAGCTATTTTTGTCCTTTAATATGACAAAAGCCGTACATTTTCCGACTAGACTAAATAAAGTCTCTAGCACGTGTATTGATAACATTTTTACAAATATTAGTGACTTCACTGCCAGTGAGATAACGTGCAGTATTTTAGACCATGGCGGGCAACAATTAAGTTGGTCCCATAAATGTAAAGCGACTGCATCTACGAGCATAGCTAAAAGAATAATTACGACTTCTAGTCTGGAGCATCTCCAAGAAGCCTTAATGAACACACCCCGACATTGTAATATTATTGCTGACCCTAATGCTTCTTTTGATAGGTTTCTTAACAAATATATAACTTCACTAAACCATATAATGCCCGTAAAGCAGGTAACACAAAAGACAAAAAAGAATTTCAATGACTGGGCAACAAAGGTTATAAAGATATCAAAACAACGAATGCTAACCCTCTACGGAAACTTATTAAATAGTAATGATGCCAAGTTGAAAAATTATGTTAAAAAATACAAGAAGATCTACAAAAATATGGTTTGGATGGCCAATCAAATGTATTTAGAGGGAGTTATTAAAACATCTACAAATAAAATTAAGGCTTCTTGGGATGTGATTAAGTCAGAGACCTCGCAACAGATGTCGGTGGCCTCCAACTTCTCTTTGAATGTAAATAATTACCATTACGACAATCCCAATACAGTTGCTGAATTGTTTAACAATTATTTTGATGCTATCGGCGGTAGCACATCGTCTAATCAATCAACGGGTCCGACTTCAGCCATTAAAATTTTGGAAAAATTCCGACACAGAACCACCGAGTGTTGTCTCTTGACTTTGGTGACTAGGGAGGAGATTATTAAAGTAGCCCAATCACTTAAGCCCAAGTCGTCAACTGACATGTGGTATGTGTCCAGCCGGTTACTAAAGTCATCAATGCCTGCACTTGCAGATTTTCTTTGCGTTCTCTTCAATTCAGTTATAGCAGAAGGCTCCTTTCCGGATAAATTAAAAATGGCTAAAATAATACCTGTGTTCAAAAAAGGGTGTCGTCAAAATATAGATAACTATAGACCAATATCTATATTATCGGCTTTCAGCAAAATTTTAAAAAAAATTATATTAAACCGCCTCGACGTTATTAACAGTAAACAGTTTGGTTTTCGAGCAGGACTATCGACTGTTAATGCTGCATCGAAACTACTCCATAAGTTATTAAATGGGTTGGATGATTCAAAAATAGTAATTGGTCTATTTTGTGACTTATCAAAAGCATTTGATTGCGTTAATCACAATATTCTCCTGAATAAATTAGAACACTATGGAATTAGAGGCAAAGGGATACATTTTATTCAGTCATACCTACAAAATAGGTATCAAACGACAGAGGTAAATGGAACAAGAAGCAAACCGATTCTTGTATTAAAGGGTGTACTCAAGGTTCCATATTAGGTCCGTTTTTATTTTTAGTGTACACCGTAGTGTACACTTGCCGGGATGTGTGTCATTCGAGAATGATGACATTACACTGTTTGCAGATGACACATCCCTTATCTTCTGTGAGAAGAATAAGAAATCATTAGTAAGTAGAATTAGATATACGATTGAACAACTCTTAATTTGGTTTAATGCTAATGAATTACGTCTAAATATTACAAAATCAAAAATAATTCCCTTTCGCTTACGACCGACCAATTTCGACTATTTAAATGAATTATATGACTATTTCAAAATTGACATCACAGAAGTTTTTTTTTTAGATTTAAGAATTGACAGCAAATTAAAATGGAATAACCATATCGATGAATTAGCTAGTAAGTTATGTAGTTCTATATACTCAATTAAAAAAATCAGAAGTCTTTGTGGCTTCGCGGTAGCCAAATCAGTGTATTTTGCGTATTTCGGCTCATTGCCGAAAACAGTAAAAGAATCTTCCTACTGAGATCTTCCGAATATGAGAAATAAAATTATAGTTTAAAAAACTAAAATATCACACTTTAATAGCGATGTGAACTAAAAATTAAAAAATAATTTTGAAATATAAAGATATTGTTCAACAGCGATAGAAAGTATCTAACTCTCTATAGTTAAATGATTTTGAATAAGTTAAGAAAGTATATAAACTCGTATATTTACAAATATTTATATAATAAAATAATAAGTCGTATATTTATAAATGAAATATTTATAACAATTGATATCAAGCACCCCACGCTTTTTTAAAATATTTATTGTGTAAAGAACTGTATTTTAATTTTTAAAAATCATTTAACTTTGAGTTAGGTTACTTTCTATCACTGTTGAACGATATCTGTATATAAAAATCATTGTTTACTTTTTAGTGGTAGCGATATTGCTATAAAAGCGTCAATGTTTTAGTTTTTAACTATTATTTACTTTTTAGTAGTTTGTTTTACTCTAATTTTATTTAAAATGAAAAACAATATTTATTGTCATTATATGGCCAGTTCCCTGATGTTCCTGGTTAGGACATTAGGTCAAAATTATGAAATTATTGTATTGTCATCGGCTCTTAATAATGTGCAAAATTTCCAACTATTCAGACGTCAGGAAGTAAGTGAAAATTAACTTTTCAACATTTCGTTACATTGATAGATAGATAGATAGATGCATTCGTACAGTTCAAGCTAATTAAAGCATTATAAAAAAAGGTGACCCGGAGCGCCGCGCCTGCCTACATACTGTTACATCGCGTGCATTTTCACGATCCGCAAGTGAACTTTTGATTTCGCAAAGTGAATCTGTGACATAACACGTACAGATCAAGCGTCCCACACCACGCAATTGTTTCCCACAAACAATAGCTACTTTTCATGCGCTTTTTGCATTCTAATTATGGCTTGTTTAATACTGAATTAATAAACAGTTTGAGTCGCGCTAATGGCGGCGATATGTGGTTCGAACTGCGAACGGCGGGCGCGCCAAGCACGCCCATGCCGCCCGGTTTCTGCTTTCAATTGCGTCTAAAACGGTTGTTTTAAATTTTAACCGTAAGAAATCATATATATTTTTTTACTACCCGGTTAAAGTTGCGGAATCAGTTAAATTCCTCGGACTACTCCTGGATGGAAATATGTCATAGAATTTGTTTGTTTCTACCCTTTATTGCGAAATTTTACATTACATTACACAAATATATTATTGTCATATGACAATTTCTTACAACCAACCCTACTATGAAGT
>OX155980.1:53013898-53082898 GCA_944548615.1 Micropterix aruncella
TATATATATATATATATATATATATATATATATATATATATATATATATATATATATATATATATATATATATATATATATATATATATATATATATATATATATATATATATATTATATATATATATATATATATATATTATATATATATATATATATATATATATATATATATATATATATATATATATATATATATATATATATATATATATATATATATATATATATATATATATATAATATATATATATATATATATATATATATATATATATATATATGAAGTATTATATCCGTAAGTATATCTCATTCAAATATTAGCATTTCCCGATCCAAGCTGGGATTTCCTTCGCTGCTTTTTAAGTAGCTTTTACTAATTTTATTTAAATAAAAACATCATCCTATAAACGGATTTCTTTACAAAACTTATCAAATATAAAAATATTATACTGTTTTCTACAATGTTTCTTTACATATTTTTTTATATTATACAATTTTATACTGGTGTACCGTATTTTGATAACATTATACGGCCTTTTTTATAAACTTCTCTGCCAGAAATTAAGATTGAAGTTTCTTCATTCATTTCATTAAGCATATGGAGTTTTTTTTTTTATTTCGATTTAATGGCTCGTTGATAACAAATTCAGCCTAATTGTATCATATTTTAAATGTTGGTAGCATTCGAAATTTGAATTATTTTGATATGTCACCTTCATTTATGTCACGGCTTTGCCGAAGTGATCAATTTGTTTAATTTTTGATTTTTTCGCTTTAATTCGTCTCAATTGAAGGCATTTTGTGTTGCAAAAGGATTAGCTTGATTTTTGAGATATATGGATGAATAGTGATCGTTAGTCGACTGCAAAAGGACCTTTAAACTTACATTGCACCGTCGAAAGTCGTGCACATCCGTAAGTATATCTCATTCAAATATTAGCATTTCCCGATCCAAGCTGGGATTTCCTTCGCTGCTTTTTAAGTAGCTTTTACTAATTTTATTTAAATAAAAACATCATCCTATAAACGGATTTCTTTACAAAACTTATCATATATATATATATATATATATATATATATATATATATATATATATATATATATATATATATATATATATATATATATATATATATATATATATATATATATATATATATATATATATATATATATATATATATATATATATATATATATATATATATTCATATATATATATATATATATATATATAATATATATATATATATATATATATATATATATATATATATATATATATATATATATTATATATATATATATATATATATATATATTCATATATATATATATATATATATATATATATATATATATATATATATATATATATATATATATATATATATATATATATATATATATATATAAAGTAAATAATTATAAAAGCCACTTACATCGTGACGAAGGATTCCCTTGATCGGATTCGGGAATGCTTTAGGTGTTAACGAGAATGATGAATGCCTCTCACTTGCGGAAAGAGGAGTAGGTTTAAGTTGGGCCCATTTTACAACTAGTAACGCTCACCCTTCATCCAATTATCTCAAAAATTAAGCTACAATCCTTCTTTATACGTAAACTCACTCAATTTCCTATTATTTCAAGGGAAATAACAAGACACGACGAGCTACTTGACAGTTGGAAGAATTTAAAATTTCGAATTTCGTTTTTTTATTTTCTAAAGGTGCGATATAAAGAAGCTGCGATCAATATTCAGCTGAAAACTTAAAACTAAAAGCGTGACATGCCCTAATATCAATGAAAGGAAGCAGTCAGCTCTTTCCTATTAGTTGGAAAGATTACCTTTAACCTAAATGGATTATTTACAATGAAGCCCTTTCCGCAAGTGAGAGGCATTCATCATTCTCGTTAACACCTAAAGCATTCCCGAATCCGATCAAGGGAATCCTTCGTCACGATGTAAGTGGCTTTTATAATTATTTACTTTATAATCATCTTATTGATCAATTCTAAAAAGAATATATACACAAAACTATCAAATATTTCAAAATATTGAATTTTTACATATTTTATGTTTCGTTCATTGTAAATAATCCATTTAGGTTAAAGGTAATCTTTCCAACTAATAGGAAATAGCTGACTGCTTCCTTTCATTGATATGAGGGCATGTCACGCTCTTAGTTTTAAGTTTTCAGCTGAATATTGATCGCAGCTTCTTTATATCGCACCTTTAGAAAATAAAAAAACGAAATTCGAAATTTTAAATTCTTCCAACTGTCAAGTAGCTCGTCGTGTCTTGTTATTTCCCTTGAAATAATAGGAAATTGAGTGAGTTTACGTATAAAGAAGGATTGTAGCTAAATTTTTGAGATAATTGGATGAAGGGTGAGCGTTAGTAGTTGTAAAATGGGCCCAACTTAAACCTACTCCTCTTTCTGCAAGTGAGAGGCATTCATCATTCTCGTTAACACCTAAAGCATTCCCGAATCCGATCAAGGGAATCCTTCGTCACGATGTAAGTGGTTTTTATAATTATTTACTTTATAATCATCTTATTGATCAATTCTAAAAAGAATATATATATATATATATATATATATATATATATATATATATATATATATATATATATATATATATATATATATATATATATATATATATATATATATATATATATATATATATATATATATATATATATATATATATATATATATATATATATATATATATATATATATATATATATATATATATATATATATATATATATATATATATATATATATATATATATATATATATATATATATATATATATATATATATATATATATATATATATATATATATATATATATATATATATATATATATATATATATATATATATATATATATACCTATATATATATATATATATATATACCTATATATATATATATATATATATAGGTATATATAAATCCTACTAAATATCCTATAAATCCGGCTAAATCCCAGGCGACTAGTATTTACATAGGACTTAAACTGTTTAATAAATTACCTGATCATTTAAGGGCGATTATAAACATTGATGTTTTTAAGAGTTCCATCCGGATGTATCTGCTTAAAATCAACATGTATGCGCATAACGACATTTTAAAATACTTTAAAAATAACCTCGTACTCATTAATGTATATTTGATAAAATAAAAGAAAATGACAATGGTTTTATTATAGCTGTTTTTTTAATAGCTGGAATAATTTTAGAGTAATTTACTGTATTTAATTCTTTTTTTGGTAATTGGAATAATTTTGGAGTAATTTGCTGTACATATACCATTTTTTGTTAAATTAAGTAACTAATTTAAGACTGATTTAATATACTTAATCATTCTTACACAATTGAGAAGTTGTAAAGGAAATAAAATACATAAAGTGTCTCTTGATGTGTTGAATTCCCGTGTAGGGTGAAATCGGACTCGTTCAAACGAACAATATTTCGTCAAATCATCATTCCACATATTGAGCCTCTTTCCTTTTGATAAATTCGCCATATTTTAAAATGATCAAATACAGCGTTTTTCCGAATGATTCGACAAACCAACGAACCAACTTTATCGATTATAAGTGGATTTCTTAAGTAGATTTCAGGGTTTAGGCTAGTTTTAGAGTGTTTAAAAAGCCTGTTCGCTATAGCGTCTACTGCTCATATAGAGCCGAGGCTCGTTCCACAAGGGCCGAGCGCCAGATTAACTGTCCTTAATCACATACATAGAGTAGTCTGTTTGTACATTGTTATTACAATTAGAGAGAGATCTAATAATATCTCCCTCATTTCTGTGATATCCGCACAGATACAATTTGCAATTGCTTGTGGTTCGTGATGCAAATTATGCCTTATATTATTTCGAATTAGCAATATGCGTTATATTAATATGCAAGAGACAGCGATGCGGTAACGACATTGTTAACAATTCCATTGTTTTAAAGTTAATGAGAAATCACAGGATTAGCTAACGTAATATAAAAACGCTTTTCGTAACATTAAAAGTTAGTAACATTCCAAGTACCTAATAATATTTTTTTTTTCATATCGATCTATATAACCGCATTTTATGTTTTACATTTTCTTGCGATGTATTTTATACGTACAAAATTTCGAATTTGATATCAGCTAATTTACAACATAGCATCGAAGATAAACATGATTCCGGTTGTTTATTACGCATATTAGCATTTGTTGTGCTCACGAATCCCTTGCGGTATTTGTGTAAAGTCTATCGATCTATCTGCAGTATGTTTATTACCAGACCATTCAGGGATGTACCAATCCAGGCATAGAGACCTACTCATCTATTTTTGCTGAAATTTGTCATGCGTAGGTATTTATTTATTTATTGAAAAAAAAAATAGGAATATTTTTTACACAATGTTGTGGCGTCACTCCTAACTAGGCAGTGCCTATTTCAAGGAATACGCCAATTTTATATAATATTTTAAATGAAAAAAAATAGTTTTATTAAAAATATGTTAAGAAATTGTTTAAGTATATTTACAAAAAAAGTAAAATACACAAAATAATCATTCAAAAATCAAAATACTCCTTCAATAACAAAAGTAGTGGAAAATAATTATAAAATAAATCGAAATACAAAATATTATTTTATAAAAATAAAAAGCTGAATTCACTCTTGTTTACATATAGGTAATTATATTGTTAGAGATGTGAGGGTGTGTATAGTGTGTGTGTGTGTCCGTGTGTGTGTGTGTGTGTGTGTGTGTGTTTGTGTGTGTGTGTGTGGGGGTGGGTGGGTGGGTGTGTGTGTGTGTGTGTGTGTGTTTGTGTGTGTGTGTGTGTGTACTAGTTTTTATTAGCGAGGGGTTTTTAGTAGTTTTTAATAATTTTTATTACACAGGACTAGTTTTTGTTAGCGATGACACGACCAAGGGGTTGTTCATGAAACACTTCAATAAAACTACAAATACTACATTTTTACAAAATTGAAGTTTTTATATATATTTTATGAGCTTGTTGCTGCGTAAGTTTAAAATGTTCTAAACGTTTTTTTGATTTAGGGTTCTGTTGCCGAGAAAAAGCATTTTCTAAGTTAAACTTACGGATATTCAGTATTTGTTTTTCTTACTAACGAAGGCCTATATAAAAACAACTTGTTTATGATAATTGACTCGACTAAATTGTAGAATAATCGCATATAAACAACAACTACTTACGATATTAAATAAAATATATTTTTGAAATAAAAATGATGACCGATTTTTTTCGTGTTTTTTATCTCATTTCTATGACGGGTTTTACATGTTCAATCTTGCATCAGTTCAGTCCGTGACGTTGGTCAGACTGACCAACGAAACTGATCGTTTATTGCGTTGGCTGATGGACTGAACTGATAGATTTTTAAATATTTTGATAATTTCTATTAGTATTTACTGAAATTGAACGTGAAGCAACATTCTTATCAGTCTGGTGTCAGTCAGAGCTGAGACAGCGACGGAGACGGACGGTTCCGGAATGGCCAACTCTCCCAGCTAAGCAATTCATCCTGCTACGACACCCCCTCCATCATTATAACCGGAGAAAGATGGTATCCTAAATCTTGAATCGCTGCTCCTCTTATGGGATAAAACCCATCTGTTTTATGCAAATAAATATAAAAGAAATGAAGCACTAAAATAGTTGCTTATTATTTAAAAAAAAAGTTAAACCTGCACTCCTAGGAGAAATTAGCCCCAAGGCCAGAGTCCTACCCGGGCTCGCGCTTCATGCGTGGAGGCCGCCGAACTGAACTGATGCCAGATTGAACGTCTAACACCCGTCTATGGTTATAGCCACGCACTTGTCTGGTGCTCCGGAACTAAACGAACCCCGTATATACACACAGTTTGTCTCCATTATCGATCTAACCTTAAAATGAGGAAGATGTAACTTCCATACATCTAAAAGAATCAGTTACGTTGCCCCAATACTTTCCCGGCAAGTAGCAAAGGACTGATTTCATCTGAATATTAATTTCATCTCTTTCATTTCTCTTCCGGCCGGCGGACGAACCCGTTTTGCTTCCGTAAACAACCGCCTCGTGCAGTGCGGGTCTTTTATCGCTTAGCCATATGGTGGAATTTCAATATGATTAGCTGCTGTATATGAGATATTTTAACCGGCCCGAAACGCATCCCTGATTGAAATATGACTTGTGCGCACAATTTCGAATGCCAAATTTCAGCTAAATCAGATGAAGCTTTTGGGCAATATCGTGGAGGAATACACACAGGCAGACACATAAACAGACATTCACACAGACGGACTTCCATCAGGAAATGGTCTCAATTGTCTCAGAAGGGTCAAGATATATATTTCCATCTTCATCTCGCAAAAAGAATGTTTTACGCGTTCACAATACGTTAACAATACGTTTATAATACCTTCTGATCGGTTAGTGGATCGGGAAAGTAAAAAACTTTTTAGTTTTTTCGTTTTTTTTTTTATTACTCTCAATGAACCTCCGTGTAAAGATTGTCCTTGAGCTCTGTATAAATTCGCCCTATTGGTATTCTTACGATATAAAAAATCTGATTTTAGAAAATTTCGGATTTTTTACGACTTTTAATTTTCCATATTAATGAATTGTATACGGAATCTCTGTTAATCTGCACCGTACCTAGTTGATATAGTGCTGGAAATCTGAATATACTTCAAATCCATTGATCCTTTAAATCGAAAAAGATTGAATAACCCACATAAACAGCCTTTCGTATATTATATATTGTTACGTCATATGATCACATATACCTATATTGAATGCTTGCTCGCGAATTGATTGCTTATTTCTTTCGCGTGAGTTATTTTTGCCTCCTGCACTTGGATAACTCGTACTTATTGAGATCTGATATCCACAGAATAGAATGAAACCGCGACCAATTAGCCCATACGACAGAAATAGCTTTTTTACCATCAGCGTGGCTTGTTTAGCAGTATAAAAACCGAAATGATTGTTTTGACGATTGCTAAATAGGCGCTCGGTCGAAATGAAAAGTGCCTTGCACAGAACATGCATAATACCATCATATACATTTTTAAAACGGTCTGTTATGTACTAAACACAGATTGGGCCCGATTGCGTTTTTTTGTGAACTAAAACTAAAATTAGTCCAAGCAAACGAGACAGAGCAATACGTTAGAGCGGAATATAAAACGAACGATCGTCGATAAATACTACCTGTTGAACGTATACTCGTCCGAATAAATTCGAGCATATTTTGTGCGGTGTAACATTTGACCTTGGCGGGCAGTTTTAATGCGAAAAAGTGACAACCGGTCATCTCACATTCCGCTCCAGCGTATTGCCCTGTCTCGTTCACACGGACTAATTGCCGATTTTATTGCCGAAATTGCCGATATATTGGGCTCGCCCGTTGTAGTTGACACCGCAAGTTGCCGATTTTATTTCACGAAGAAACGCAATCGAGTCCACTGGGCTCGATTGAGTGTCATATTAATATAAGTCTAAGAAGATTCGCTCAAACATACGAGGTGAGTATGTAAAGCAATGACTCGGTTTTTAATTTTTTTAAATGTAATTATACTCGAAATCACCGCTCTCGAAAATTGTCTTCGTCTCTAAGTCTCTGAGATATTTCGATTGTAATAGTATTATTTATTTCCATTACAACTTTACAATTTTGTAGGAATGACCAAGTATATTAAATTAATCCTAAATTAGTTACTCATTTCAACAAGGAATGGTATATTTACAGCAAATTACTCCCGAATTATTATATTTACAAAAAAAGGCTATAACAATAAATAATAAAAATCTGTACATTAAATTACATTGGTAAGTACGATGTTATATTTAAAGTATTTTAAAAGTCAGGGTTGACAATCCTTAGAACACACTAGGATGTCGGGCTCTTTGGGTTATTATTAAATAAGTAGGTACATCCTTATACTTGTTCAAAATATTCCAGACAACATATATAGCGGTTTATATAAGCGGTTTTTATATATCGGTTATATATAAATTCGTACATATATTTTTTTTAATTTTCACTATGATTATTTAGCGGACGTATGACGCACGTCCGCACACGTACGGTAGGGCGGTTAGTATCCAATGTATTCCGTTTCTGTAGTGCTGAATAATAGCCGCTCTGGGAAATGACGCAACCCAGCATTGGATCTGGATGGATTGGAGTGAGGATTACTTACTTTCGGTCAGCGTAAGCAGGCCAATCGATTATGCCCACTCGAGTGGGATTCCAATTACCAATAATTAATTTATTCCGCGGAGACTTAGATGCGCTTCGCCTACGGATACGCTTTCATCAACCCGATTAATTTTGCCCGATTAACTGCTAATTAAAAATATTAAAAAACCCTTTTGCTTTTTTGATTCTCTACGAAAACATAAGCACAAGTCTATCGCCTGCTTAAGTTTCGTTATTTGTTTTCGAGTGTGGTTTAAGACGCTCATATTTTTTTAGAAAATTTATCTGAAGATATTGACTAAACATTTGCAAATATCTTCTTATATGAAAGCTTTGAAAGTGAAAGGAAATTTACACTATAATGTCTAATAACATCAGTTCGTTGTAATAAAATCAGATAGTCAAGAATTAAGTATTACTGAATTTGCTTTCACGTTAATAGTGATTTCAGTATATAATTGATTTAATATAATTGATTAATTAATATAATTAATATAATATATTTAATATAATTAATATAATATAATTATTATAATTAATTGAGTTAATATAATTGATTTCAGCTCATTACTTTTTCAGGTGTAATGAGATTTGAGGTATGGTCACATTGCAGACGAATGACTAGGTTGTTCTGTAAGCGCATTGCATTAGCTTAGTCATGTTGAACGTGTTGTGAAACTATGACATTGATAGTTGGTTTATTCTTCTGTGCGTGCCTTCTCCCATGACAAGTCGGCGATCATTTCCTGGCCAATCTCATCAGACAATACTGGCGAATATAACTGTAGACACTTTCGTCTCGTGTGCTGTCTGATTATAAATTGACTACTTTTTGCGCTGGGATTTTCATGTTGCCATGACGACTGCGGTATTCCACCCAAAATTGGGCTTTGTGGTTCATGAAAAACAATATGAAGGGAGTTACTAGGTAATTGGAAGTTAAGATGAGATCGTAGTTTTCATAAACCGATTGAGTGTACTGAGAGAATAATTTGTCAGAATTAAAATGTATTTCGCATGGAATACCGGGTGTCGATCGTTTAGATTTTAAGCTTTTCCAGAATGCATTTAGGTCATATTTTATGCATTCTTCAGACTTCTCTATATAGGCTTCGAATAGAATTTTATTTATCTCTTTATAGCGGTTTCTAAGTACCGAAAATGCCCCGTAGTGGATGACATTACCGATCGTCTTCTATTTACGGTGGAATTTATATTTTTCTTTGATTATTTTAATCAATGCTGCATCATACCAAGGGGATATTGACGATACGAAATAGTTTTCTATGGTGTATGCCAGCTGAGGATACCATTACCAATTTTGTAGAAACGTTTGAGGGCCAATTCCACTTCGCAATTGTTAAATTCTGAGGCCAAGTCAACCCTTGAGAATGCTTCATTAATAAGTGAATAATCTGCTTGTCCGAACAATTTTATGATCCGAGCGTTACAGTTCAGTGATTTTACAGAGATTAAATTGGATATCGGAAGAGCTGGGTGATATTCGTCGATAGGAACAAGAGGATTTTAGCTACTCTCAACTGTACACTCTAAATTACTAATTATGAGGTCTGATATTCTGTCTAACTTGTTATACTGAGTGTTATATATGTTATACTGATAAGATGACAACTGAGGCTGACAGTATATTAAACTGGGAGTGCACAACTTTCTGACGAGTAAATCCATTTGATCTTGGAGAAATTCCAATTTCCGTCAATAACAAAATTATCGTCAGGATGGCTACTTCTTATGTTGTGATCTTCAGACCGTATATTTACTTTTTCCTCAACAATATTACTTTTCTATTACTTTTCCTCAATAACTTTACTTTTTCCTCAACTACCTACGTATGTTTGTCTAGTTTTCAAGCGTCAAGTTTTTCGAAGATCATAGGCGTGCTTAAAAAGAGCTAGGGTGAATGAAATAAAAAACCTTTTAAGAACACCCAAAATATTTCAGAACATAGAAAACTAATACTATTTTAATCTGACTGTACTGACTTTTACACAAATATTAATATTGTCTTCAAATGTTTATACCTATTTACTTTTTTGTATCGTTTCAGGTGAGTTCCGATTTAAGTATCTAAAATGTTCTGCCGCGTAAAATGCCGCTGCTAATTCACCATATTTACAGAACGGTTGTGATAAGGTATGTATTAAATCTTCTAAAAAACGACCATACGCCATTAATTGCATTAGCTGCGAGCATTTTGAAACTAAGTTCGTAACTGTACATAAAAACGCTTAAAAATGTTTTTAATAAGGAATGCATTTTATACTTTCGAAGAGTTATAGTTTTTGGATGAACCAATTCCACCAATTGTGTACTTTAAGTAAAATGTTCAATATGCAGATGGTTGACATATCTTATTTTATATTTTCGTGTATTTTATATTTATAAAAATTACAGGAGAATTTTTCAGGAGAAATATTGAAAACAACAATATGATTACTTTTATTTCTTTAAATATTTATATTAAATACTAAGATTATAGCCCTAAAAAAACCAAGATTATAGCCTAAAAAGAAGACCCTTATTGTCTGGTTATTTTTTTTGGTCTTATATTTGTACTTTTAGTTTTTAAATGGGTGGCGTAGCTTAAATTTGATTACTTAACATTTTACTGACAATTTCAATATTACAATAAAAATTTTACTACGTATCTTTTTGTATTATGTACTATTTCAAATATAAGGCTTCCATTTTGAATATTTATATTTATAGTTTGACAATATAGTAGTGAAATTCTTAATTACCTATGTATATTCAGTAAAGAGTAGTAACGAGACTTATTACCTACCTAACACAATTATTTTACCACGTCCAAGAGCGGTTTTTAGCCGTCAATTGGACACGACTAAAATGTAATGTAATGTAATGTATACTAAGAAAAATTAGGCTAAACCTAAGGAATCAGATACAATTCTGCCATGAATCGACATCATCACTTAAAACCTTAAGACAGGGCATCAACTTCACGTTCATAGACATATAAAATCTTCCAAGAGAGTTGAATCATTTGAAATGAAAAATAGTTTTGGGAGCATTAATTACAAAGTGGTTTTGTATTGGAAAAAAATGATAACCAGGAAGAATTAAAGTCGTTTCCCTCTTTAAAAATAAATTATGTGTTTTATTGCTATTATATATTATGAATATATAATCCTATTTTTGTTTACATGAACAATATTTTTTACGTAAACCGTGGTTTCCAAATAATATGATTAATATTGATAGTACCATAATAACTGGCATTAGTTTGACATAGAGTCACCTAGAAATAATATTATAAAATGAAATTCTCAAATGATTTCACTTAATATGAGTATTACTTACAAACGAATATAGATGCAAATATACTTTGATGTATTATTATATTTACTTATATGATATATTTTGTAATATGGAATCCAGTGTTATTCAGTTATGGAGTATTCTTTTTTTTTATAATTTAAAATATTGTGTCAAGCCTTAGTTTATAAAGTAAGGTATTTATTACATAAGGTTAAAACTATATAACTATTCTATTCCATGTTTTGAAAATAAAATTGATTAATTGAAATCAACATTATCGAAAAGAAAAATCAACATTTTCTATGATTTTTATTACGTTGTAAGTTGACAACAGTTACTTTGCCGATATAGTATAATAAACTTAACACAATAGTAAGTTCGCTATGATCGTTACGATCATTTTAATTATCTACGTTTATTTCACTTATTTTTTTACCTTATACCTATTTTTTATTATCAGACGTAAATATTATGTTTTTATTTAAAACTTGCCTCAAGGGTGTGATTAATCGCCAGATAACATTTCCAGCTAAATACATTCATAATTATCACCGAGTGGTTTATTAAATTTTAAATAATACGAGACAGTAATGGTATCTAAGACGAAAAAGAACATTTAAGAGGGATGTACCTAGTTGGTAATCGGCAGCGACTGCCTTCGAAAGGGAACCCGCTCAATAATTTGATCCACCCAAATTGATAAGGGCGATTGAATGCATTCCATTTTAACAATGCGGCCCGTCGCATGGCTTTCAACGAGAGTATGCCCCGTAAAGTTAATAGTGCGGGAGGCCATGATAGTTTTACTTTGTCATTGGGCACACGTATTAAATCAAATTGATTTGAAACGCCTGATTTCCATATTTTATAAATACGATAAGATTTATAACATGAAAAGGTTTATAAAATCTTATTTTATTCAAGATATATACAGGCTGCGTTTTAATTAACCGGCATCCTTGAAGGGGTGAATCACTACGAGCAAATAAGCAACTTTTGATATAAAATTGTGAGAAAATAATTTTAAAAAACCCACACACACACGCGCACACACGCCCACACGCAAACACACCACGCAAACACACCACCCAAACACTACGCAAACACCACGCAAACACACCGCGCAAACACACCATGCAAACACACCACGCAAACACAACCCTCAAAAACAACCCGCAAAAACACCACGCAAACACACCACGAAAACAAACAACACACACACACACCAAACAAACAGCACACACACACACCAAACATACAACACACATATACCAACCAAACAACACACACCCACACACCAAACAAACAACACACACACACACACACCGAACAAACATCACACACACACACCAAACAATCAACATACACACACTAAACAAATAACACGCACACCCACCAAACAAACAACACTCACACACAACAGACACACAAATTAAATTAACTCAAATGTTCGTATTTGTGGTTGCAACTTTGAAGAATTTTTATTAGTTTGCCGGTCATTTTGATTTCCTCCGTTTGCCTGACAACCAGGTGATCTACATTGGGCTCTTGGTCTAAATCAGTGATTACCAAAGTGGTCTCTATGTCCCCACAGGGGACGATCTGGACTTGGCGGGGGTTTATATTAGCGACAAAATTAAATGGGGGTGGTTGGGGTTCACGTGGGCGAACCCCGTTTAAGCAAAGCTTCATCAACTACTTTGTAATATCTATCATTTTATATAAGCAGTTATTTTTATTATGATTTATCTGTAGTTTCTATGTATTTATTATTATAATATACATATATCATATTATAAATTATATTTTTTATGTATGTATGTATATTTGGATGTATGTTTATGTATATTTATGTGTATATGTTTATGTATGTGAGCTGTATTGATACTTTTATTTAATATTACACGGTTGGCTGTAAGAAATCGTGAAACGATAAGCCCGCCGTTTGTACTAAGTTAAAATAGAATTTAAGTTTTCTTTACCCATGTAATTTTTTTTTGTTAGTACAATAAAGGTATTTTTCATTTCATTTCATTTCATTTCATTTCATCAACATTTAGGCATTTAGACACTTTGTACATGTAAAAATCGTGTTTACAGCGTATAAAAATAAACATAAATCGTAATAAATAAACGCGCGCAACACACGTGTCGCGGAAGCGAATCAGAACTTAACCTAAATTGCATCACTAGTCTTTTGAGAAGGTCAACGCACATGACTACTAACGAGGGAAGGAATACATTCCGACGACGTGCACGCGGGACGCAATGCCGCTTCAACGGCTGTCTGCGAGCGAGTAGGATAGACCCGCCAGATAAATTAACAAGTGAGATAGTAGTATAAATAACATGTGCATATGCAGATATATTGATTAATATTAACAATTATCTTTAAATAACATAACATGTGCAGTTATGTGTGGCTCTCTCAAAAGTTTCGCATTTCATGTCGTCGACGCCTAGTACTAAATGCGCGCCGTGCAAAATGTCAATATTTTTTCTTTACATAATATAATAATTATTAATTAACAATTGTTGTCGAAGCGTCAGGCTCATCCCTACCATTGACAGTATTATATAATTGTGTATTACTTTTATGGATGAATTTTACTAGGTTCTGATTTGTTTCGTTCCTACTTCAAATACTTGCATTTTGTGTCTTCAATGAAGGTCAATTATATATTATATAATTTTTACAATTGTTCACTATCAAAGTTAAATACACTCTTGAAGTTTAATGAGTTTAGGAAAATTCAATATTAGGCAGGCAGGGAAAGACGGCAAGTGGTCTACGAGGCGTAAAAGTTTGGACAACTCCGGTCTAAATTATACTGGTTGTACAGATGCATGCATTGCGGCCGCCTGTGGCACCCTAGGGCATACGTTGCGACGCAACGCAGCGAGCGACGTCGCGCAGCACAGAGTATTCAGATTTCAGCGTTGCTAGCCAACAGTAATTACATAAAATGCAACACATACCAATATGCTAATTGGATTTGCCCAATACTCGTATACCTAAACAACTTTTGTGGATAATATATATTAAAATCCAGAATAACTGGAGATATTACGTATACGATTTTCGGAAGGGAACAGGAACCCGCTTGCCTGTAATTTTTACTGTGGGCTCTTAGAGAGTAGCATTTTTGTGCCTTCTTATATTGTGAATAATTAATTGTCACGCGTTTACCTTATATTGAAAAATAAAAAAGGCCATACGAAATTATGAAAGCATTATAGCATGCCCGCTGCAATGACTACTACAGCATTTCACACCAGAACGTTCCGCTGACAATCCCGCGATTTTGGGACTTTATCAAAATTGCATCCAAATCCCCACAAAAGCACATTTTTGAAAATATATTTTAAAAAATGAAATTTAATTGCCGCTATTTTTAAATTACTAAATTTTTACGAATTTTTATAACAAGAATCGTCTCAGAGCCATAATTTTTTATAGCAACGATCCCATAATTGCCATATACACCGTCTCCGAGATTTAAAAGCAACAACGGAGACAGTCGACTCGTATAAATATTTACAACAACTTTTACAACAACTCTTAAAAAGACTTTTTGTACTTAAAGGACTAATTAATTCAATATACTATATAAACTAAATGGGTAAAACAAAACAATATATTCAAAAGACTATATGGAAATATATTTTTTATATTGTTTTTAAGCGGTTTTACGAGGTTTTTGGATATTCATGAGTTTAGCGGCTTTTCAAGGGCTGTCCATTTAATCGAAAATTACAGAAGGAAATATTATTTGTTTTACCTTATACGAATGGCGTTAAAAAAGTGATAGTGTTGTACAGACCCTTTCAAACCAAATAATAGTAAATATTGCAGGCACAGCTAATAGATATGTTAATAAGTTCTAAAAACAATAACTGATTTTCTTTGTTTTTTTAATAAGAGTCATTTGTTTGTATCTTGTCGAAGCTTGTTGGCGAAAATGAAAAAAAAACGGAATTTAGCGCGGCAATTAAATAACTTTGCTTGAAAAAAAATGTACTGTTTGATTATTTCAAGACTTACGTGATACATTAGGGGTTAATGCTCTCACCATATTCTGTGATTGCACGTTGGTGTGCTGAGGTTAGACTGGAAGAACTTCAACTAACGATGACCCTCGCTCGGGTCGCCTTACTTCGGCAATCACTGAAAAAATGGTAAAAAAAATGGAAGAATAGTTTTGGCAGATTGTCTTGTCAGGTATCGTTTTATTGCTGAAGAAGTGAAGATTTCGATAGGTAGTGCTCATAGTATTTTGCATGATCGCTTAGAATGTAAAAGGTATCCGCACGCTAGATTGCTTACGGACGCGCAGAAAAAACTAGACTGAAGATTTCCCAACGCTCTTTGCATTTGTTACGACAAGATGGTGACCGTTTTTTGGCTCGATTCATAACAGCGGATGAAATGTGGTTTCACCATTAAATTGTTAAACAAAACAACAGTCCATTTCAAATTGAAGAAAGGAACTTCAATCTCGATTTATGAGCAATCAACATTTGCAATTACTTTGTTGTTCATCTAGATGTGCGATGTTGTTCACGAATGGCAGCCCATTACATCCAGAGTTTTGCGCACTAAGGTATTGTCCTTATGAAAGAGCACTCCTTTCCTCATCTGTACTTGCCTCTTTTACGTTTGGCTATTAGTTATGCATAGAAGGAGCCTGTTATGCTAGCTCTTATTTTAATGCAATCAATCCGAAATACTCTAATCAATCAGCAATACTCTGACAATCCCAGAACACTGAACCCAGAACTTTGGCGGTGAATACGACAAAACTGATTTTCCGGAAGATGGGGATCTCTTGTGTTTCCACACCTTTTTCTAAATTTCTGTCTCTGGAACACAATGATCTTTTATCTTTTTACGTATCGATCAAAAAGTTCTCTATCTGTATCGATCAAGTAAGTACATTTCCGGGGTACGAGGTGCGCCGCGGCGCCTAAAGAGGCACCATTGCGCGTCTGGCAACTCCGAATCTGCTACTCTTGTATTTTGTTGGATCCGGTTTTCGCGGCTGCGCGTACGACGACACGACGAGCCGGCGCCGCCCGCCCGCCCGCAGTATACCACTGTGCGCCGCCGCAGAAGCTCTTCTTCGCGCGTCGCCCGCGCCGATAGATCGCTGATCGATCGCGAGCCGAGCCGGTTTCGCTCCTTTCGGGACCCAGTGCATTGTTTATCGTACGTACGGTACTATTATTGAGGCTCATACCGCGACCCAGTGTATAACTTTGCCTATTATAGTGTTTTTTTTCATAATTCAGAATACTAGTGATGAGGAAAAAAAATTACTATTTTGGAAAACCAATGAAATCTTGCTCGGTATGTTTTTTGACATATTTTCCTTACGCTACAGTACCATCATGTTATTATTAGCCCTGCGTTGTATATGTATGTGTCTTGAGACGTATTTAAATAAGAGATGCTTCTCTGTTCAAACATGCCTTCGATTTCATTGTTACACGATCCATTGCCGTAACACGTAATAGCATATAATCATAACGCAAAGCATACAGCGAGTTGTTATAAACACGAAGATTTTTCGCGTAATTTGGCTTGCGAACTAGCTGTAATTATTATTGAGAGGAGTAATAGTGAATGTTAATTTCAGGACTGCTTGCGTAATTTTTATTTTCTAGTAGATTGCATTTAACGCGTACATTATACTCTAACGCCTATTATTACGTTGATAAAATGAAGATTAAGTGGGTGAATAATGAAGAATAATTAATATATTTTGTTAGTTACCACCTACCATGCGCCAAGTTTACACCTAAATATATCGATATATGCATAAATCTTTATCAATAGGTTTATTACGATTTTTAAATTTTTGTTGTAAACCATGTTGGTTTGCCTTGTAAATAATTTAGTTCGATTAGATTTTTTCGAAATATGAAATACTACGTCTATCCGTAGTATATTTTTTAATATTTAGAAAATTTAAGTCAATACATCTACTTATTAGGCCCAAATAAACATAAACATCTCACTCGAAAACAGAGCTCTAAACGAACGGGTAAGAAATAAACAACCGAACCAATACATATGGTCTCCATTGAGCATAATCAAAAATAGATCTTTTTAAAAGTTGCTATAATTTTTCATCATATCTTTCTGTATTCTCTATACATTATATGTTTTTGGGACATTGAACATTAGAATAGTATTTGCTACTAAGTATTTGGGTATATACTTATCTAGGTAGTAATTATTCCGTTTTATAGATATATAAAAGTATTATAAAAGAAAATATTATTATGAAAATATATTATACCACATATTATTTTATATAAAAAGATTATTTTATAGATTAATATATATTTATAAAATTAGGCGTTCATTTATTGAAGAACAGAATTGTACATGAAAAACTGAGTAAAAAATCAACTTACGAATATCAATATATTTTTTTCTTAGTAGGTAACAAAGGCTAATATCAAAAAAAGTTGTACCTACATGCTTTTCAAGTCAGTTTTATTGTAGAATAATCTCAACTCAACGAAAAAGATTAATACGAAAAAAAAACTATTATAATTTTATATGCTTTATAGAGATAGAGATAACTAGATGGTCAAAAATAAGTCTGTTCCTAACAATATGAAAATATTAATAAAGATAGTCAACATGTACTTACATAATACCTTCTAGAAAAAGCATCCCATATGCAAGAGAAAACAAATGTTCAAAGCCCTAAATGATATGAATTGGTTCAGTTATTTATATTCTTTTATAGGTTTTTCGTTATTTTCATTACTTTTACAAATACATGTTGCTTTCGTGAAATAAGTACCTAACTATTATGTAAGTAATTAATTTTCGCACCCTTTTAAAAATATCTGGCCAATATCATGCGACTAGTAGAATTTTTATAAATCTAGACTAGAAGTAGAATTTTTATAAATCTCAGAATACTGCTTTCTCGATTTTAGACCAGTGTTTTAGATGAAGAAGTGCCATTGATGACATTTCCTAACTATATATATATATATATATATATATTAAAATAAAACAAAAACGGAATTTACCGCGTAAAATCTGTATTTGTAGCACACGATGTTTTAGCGACGCTACATCTGCCGTTCTCCAAGGTTAAGAGCGAGAAGTCTACTTTGGAAAAGGGCTTTTGTAACATAGCCGAAACGTATGTTGCTACAAAATTCACGCGGAAAATCCGTTTTTGTTTTATTTATAATGTCAAACAAACGCGATAGTTTTCGATTTTATATACACATACGAGTATACGATTCATCGTTGACATTGAATTTTCATTTCTGAGGTATCCTCAAAATATGCTAGCAGTTTTGTACGACACATTTTTGTTATTACTACATTTGATGGTATTTCAAAAGAAAGAAAATGCTTACTGGTGATTATGTCTCTGTTTTTTTATTCAAAACCAAAAAAAGTTCAACCATTTATTTCTAACAATCAAGTTTTTTGGCATTGGCCCTTGTTTTAACCAAGCTCTAGCTATACGGTTAAATAACGTTTAATGATGATATAACCTCAGAATACTTACTTCACTTGTCAGAAGAAAAGTGTTCTGCATAAACACATTATGATGCATTTTCAGAAGAATGGAAATATAGCTATGTTGAAATCCAGGCGTAATACTCCCTAAGTAATAACTGTTTCGTATTTTTTCATTCTTCCTTGATTATTTACATAGGTTAAGCACGCGTACACCTATACATTATGATATTATGCTTTAATTTGTGCACAAATACTGCCGTTCAATTTTCAACATACATTCATGTGTAGGAAATAACAAAATTAAATAACCAAGCCTAAGTAACTAACATGGTATTTATTTCATCCGAATTTTATGTAGTAATAAAAATAATTATTCTTACTCTTTGTTGTATTCATGGATTATCTAATTACACAGCTTTAAACCTATTATAAATATGCACTCGTAGAAAGGGTTTTTAGTGAAAACTAAAAGAAACAAATATTGTAATGTTGAATTTTAAATCTTAGCTCGTATTATTTTAATATTATTTACATAAAGATGTCAATTTTTAACATAGTATACATGTTTCAATACTTAATAATTACTCACTATGTTCCAATAGATAGACTAATCGATGATATTCTAGCTCTCCTATTATTTCTGCGATGTAATCAGCCTATATATAAATGCGATAGATAGCACTAATAATTGAATGTTAATATTGATATCAATTGTTGAATATTGGTTTTTTTAAACCAATCAGTTCTTTATAAAAAAAATAATTCATGGTTATTGTTATTATAGATGGCCATTATAATTGCTATTAGTTTTGCCGGACAATATTATCAGAGCCTTCTGCATGTCGCCGGCGCTGAAGGGTTGCCAAAACATTCTATGACGTTAAACAATATAACCAATGGTATCGTCTTTGGTTATCCTATCGAAACATGGGCTTCCAAATAGCCAGATTTCCAGTATATTAAAAAAATATTGACGTAAATATGGCATAAATATTGAGAAGCGGATTAAATATAGATTTATGGGGAAATATGCGAAAATATGGAAATTATGGAAAATCAAAACTGCATTTTTCGCCCTAAAATATAATTCTAATATAATAAAATATAATTCTAATAATTCTAAATAATTCAAACCTAACACAACTCTTCTCCGCTTTTTAGCTTTAGGTCGATATACACATCGATACCTCGATTCCAAAGAGTCATTTTTAATTTTGTAATAAACGATTATGGAATTTAGATACATGTACGTTTCTTTTAGTAACAAACAACAAAAAGTTGAAATATTGCACTTTGAAACTACTAACCTGCGTTTCATGTTTTCAAATCCATAGATGTTTTTTTTATGATATTAAAGCATTGATCAAGATAAAACTAGTTTATGGCGTCCGCTTAAACAACGATCTTGGACGTGACGATAAAGATTCAAGATCGAAGAAGTAAATATTAAAAAGCAGAGGACCTAGATGAGAACCTTGGACTACTTCTGAATGGACGGTAGATAGGTGTCAGTTGCTACGGACGAACCCGGCACCCCAGGGAGTTATATCGACTGTTGTCATGTTATCTCCCATGGGGTCAACCCAAAAACGAGGACAAATAAACAAACTTGCCCAAACGGCCCAGTTCCGCCCGAGGTGTTCTCTAGGTCGTCTATTTCTACGACTACAGGTCACATCCGCAGGCAGAGTTCTCAGCGGTCCATTTAGATTGAGTCCCTCTTCGAGGCTTCCGGATGGCAGCTGAACCGTGAGCTGAGCCGACCTAAAGGAATACTGACAAATTGGATTGCCAGGCCCAAGCTGCACGGAACCTAAACTTTTGGAGGGACACTTGTAGGTGTCAACTACAACGGTCGAACCCGTCGCCTCAGGAAGTTTTAACGATATTGATCGTTCTGTCCCGTGAGGTGAGCGTAGAAGACTGGGAACAAACAATCTACTGTCTAGTTACGCCGCTCGCCCGTAAGAAGCCAACGCCTTACACACCAGGAATGTGCACCCAGCGGACAGAACTTGCAGCCTTACTATCAGTTTCGGTCAGATTTTTCCGGCCTTTTCCGACTGTTTACGGGTTCGAGGTCGCTTGCGCGGTCCTCTCCCTTATGCAAGCGGTGATGGAATCAACCGAATCAATCGCGGACCACGGCCTCCTTTGCCCGGCTGTTCTCACCCGGATTCGGGTAGCCGATTGGTCGTTTCAAGAGCGGTTGCCGTAAGGTAAACAACCACTTCCGCTATAGGAAACAAAGCCGTTTCCAGACTCCCTCGGTTATCAGTCGGTCGCACGGTGCGCAGACCGTCCAGGAGTGCCCGAAGGACGATTCCGATGGGAACTGGCCCGCAGGTGCAAAAGTCCTACCCGGGCTCGCACCCGGGCTCCTACCCCATCTACGTGGAGGCTACCGGATGGGTGCTTACCTGTAAGTTGGGCCAACCCTAGCACGTGGGTCATAATGGCCCAACTGCACTGGGTCCATTAGCACCACTACTGAAGGGACAGTTACGAAATCGGACTTACAAGCTTGGTTGTGATTGCCACATAAGATACAAACCACCTCAGCAGATCGCCGTGTATGTCGATCGTCTGCAATTTGGTGAGTAAAGACTTATTTACATTAAGTCAGCTACGGGCGTCATTGCTACCGCCAAGAACTGGCTCACACTCTCTACATAAAGTCAGACAGTCGTGGTTATTTTTTCACAGTGTAGGTACGTTGTTTTTCTGGAAAACAGCAGAATTTGATGCGAGTGAATTATTTGTTGAAAAAAATGTTCTATCTGTTAGAAGAGTTGATGGAAATGTTTATTTATTTATTTATTTTTAGGAAACCCAACAGCCGATTATAATTTAACAAAAAGACGGAGTAGGATAACAGAGAGCCAATTAAAGGTTTTCACGTTTAAGTAAGGTTGTAAAAACATATGTGACCTTTTAATTAAAGCTATCGATTAAAAATACGTCAAAATTATTCAACAATTAATGCTAAAGAATTCACTGTTCAGCCGCTGCCTAGCTGAGTTAATACTCGTACAGAATAGATCAGTCAGATGTCAGAAGAAGAGGTCAGTCATTTTTGCTAGTTAAAATTTTTGATACGACGCGACGTCACGCTACAACGCAATGCCGGCGACTGAGCAACTACTGACTTCGGACTGACTTTAAAACTTATAGCGGGAATATTGAAGTCAGCATAAACGCGACAGCGCTGTGCTGACTTGAAATCAATATACTCGACAGCAGTACCAAGTCAGCACTGACTTGTCTTGAATTTGAAGTCAGTAACTGACTTAATGTAAACTGCCCTAATATTGAGTGATTAAGTCGGGCGACGCTCTGTTGACTGATGCTTGTGTTATGACGTTCTTCGCGCAGGAAATGAAAAAATCGTGATTACATTTGCGTATAGTTTACGCATATATAAAACTCGAAACTCTCCAATAATTGAAATCACGAGACTTGTGACCAATTCTCGGTCTCAATGATTAACATCCGGCGAACTTACGCAATGGTTCCTACGACCTATTGAGTTTTTTCGGCATTCGACGGCGAAGCGTTATGCTAGCGATAACGCCCAATTTCGTTAGCGGTTTGCATTCAATGAGCCCGACAAATTATTCAAGTATGTAACGCTATATACTCGGTTGCGGCTCAACGCGCGTCGCGATTACTTTGCCCAAATTTGTTCCAGTTGCCCGTCGCGCGTCAATACGTCACTTTGGCAAGCGGGCCGTGTGCACGTTGCGAGCTCTTGCGCGCTCTTTTCCTTTACAATAAGACACTCTCGATAGTCATCGCGGGTACTGACTACCGACCAAAAGCCCGTTTGCGCAGTCATTTTCATAGAGATCTCGCCAAATTATCAGGAAAAACATGCACGGCACTGCGGGAGATTTTTCATTGAATACCATTTGATTTTAAACCGGGATTGACTTGAATTTGTTTGTTTGTTTGTTTCTTCTCTTTATTGCGAAATTTCACAATAGGCGAGTTTAATATCATACGACAATTTCTCACAACCAACCCTATTAGGAAAAGTTAGTGTATTTGTGTGTTTGTCTTATTATTGAATTCGCTCGACAGAATTAAAATGCAAGTCCGTTTGTTGAATTCCAACGGAAAATGGTCACATAGCCGGGAATCGAACCCGGAACCTACAATTTAAGATCAGGAGACATAACCACTAAGACACCGAGATGTGAATTTAAGCTTGTAAATATAAGAACACACTTAAAATTCGAGTGATGATTCAAGTTGTTCGTTGATTACACAATGTGTAAAATAGATAATAATACTCATTTGCGGTTTAATATTGGAAAAGAAAATGCTGTAGCGCTGATTTTACTGTGTGTAGAAGTACTTTCATATCTAATATCACTGTCATGAGCAGTGCTTTTTGTCTCATTCGGCTTTAAGCCTTATAGTAAATAAAAAAATGGTAATCGCACTGTTAAAAATTGATTTCACTATAATTGAATTAGTCCGAACGGTTGTCGTTACGGCTAAAGCTAATCAGCTTTTTCCATTGACAAGTAAAACAAAATTGCGAGAGGATTTTTGATATCGGTCAACGCTTTATTGAGATATCGTCTTTCCAGACAGATTATGATTCGTCGTTTTTAACATAATTAATTATCATTTTAATATTAGCACGGGAATAAAAGTAATAACGGTACATAAAAGTACGTACACGGTACATAAGAGTAATTAAAAAGGAGAACGTAGAAACTCAAATACTGACGATTGACATTGGTCAGCTATCCCTTCCTGGGGTTTTTTGTGTTGGATGTAATGGATTTTTTGCTAAGCTTTCTGCTATATTATAACGATTGGTTATGTTTGGAATTAGATTGCTCAATGCTAGCTGGCTGATAGCATTACCGGCAAGACAAATAGCAATTTATTTGGCCATCTATAATAACATTGATGAATGTTTGTTTTTATAAAGGACTGATTGATTATAACAACTCATTATTTAACTAATGATAGCAATAAAAACATTCAATTATTAGTGACATCTAGCGCATTTTTATGTAGGCTGATTAAATAACAGAAATAATGTGGAGAGATTAGAGTGTCTTGTATTAGTCTATGTAATTTTTACTTATTAAAACTTAAGTACCAAAATAAAAATTTCCATCTTTATGTAAATAATAAGAGCTATGGTTTTAAAAATATTTTTTTATATTATATATTTTTTTTAATTTTGAGATTTGATACCGTACTACTACTGAACATAAGAGAAGATTAATCAATGTGTGTAAATTTATGAGTACTTTTTTCATGTTGCATTTCGTAGTAAAATTCTAGCTTCCAACAGGTATGGCGGTATTGAGCAATCTATTACCCCATATAATCAATGATATAACGAAATCTGTTTGGAAATTTTAAATTTCTTGTTCCGTAGAGATTTCTAAAAGAAGGAACGTATAATTCCTCATATGGCGTATTGTATGCTGATGCTGAAAGATGTATTATCTTGATGCTGAAAGGAATTTTTCATGTTATCGTCTTCGAAAAATTGCATAATTTTGCAATAAATAATTAATATTCTTTAATTTTCTCTATTCTCTATTATTAAACGCTGCAGCTCCGACGTGTAAAGTGGCGTAATATCAATTTTCCATAAAGTAGGTGAATTTTCATTATGAGTGATTCGATTTGGATTCGTGTGGTTCGTCGCACATCGAGTATTCGTCCGAGGGCGAGACTTACGTGAGCCCGTTGGCCTTTGTCATGATACTGTCTGCCTCCATAGCTTTTCCCCTCGCACCTAGGTACCACCTACCCACGAGTAAGTACTTTGCCATTGTAAAGGGTAAAAGGCTCCCCTTTGCAGCGGCGCGGCATGGCGGTTGCCATGGTTTGCAGACATGCTCTGCAAAGTGCGCGCTTATCTGTCTATAGGCCAGTCACTATAGAATTTTGACCGTAGGAAAATATGCGAATATTCTTTGATTTCATATGATTAGTTCTGAGAGCCTCTTCCGGTTCTCGTCATATCGAACAATTTCGAAACTGGACATATTCAATAGCTACAGCTCTTCGGCATAGCCTAAGTAGTACTCAAAAACTATTGAATAAACGATCCGACACGACTCGAAACTAACTTTCCCGTAGGTACGTTAGTGACGAAAACTGAACCACCAAGACACAGACTATCATGCCATCAATAGCTCGATAAAATTAAACAAATTAGCCCAAATAATTTATGTATTTTTGAAAATTGATACCGATATTCCCCAAAGTGTCCTGATGAACATACTGAACTCTCTGAGGTTGGGAGATGAGCCGGGGGTGGCGGTTGTCAAATGTCCTTTTCTTCAGTTTTACTCTGATATTTCTAAAATATTAAGAATTAGTGTTACTACTACTTCTACAAAGATAAACTACATACAATTTCCTACAAAAAGTTCTAGTTATTTTTTACCTAGGATCAATACATTATGAGTAGCGACAGATCAATTTGACAAATAGCATCGACGAAATGGTTAACACGCCCCGTGATGCCCGCGCTCTGTAGCCATGCAGGGCTTTTACAGTCTGAACACCCCCCCCCCCCTCCCTTTCCCCCTCCTCCACCGAGTCACCGCATACCCTCGGAGATTTTCAAAACTACGTGAAATATTTGGGCTGTTCTTAGATTACAATGAATAAACAAAACCATACTGTCATAACACTACAACTTACGAAATTTGTAAATTTTGAAATTAAAGTAACAATATAATTAAATCGTCGTATACTACCGACATATCTAAATAAAGTTGCATTGCAATATTATAATTACACAAAAAAAACTTGTAAATAGTCTACAGATCCTGCAGACTAATTCAAGAGTTTTGAAAACTTTAACTACAATGTCAGATATATGCTCGTCATAAAGCAGCCTATTATCCAGATATACAGTCTTCTCCTTAGATATGTTTCCTGAAATGTTACACTGGACGTTTAAACGCTGAGATTTACGGATAAACGTTACTTGACGCCACTAAGACTTAATCTGTTTGCCTCAGAATATGTTGTAAAATAGTGCAGTCGATCACGGTGACCACCTCTGAGCATGTCTTAAAATCATTTGCATAGAAGAAGAACTCTGTATTAGAGAAGGGTCTGCCAATGTCATGGATATAACATTTGAAAAGTAATAGTCCCAAATGTGAGCCTTGAGGAACCCCATATGAGAGAACCCCATATGAGGCTTGACATGAATCCACCGACTGCAACCATTTGACAACGGTTCGATAAATAAGATGAAATCTATCTGAACAGGCTTGCATGAAATACCCAGTCCGGCGAGTTTGATAAGAATAACTGAGTGATCAACGCGATTGAACGGCTTGGAGAAATCAGTGTAGATCGCGTAACAGATTATACTGATTTTGAGGACAAAGGATGAACATAATATTACTTTGATTTCAAAATTTCAATTTTCGAACTTTGTAGTCATATGCCAGAGTGGTTTCGAAAGTGATTTTGTCTTACCTATTGACGGTCAGCGATCGTTCATTCTTGGGGATCATTCTTGGGGATTTAAGTATTAGTCCCTAACGTATTCCAGTTTATTTTATTGCGGCTGGTAAGCCGCGTCGGTGGTTAGAATTTGTAAAGAGAGTTGCATTATTCGGGTAGCAGTTTAGCAGCTATCGATGAGGCCTTTTTAAAAGCACCTAAAAGTGACGTCTTTTGTTACGGTCCAGTCCATTGTTATGGTATTGACATGGATGTACAGTCCATTAAATCTGAAGGCGTCCAATTTCTCGCCCTTGTGGTGGACTTGACCTTCCCATACGAGTGCGTAGGTCGCGTGTCGCCACAAACAATGCAATTTCGTATGGATATATAAAGTAACGTCGGGATGGACAGCTCGACGGCGCGGGCGGCCACGTCGCGAATTACAACTGGAGGGAGACTCGACGTATTCATCAGACCTTGCTCCAACAGACTTTTTCGAAACTTGGATGACTTATCCGGCCCGGTGGCATAGTGGTACTGGCCCGGTGGCGTAATGGTTACGTCGCCTGATCTTACATCGTAAGGTTCCAAGAAGGAATAAAATGGCTTCGAATTAAAATTTACTGGAATTTGTAATTTTAAGTCAGTGTGAAGAAAACGGCAATTAGAAGATAAGGACCTAAGAGGAAAGATTACAATTGATGGCGTATCTCGCGCGGCGCGGAGATCTGTGGCGCTGGGTGGAGTGGAGGAGGGATGGGAGCTGAGAAGAGCGCAACTAGTAGATCCAAACCGCGTTCGACGACCCCGCCGCCGCAGCATCCGAGCCTTGGGTCCGTAGTAGCGTCGCGGTCGCACACTGCTTCGTTTCATGCAGTAAGACGCTAGCTGGACATTCATGCATGCTCGAGTTTTGAAAAAAAACATAAAAACTACGTCCCATAGATGGGACGGCTGTCGGCTAGACCGAGGCTATTCGAATCACAGAGCAAATCAACGAATGAAAGTAGTCCGTCTTTGGATAAAAGCGATGTAAGACAAAGATTTGGGCAAAATTGCAATTAAATAATTTATTTATTTGAGAATTAATTTCCATAAAACATTATTTTTACAACAAAAATATCAGGAACCGAATGAACTTTAAGAACCTTAACCTCATGTTATTCGATTCTGTCACGCAACTGAGACTAATTCGTACCAGGATGGACAGGGCTTTAAAAATACAATAAAATATTTAAACGTTGTAGTAAAACACCCATAAAACTAAATTGCCTGAAAATTTAGTCCAAAAAAAAATAAATCACAATTCCATTATAAAATCGGCCCTAAAATTGAACATATAATTATATACCTAATATTATAATAATAAATTATAGTTGAATAATATCTTGCAATTAATGTCTAGACACGATCAGTATACAGAATACAGAATATTTATTTCAATTACAACTTGATATATTATTGAATATTTATTTTCAAACGTTGGTTACAATTATTTTATTTAGTAAGTGTCACATTTAGTAAGTTTTTCGTAATTTAGTGGTAATAATATTTTTTAGGGTCACAATGGTTTAGAAATGACCAAGAATATTAAATTAGCCTTAAATAAGTTACTTAATTTAACAAGGAATGATATACAGTAAATTAATCCAAAACTATTCCAACAGCAAAAAGGACTATAATATAACAATTCACAAAAAAAATAGTACATTAAATTATATTGGTAGGTACGATGTTGTTTTCAAAGTATTTTTAATTGTCGTTATACTGGCGCATACGTGTAGATTTTAAACAGATACCCCGGGATGAATCTCTTGAAAATATGAATGTTTTTATCACCTTTAATTTATCAGGAAATTTGTTAAAAACTTTAGGTTCTCTGTAGAGTCTAGTCGCCTGAAACTTAGCCGTGCGTGGTATGGTCGGTTGAAGATAATAGGTTCTACTTCTGGTGTCATGCCAATTTACATCATCATGAAATATTGCCGAAATGTTACTGCAATAGAATTCGCAAAGAGCTTCTTAACCAAAAATTGATCGACTTAAAACTCGACACAAAACTGACTCAATGCCTGATCGAGGAATGCGTATAAACTATGTAGGATCACTACGCGATGAAGGATTGCTGTGTCGAGTTGCCAAATTGAATTATTGGTCGCAGGACTCTTGAAACGCCTGATATCAAGCTGCGAAGTTGCTTTCTCAATACCCTCTGTGTAAGCAAGCCTAAACACAACGACATTGGCTCTACGTTTGATCTTACGACCTAAATTCTGTTTTCGTTAATATCATAACCGTTTTAGACTCGTATTACGAACAATGCGTCATTTCGCGCTGTACGCGAGGAACGTAAGCCTGGCACTCTCTTTTTTGTTATCACCTGTCTCACACCAAGTGTAATATAAGAGTATTGGTTGTATAAAGATATGATTCGATAAAGATACTTTATAGTATAAAACTTATAATTAAACATTACAATTTTATAAAAACCATAAACATCATAATTTAGTTTCGTATTTAATATTGCATCTATTTTCTTATCAAAGTTAAGTTTCTGGTCTAACACCCCCGAGGTATTGCACAACTTCAGTATTTTCGTAGTTCTTTATATTTTAATATTTTTTTTATTGCTAGATAAAGTTTAAATAATATCGAAAATACGACTGTATCAACTTGCCCCGATTTCCCCTTTGTCATGTAGACGCATTGTTACACTTTACAGCTGCATAATGAAAAATCGATTCATCCTGCTGTCCTTCATTTTCCGATAGTGAATAGGTCTAATTGAAGCTCCTCCCATCATTTCCCTTTGCAACTGTTCCTCTTTATCCCACCCTGGCGCTCGCCCCCCTCCCCCTTACCTCCATTTTCCACCTCCCGCCCTCCGCAGGCGCCCGGCGTCGCTCAGGATGCAACTGCGTAGAGTTACATAGCGGGTCAAGGCAAGAGCGGGTAGAAATCACCTAGAATGACCTATATACTAACAAAGGATGAAACTAGGACGCTCTATGTAAGCTTAAATAAATGGTTCAACATTCATGATAATACATTGGTCTTAGTTTTTCCTTTTTCAATTTTAATTGGAATTTAATGGTAAACACGTTTCGATACCAATTTATACTTTATTTATTTTATTTTTATCTTTTGTAGTCGACGAAATCTTATTTGACAAAATTGTCACTAAGCCAAAGGCGTTGATAATCGTATTGGGACGAGGGTTAATCACCTATTTCGCGGTTTTAATAGTCAGAATAAATCGTCTTTATCCAATATCTAACATCCGGAATAATCGTCAATATTAATTAATATAATTAACGATATTCAATAATATCACCGAGATATTAAAATAATCAAGACGGTGAGCCAGGCAATTTTTATTTGCCAGTAGATTAAGTTGCAGAAAAATATTCTTAACCTACTTAAACTGAAAGCCTAGTACACGTAGTAAAATATTTAAAAGCACGAAAACAATATGAATGAATATCATGGAATTGCTTAGTTATAACAAATGAGAGTTGACATAAAAGTTGTTAATGAACAAACTAAACAGACTTTGATTTATCCTTTAAATTTGATGGATGTATTAAGACATGTATTAAGACAAGTTACTTTATACATACTCTATACATTTTTCATACTATTATTATTCATAGTATTATTAAATATAGTTTGCATTACAATAATGCGGATGCAAACAAATGACGTCACGGAGGGATTGTCGGTGAGAAAGCATTCTCAGTGCAGAGACTTGTTTTCAAAGCACTCCAGTAAAATGACTATTCAAATGATACCAGAAAGTTGTAGGGATAGTTCATTTTCAGCTTATGTAATTCTACCGAATCGTTTAAACCGATTCAGTTTGACTATCCAGAGGTTGCCTTTTATAAACCGATATAAAATATTGGTGAGACCATTTCGTAAGGATTTTCGTTTTATTCCAGATAGACACTGTGTAAACAGTGAAACAGCCTGTACGACGAGTTGTGTTTAGGTATGATTGTCATTCGACCGGGTCCTCGGAGTCTGAGTTTCAAACTTCTATTGGACCACCTAATTTTTTTATGGGTATGCGGGATGCAATGGTCTTTCGTTCTCAGTTCGAACTACCTTCAACTTCGAACTTCAAGTTTAATTATTTATGTAGTTTTAACGGTCGGAAACTGACCACTTTTAATATAAAGAAAATGTATCTTAAAATACTAAATTACTTTAGAACATTTTGACGTCAAAATTACTTAATTAGCTTATAATAAAATAGAAAATAATACAGTCCTACAAATACAAAATACATTCGATTATCGGTAAGAAGTAGAATAGTCATAATAATTAAGCGGGTGTCTACTAAAACATTATGTCGATTCTGTAACCACTAGTTTTGTTCTTTGGATTTTATAATGAAATTATCTAATATCATTTATCCAAAGTGTACTAAAATCTAAACAACTATGTATAAGTTTTTGAAAACCATAAACTTGGTTTAGTTTGATTTGATATGCCTACATTTAGCCCCATTGCTTTGGCTGGATAGTCGTTTGATGCGATTCGGTTACGCGGTGCAATGCGATGCATTCGCAATGCGATTTATTATCGGTCGTATTATTATTCTTGTAATTAATTTTATTGTCGGTCTTATAGTTTTATTAGTCATTATTACCATTATCCTTGAGTTAACTATCCAAAGCCTGAAATCATTTTATGGGGAAAACCACAAAAGTATGACACAGCTTTACTAGGAGACTAACAGTTGGAAAGTTGTTTGATTGAAATAATAGTAATAGACATAGGAATTGATCGATCGCTAAGTCGTAATCAAAGTTGACTTTTACACTATGTCCTGTGTACCATTACTAATGTCCTAAGTTGTGGTTTTGGGAAAGCTAAAAATAACAGTCATTGAAAATATCATATATATCTAGTCGTGACAATGGAAAATAAGAAAAAAATGAACATGATTTTCTACACCAAGCGCGAAAACTTTTAGAATACAAATTGCGAATATCTTGAAATGGAGACCGAACACGAGGAACAATATTGTGAAAGCGCATCTAACGTCGTTTTTTTTTAGATGAAGGAGGAAATAATCATTTTGAGCCTTCTTGAAACGATTAAGACCATTTCCAGATTCAGGTCTGTCTGTGTGTTTGTCTGTCTGGGTCTGTATGTGTGTTTGTATTCCTCCACGATAGCACCCAAACGCTTAATCCGATTAAGCTGAAATTCGTTATGCAGGCATCATTTGGTCATGGCAAGAGTTGAAAGATTGTGGTTGAAATCGGCCATATATCAATCTCGAAATATTGGACTTCGAGACTTGAAATTTGTTACAAAGATGCATTGTTGGACCAAAAACACAATGTAATTTTGATTGAAATATCTCACATACAAGCTGCACTGAGAATAATTAAATTCCGCCATATATTTTAATCCAATATCAATGCCGAGTCGCCAGAGGCCAGCCGTGAAACAAACTGCGCTGCTTAAGGCGCCATAATACCCAGACGAAATTTTTTAGGAGTATTAACAGCTCTGTCTGTCTTTTTCTTGTTTTTTGTATTTGCTGGACCAATTATTGTATTTTTTGTTTTACGACAAATTAATCGATTCTCACGTCAAAATGTTCTAAAGTAAGTTAGCTTTGTAGTTTTAGTATCTAACACAATTATTATAAATTATGTGATATTCTTGTGTTTTATCTTAAGCGGCCATCAACTAAAATATTATATCGATTCAGTAATCACTGTTTTTTTTTCATGGATTTTATAAACAATTTATGCAATATAATCTATCCAAAGTATTGGGTACTGTCAAAACAAACATGTAGGTGTACGGTTTTTGAAGACAATAAACGTGATTTGATTTTTCTGATGATACATAAATCCATGATATCTGCCTCTATACCTGTACTCTGACTAAACGCCAAATAAGCACAGAATCGCACAATTTTATTGACAGGAGAAAGAAGATCGGCTGTGCCTTCTTTGGCCGTTATTTTCTACCCATTCTCGCCATTATGTCGTATTTCTTCTAGTCTTATTTGCAATATCGTGACTCATAATATTTCGATTTCCAGGCGACAGTCAGAGGAGCTCTATCAATGTGCATCGTTAGTAGGCTCCCTGTAATTTCAGTGCATTACGAATCTCATATAAGGAAAATTGTATGTTATTTCCATTTTACATACAGGGTGTATCAGTAATGAGTGATTCAACTGTAATGTCCATATATGACTATTTCCATTCTACAGGGTGGCTCAAAATTTTCATCCAATTTTGTTTTTCAAGAATTTTTTTACTAAATAAAAACAAATGATTTTGAGTCATGGAAATCTTTATTTGGACTTTTACATTTTTTTCTGTTAAGTGGAAAAGATGACATTCGTCAAGTGGCTGCCACCAGTGTTGATACACATTTGTGCGCGTTTTATCCCTTTTTCCATGACTTTCCGCAAGATTTCCGGTGATAACTGTTCGCGATCCTGATGAATATTCTCATTAAGGGCTGCGATTGTCTGAGGCTTGTTGGCATAAATCCGCGACTTCAAGTATCCCATAGAAAGAAGTCTGGGATAGTTAAATCTGGCGATCTTGCTGGCCATGCCAAATCGCCAAAACGGGAGATTACGCGACCAGGAAACGCTTCCTTCAAAATATCCACTGTGGCTCATGCTGTGTGTGCGGTTGCATCGTCTTGTTGAAACCACATGTTCACCAAACCCAGCTCATCCAATTGCGGCAGTAAGAAGTCGTTTATCATGTTCCTGTAGCGTTCGCCAGTAACAAAGACCGTATTGCCGATGGCGTCCTGAATAAAATACGGCTCAATCACTCCTCCCGCGTGAACGCCGCACCACACAGTGGGTTTGAGTGGATGTAATGGCGCTTCCTGCATCACACGCGGATTTTCAGTGCCCCACAAAAGAAGATTTTATTATTGACGTAACCGCTTAAGTGGAAATTGCGCCTCGTCGCTCATGATGATTTCGACACAAAATCGTCCTTTTCGTTGTTGAGATTGAGGATGCCTTTGACAGTAATTCACACGCGACTGACGGTCAGCAGGCATTAACTGATGCACTGTTTGCACTTTGTAAGGGAGCATGTGTAAGTCTTTCGCTAAAATTCGCTTTAGGGTCCGTCTGGCGATGCCCAATCGCGAGGCCCGTCGTCTGGTTGATGTTTCTTCGTTTTCGGCCGAACGAGCAGTCCGGTGGCGGCCACGCCCTGCAACCTCTCCTGTGGTTCCAGTCTGTTCGAGTCGAGTAGCTAAGCGCCGGAATGTTTGCCCAGTTGGCGCGACACGATTATGAAATCGACGTCGAAATTCACACCACCGACCGATTATTGGTCAAAAATATCGACACAATACCCACGCTCTTGCGGAGTATAGCGCTCCATTGCTTGTCAGTTTGTATACTGCAGCTGTCTAGTTCATAAATGTCAAATATGATTGACGTACGACGCCATTCGCAAAAATTATCATCACATCATCCGATAGGGTGATTAATTTTGCGCCACATACATAGTAGGTATGATAAATTAGTAATGAGTGATTTAATTTAGAAAATGTTTTTCGGACAAAAAGAAACGAAATTTATTTATTTAAGAATTATTTACTATAAAACATTTATTTTACTTACAAAAATAACAGGAACGGAATGGTAAAACCTTAACCTCACGCTTATTCGATTATGTCACCCAACTGGTACTAGCCCGTTCTAGGGTGGACAAAGCTTTAATAACACAATAAATTATTTAAAAAAATTAGTAAAATGCTTATGAAATTACATTGCCTTAAAATGTGGTCCTCAAAAAAATAAACCGCAATTACATTATAAAATCGACATAAGATGTATATGCCTTTTAGGGGAAAGTCCCCTAACGCCGGACGGCACCTAGCGTCGACACTATAATAGCATCTCAACAAGTCGCGGCGCGATCAATACAAAGACGGGTGAAAAGCGTGCTGGGAAGCGTACACTTTTTCTTTTCCTACGTCTTTGTATCGATCGGGCCGCGACTTGTCGAGATACTATTAGTGTCCGACGTTAGATGCCGTCCGGCGTTTAGGGGCTTCCCCCTATATACTAATGATACCCTTTTTACACGTATATTTCACGATAATAAAAAAAAAATGTTGTCTAACATCAATGAGTAGGGTTTCTTTCAATCAAATCAAATGCATTGTCATTATTAATACATTATGTAAGGTTTTAAACTATTTTTCAACCGAACTATTGTTCAATTATAATACTATTTTTATACCCTTTTTATTGTGGTTAATACCCCGATCGCTAGAAATGTCTATTTACTTTACTTGTACTATTTGCTATATGTAGCTTACGGAAAATTTATTCTGTCGTGTCAAATCATTTTTTATTCATGTATCTGATCTAACTATTTAGTCAAATTCAAGGTAATATTATGCTGACGTTAGTATAACCCTAATGCATTATGCAACCCACACATTATAAACAATACACAATATTTTAAACCTGGTACATTATACTGCAGTAAATATAATATAAGTATCAATCAGTACGTATAAAAACGCCAAGACTTGTAGCTAGTAGCTAAGGACTGATTTTGCATACTTTTATGAATAAAATCCAATGAGCGCCCTCTCTCGGCCGACGGACGAACCCGTTTGAGTTCCGTTAAACAAACGCTTCGGGCGCCGTGGTTCGTTTCTCGGGTAGCCTCGGGCGGCTCGGCCTATATTCGATTAAAATGTATGGCGGAAATTAAATATTACGTGTAGCTAGCATATGAGATATTCCAAACAAAAGGCAGCTGTGTACCATTTTCCTAACAATACCATGTTTAATTTGAATAGATAAATTATACATGAACTAAGACACCTCTTCTGATAAACGTCCCAAGAATTATTCCTGAATAAAATTCTTTTTTACATGATTCAGTTGAATGGTTTAATAAACCTTTTGTTTCCTATCATAAATAATTTCTTTAAGTTAAGAGAGTTTTTCCTATACACCCTGTATATTACGCATGCACTTTATATAAGGCGATTTTGCTCCTCACTGCCCACACAACCTATTACCTAATGATAATAAGAGACAAGCAAGATAGAGTAATTTCTGATCTAATGCAAAAATGTCTTGAAATCTAGTGCCGCTGGTTTCACTATGAGGGTGTCATTATGAACCCACGCAAGACAGTCGTGTGCCATTGAAGAAAGGTCAGATTAACCTTTATAACGGCGAAAATTGCAAAAAGAAGAGAAAAAAAACTTTATTAAGCGCCACCGCGTTATGAAGCCGAACCCATCGGACGCCAATGGTGCCTATATGAATTTTGCGTCGTTTGACAGATACGCGCGTAACCGTTTCGGCCGGCCCCATATATCTTATACAAATATACATGACTAACAAGATTCATTACTAAGTAACAAGAGGAAATCATGAAAATGCGATATTGTTAGTATTTATATATGAAATCGACCATAAAGATGCGGCACAGTTTTTTTGCGAAGCCTGGCTTTTGAGCGGTTAAACGTAAATATATTACAAAAATCAGGGGTAGATTCAATAATACTTAATGGTATAACTGCAGTATAGGAACCTCTCCTGGATTCTTGATTTTTAAACGTCATTCGACTATATTCACTACGCTGATTCCGAATCTGCAATAATCTTTTGTCGCTCTTAATAAATAAGCGAGATTTAGGCACTTTAAGTTTCAAAGTTTTATGTCAACAAACTAGCGCGGCGCGGCCGTACGTATATACCTACGCAAGGCCGCTACACGGATACACGGACATAGTCATAGTCAGAGTCATAGTCATATTTTATTAATTCCAAAAAGTACATACTGTGGAATACGTCATTTTTCATTTTCTAGAAGTTATTACAACTTCATTACGTGTACATATACTTTTTATATGTAAAAGCAAGACACCATCGGATCAATTATAAAAATTCAATCTTACAGACTCAAATAACAAAACAAAAAAAAATGTAAACAACATTTTTATATAATCTATCAATAAGTTTTAAAAATAGTCAATCAAGAAATTTTAAAATAATCAGTTAATAAACAACAAGTTTTACAATAAAATCAAAACTACGGTGACAAAATACAGAACAAATTTGATGAAAGCTAATTTATTTAAAAAAAACTAAGATGGCCTTGTCAAATTCATCAAAATTATAGAGAGCATGCATGGCTAAGTTTCTTTTTATGCATTTCTTAAATGCAACCTCTTAAAGTATTTTAATTTCTGCTGGCAATGAGTTGAAAAATTTAAACCCCAAATATAAATATGATCTCTGGTATAAAGAAAGCCGCACTTTGGGGATTACTACATTATTTTTATTGCGAGTGTTATGTTCATGCAGACTCGAATGCTTTTCCTCGTTTTTAAAATTTGCTTTCGCATAAATTATGCACTGATATATAAATTCAGATTGAAATGTTAATATTTTTTATTTTTAAAGATCGGAGCACAGTGGTCGTCTCTTTTTAACTCAAATATCGTCCTGAGAGCTTGCTTTTGCAGTATAAAAATACGATGGCTATCTGGTGCATTACCCCATGTTAGGATACCATAAGCCATCTTCGAATGAAAGCACGCATAGTATGTGCTCATTGCGGCTTGTTCACCGGCTAGAAATTTGATTTTTCGTATGGCATAAATAGCAGAACACAGTTCCTTCGATAGCCTCTCGATATGTGGACTCCAGTTTAATTTCTGGTCTATTGTAATACCTAGAAATTTGGCCGCGTTAACGACCTAAACTTTATTAGAGTCCATGATGATATTGATATGCGGATACACATATGCGTGTATGCGTATGCAGGGCCAATATACGTATATAGGGACACACACAGCCATGTCAAAAGCAAAATAATGCCAATAAAAAAGAAACTATTATGCGCGGTCTTTCTTATCGATAACAATTAGCTACATTACAAAAATGATGACATTTTGCGAAGTTTTTGCTATGACGCAATAATTTGGAAAAATGGGCGGTGAAAAAAGATATCTTTGCGATATTCAAAAAACAACTATTTTTGAGGTTTTTATCAATAACTGCGTATTGATGACAAAAAGTTGACAGAAACGAACGTCACTTTTTTAAATATAAAACTAACACCGTAGGCGATTTTTTTTTTCGAATTTCGCGCGAAATTCGAAAAAAAAGGAATAAATTATGCTTAATTGCTACTCCTTTCGCCAAGCGGTTGGTTGCTACAAATAAAACACATAATTAGTTCAGTAAACCATTGTATTTGCCATGGGGACTAGTAATCCTTCCTCTCGTTTCTCCTATCTAAGATTTATCGCTCGCGCCACTGAGCCAAAATCCAAAGTTTACACAAGATCTGCACACAATAAATGTGTGATTATGGATTTTCCGCTGACATTTCGGAGAGACATGGGGTCTGATTCCAAAAATAATCCACTGGGCATATACGGCTATCATCAGGCCAATAATCACAGATCCTAGTTTGGTGGCGCACTATCTCTTTTAAAGCTATTTTAATGTCTGTCTTTTGTGATTTTAAGGATGATTTTAAGGATGAATCGAATTTACGAATTAACTGTAATTTGTTTCTTCGCCATCTGTACGGTTTATGGCGTGTTTTGTACGGTAATGTAATACATCTAGTATTGCAACCGAAATCGCTGCACACATCTCAGACTTTATCAGTTTTTAATTCACCACTTCCGCACAGGTTTATAATTATTACGAAACCGCAGCGCTTCCCGCCGCACTAAGCCGTTTGATGATCGCGTTACGAAATCCAAGCAACGCTTTGTGACTCGCCCTTGGCTTGTAAATAAAAACATAAATTTACATCAATGTTAATGCGGCCGTTTAGAATTTACATATTGTTAAATCGCTGAACATTATATTATCGGTCTTATATACGGTTTGCTATTTTCGTCTATCTACGGCGATTCTGAAATCGTCGTTCAAGGCTCTGCGAGATTTTGGTGATTGATGGAGATCGCCATTTTAACATTAATCGATTGTTTGATGACCTGATACTCCGGAGACAGCAATCGTCTATCCCACGCCATCTGACAAACTATCTAACAAATCAGAGGCGAAAAATCGCATGTAAAATATTTTAAAAATATAATATGGTGGTTCCTACCTTATTGTTACAATATTTACACTATGAATCTTTTCTTTTCCAAATCGAAGTAGTATTATATTTGCAATGTAGTAATAGCGGAAGGATTAGTTTTCGAGAGTACGTTCAATTTACCTATTTTGTGGTCCCAAGATACGAAAAAATGGTTTTTAAGAAATATTGTGATGTTCATTTGTCTCTCGGTATCGTCCACAGGACTGCAAGACTAAATGAATTACGCTGAAACTTAACAAGTTGCTAATTTCTCTAGACCATTACGCTCTCACGAAAATCTATTACTCTTCTTACTATTAATCTATTAATCTCACCATTAATAAACTTGCATGTCCAAGTCATTTGCTGTGCATGCGGCCCGACTCTGGAACTCCGTGCCTTTGCCCCTGAGACTTTGTAAACCTGAACGGGTTTAAAAAATCTTTAAAGAGACATTTACTCAACGTATGAATTCCCCCCCCCCCCCCCCCCCCCGTCGTCTTTGGTTGTCCTTATATCCCATTCCTCCCTCCGATATCGAGCTGACATATTTTATTAATTACTGTTACATTTTCTTAGTTCTGATTATCATGTACATAAGTGTATAGTTTATAAAAAAATCTCTTTTAATAATTTGATTTGCCCACGTAAACTATTACTCACAATAGCCCTGGCGGTATGGTCGAAAGATATTGCCACTTAATAATAGGCCCAACATGTTGTGCTCTATTGTGTGTGCAATAAAGTTTTTCAATAAGTATTCGTTGCGTACATTACGTTACATCGATAAGTATTCGTACATTCGTTGCGTACTTGCGTTCGCTGTTTATCGTTCTGTTAGTGCGTTTCAGAGCATTCTCAAGTATTTTTGAGGCCTAATTATTTTTTTAATCCTCTTTAGCCTCTTAAAGATGGCCAAGAGAAAATTCGTTCTGTATACCTAATATGATATATTGTAATATATTTACTAGGGATCGAACGATGCTATACAATTAATCGTTTATTGTTGTTTTCCAGATTAAACGGAAATGTCGATTATTACCAGATGATTTAGCGATTACCGACGTAAATAACACAGAAAACATGATAAGAAAACACTAATAAATCTTATAAAAAATCAAAATACCAAACCCGCTGGTACAATCGGAAATTCTTCAGGGGGGAGGGAATGGGTGCTAAGGTGCACGTCCACATTTAGCAAGTCAGCTGTCCTAAACCTACCACAGCCGGTCGTTAGTGCGGAGTCCACCGCTCACCCTCCAGAAGTGTAATAATAGTATTATCACAGTATAATAACACCCAGTAAGTTCACTCAAGAGCTACAAGGTAATGCGGGAAGAGGGTGCGATAGAAGTGGGTCGAGGGGTAAGTCATGTCGCGTCCTTAGGCCCATAGTTACGGCGCTGTGGGCTGTGACGCGCTGTGGGCGCAGTTTGTGTCCGCTTTTACGTCGGGTTTGTTTATTACCTTTTAGTGCAGATTTACGAGTCGACGCCATATGGTATTCTCAGAACAAATCTGTAGCATAATAGCAACTGTGTCGCCGGGGCACCGTAAATATGGCCGGGATGATGCTTCAAGAAGAAGACGAGGAATCATATTACGATTTCTGGTAGCCCTTAAGATTCCTGACGTCACTTGCTTCGATTTCAGTTTTGTTCTAAGAGAAGCTACTGTCTGGTATACTGTGGTATTATGATGGGGCCGACTGCGGTCGGTGAATTCCACGGCAGCTCCGTTTGTATTTATTATTATCTTTATTCTGAATGCACTTAGAACGTTCCCATTGGTCCAGAGGTAATTTTTTGATATCATAAATATATCGCGACATGGAGTCTTTGTTGATGTGGTTTGTATTTTATACGTTAGATTCAGAATATCGTGTACAAATCACACGACGAGGACATTCCCCGGAGCATCTACGAGTATTTAATTAATGCTGAACGAAAGAAAGACAAATTTGCTACGATTATTCTTCTAGATATTATACGAAACTAAATATACAGTGATAAAATTTGCAGCGTCGATTTCGTGAATCGAATAGCTTTGCGGTCAGCTTCACAGTTTATTTTTTTGTGGAAGGATTGGACGTAGGACTCGTTTTTTTATGGCTTTAAATTTATTGCCTTTTGCCGCGCGAACAGGTTTCGCCTATGACACTGTTGCATAAGAAATCGGTGAGTTCGAGGAAGTATTAGAATTGAAAATATTTGTTCTACCATTTTTCTTGAATTTGAGATTGTTATGACATATTTATGTTGCTTTTAATATTCATTCATATTATAATATGTTTATTTATGACTTAATATTTGATATCACCTGATTAGTTGTACTTTGTTATTTTATGGGATTGTTTAGTCGAATTAGGGAATATCTATCTGTCTGATAAGAGATTAGGGCATAAGAGGGGTCGGATAGGGGTCTCGAATTTCACTCCTTGCGACCAAAAAAGAATCAGAATAACTCCACGGCGGAAAGGGTTACAAAAGTGAATATTGGGTCGTGTAGATATTGAGGTATTCTAAAATGTAAGCTGAGCATATAAAAATTGAGTCGAGTGAAAACGAGTGAAAGTGCTGAAAGTATTCCACGGAATCCTTTTTACGCAATCAAGGTTACAGTAGTGTAGCAATACTATCCACCCACATTTCTTTTTATAGTTTTATAATACTTTAGAAAATAAAATTGTCACACCCGCCAATACAGCTAACTATAAACTACTAATTTCTGCAAAATAGTATATGGCTTTCACACATCGGAAATACCGAATCGCAATGGGAGAGAGTTTCTTCCAAAGTGCCTTGCCATGATAGCATAGTTTTTTTAAAATGACAATGATGATTATTTAATACACATTTACATATATGTAGATCATAATTTGAATCATATTTGAATCATAATTATAATCATAATCATTATACAATCATAATTAAAACCTAATGATTCTCATAATTTTTATGATTCAAGATTTTTTTAAATTTGGATACTATCAGATTTGGTACAGGAGATTATTAAATCTGATACATAAAAAAACTGGGTTGAAATACATTACAACTTCTTTGATTTTGGCCTTTTTACCGAGGAATAGTCATATTTATATTTAACTTTCGAATATTCAGTTTTTTTGTCTTTAATAATGGCCTAAAAATGTTTAGTTTTCATGTATAATAATATCTAGTAGAAGAAAACATATTTAAACACCAAATTGAACTTATTTTTTTTTGTTGACTGTACCTATTACTCTACTATAAATGAATTTAAACTAGCCCTTTTTAAACTTTCTTGTCTTGGATGTTTTCCCAAAAATCCGCATATACAAGCATATGCTGTCAATTAGTCAATGAAGCCTAATAAATAGGCATCACTGCGCTATCATCCAGTATGTATGTATTTATTTTATTTATTTATTTATTTATATAAGTAATGCAAATATAAAATAAAGTAAATAATTTCAGCGTAGGAATTATGTACAAAAATACTTACAGAATTGAATTAAAAGCAGAAAAAAGAATACATTGCATAGTCTAGTGGCTACGTCACCTAACTAGGCCGGGATCTGTTCTAAGTTAAACATTTATTTTTGAATGTGCCTCCAACAATACCGTGTTTATAAAAATGGCATATATTCCATGTATGCACAAAATAATAGAATTTCAAAACCATATTAAAAATGACTAAATACTTAAAGTTAGAAGTGGAAAATTAAAATGTCAGCAAATAAATTCAAATTAGAAAAAAAACAAAACAATTTAAAATAGTCAAAATTAGAATAAGAATTTCAACAAAATAGTCCTGCATTTACTTATAACTAGGATAAGATAGTGTTAAAACTAAAACAAATTATCTCCTAATATAAGTTAAAAAAAATAATAATATAAAAGAATAAAATAATAATAATAATATAACATTATATTATAATATAACATCAATATATTCTAATGTCCAGGTTAGATTATAATTATGCATACACTGTATTGTTTTCGTATGACTTCTACAAAAAGTTATTTACTTCTTTGGAATAAGAAAAATATCGTCCGAAAATACGTTTCAACCCACAAAAGACTCAACCCTAAAAGGTATAGATGATTTTAAACTCATTTTTGTGCATCTGTTGTTCAGATTATTCTGTAAAAAAGTCATATCCAATAACATTTTTTATATTAAAAATATATATATTTTCTTTTATTTATTTACCGAATTTATACGACAGCAGTTTGTAAGACGGTGTATCTGCTATTCTCATGCTATTTTGTGCTAGGTTTAGGTGCAAGTGTGGTTTTTTGGTCCACTGCTTTTGTCACCTCACCTTACCTCACCTCACCTCGCATTCAATCGAATCTGTATCTATGTATTATTGCGCTTACTGCAATTGCGTTACGCGTTACTCAAATTCGCTTACACATTTTCCGTTTTGATGGGTCGCGCCGCGTCGTTTTCAAAGAGTGCGAAACGCCGTTCCGCCTCGCCTTTTTCACTCGAACTATTAATCCGATTTGGAAATAATTAATTCATTTATTAACTGTACACATCGGCGAGTGCAGTGCAAAACGGGCTAGGCGAGTAACGGCGCACAGTGAATTGTAGTAGGAACATGACATCTGGATAAATCCGTCGCAGAGTTAGCACACAAACTTAACCTATTTCTAGCCAATAAAGTATAAACTTAAATATCACTATTGATTATATAGCGAATTAGATTGCTCAATGCCGTACTACGATTTGACAACGTTTTATTACGAACCGCAATGTGTAGATAGCACTCATATTTCGAAACATCGACTAATCATATTTTATGTTCAATATGGCGGTGTGGCAGGAATGGCAGTATGGCGGCGCAGTATAGATATCGCTGTAAATATCTCGAAATAATATAATTTTAATCAACATTATTTACATGAAAATATCTATTTTCATTTTGGTATACAGGTTTCAATACATAATCATAATTACGCACTTTAAAGTTCAGATAGACTAATATATTCCATTGTATATATCCGAATTATTTCTGTGATGTAATCGCCTATATATATAAATGCGATAGTTGGCACTAATAATTGAATGTTAATATTGTTATCATTGGTTAACTTATTAGGTTTATTATTTTTTATATTGTGTAAATTATCAGGTTTCAATACATAATAATTAGGCCCTTAATATTACAAATAGACTTATAAATGGCATTCCGATCTCTTCGTTTTATTTCTAAGATAGTAATCAGCCTGTATAAAATGCGGTAGATGGAACTAATAATTTAATGTTATTATTGTTATCATTTGTTAAATGGGTTTTTATAATCATACAGTACCTACTTTATAAAAAAAACAATTATTATAAAGGTAGATGCACCTACTCGTAGATGGCCAAATTAATTGCTTTTAGTTTTGCCGGACAATGCTATCAGTGCTACCTGCATGTCGTCAGTGCAGGACAGTGCCAAAACGTACTATGGCATTGATCAATCTATTACATCGTACAATGTCGCGCGAGGAACAACACCCATTTTTTAAAATATTATGGTTTGAATACCTTTCGCACATTCACAATTCATTCTGAAAAATGCGGAAGGTATTCACCTGAATACCTTCTGCATTTTCACTACTATTGTAATTCGAGACCTAATCAAAATTCGCTTTAGACCTTTATCTTCCTATCCGTGTGAAATTGAAAGTTATAATTCGTAATGTTTCAGTATTTTAATCCTACGAAATTATGTTTTACGGATTTATACTTTGCAGCCCTTGTAGTGTAGGGGCAAAGGACTGATCTATGCATTATGCAATGCCATACCACGTACCCACTGAGAATTCTCGAAGAGAAATTATTGGCGACTTGGGAGTAATTCTAGACGCTCACTTTTCGGATACGAGGGTCTGAGATACAAGACGTTATCACGCCAAAAAGATGATAATTATTCATGTTTGTATTGTATAATAGGAAAAATATGATCAAGCATTTTTTGAAAATATTGTCCACCCTCATATAATCTACTGTGCGGCGCGGTTGTACCATCGGAAGCAGACCGCCCGCGCCGCACGTCTGGTTTTAAAAACTACATCCACCGGTTTTAAAATGGACTTCGCGGCTGGTGCTCCTTTAACCCCGGTTCTCGTGGATATGGGAGTCCGCCGCCACACCATCAAATGAACTGACATAACTAACAACAAAGCAAACAAACAAAACTTCCAAAATCATTACTTAAATTTTGGTATTTTGTTGTACTTGCCATAAATCTGATTCGGATACGACGGAGAAAGATGCCTATTCTATAGTTATATTTTATTTATATATAGAAAAATAAACAATTCGTTTTACATTTACACATGTGCAAGAAAAAACGCCCAATTTCAATCCATTGTTTTTGCTGTCTTCGTCGATAGATTCTTCATTTAACTTTTTCATTTAAGTCATGGGAAGGACAAAAAATTATGATATAGATGGACATTTTAGTCTTTCGTATTTTCTTATTTTGCCTAAGTACATTTCAGTATCGTCATTGGATCTATCTATATTCCTGTTCTGCGAAACAATTCGCGATTGCATTGTAGAAGCAAAATCAATACATTCCATTGTTTCCGATTGGTCCTGTAAGCTGCAAGGATCCTGAATTCCTTGTAAGCTCCTCCTACCGTTACCGCCCCCGCCCAGCAAATTAACAGAGATTGCAAATAGTTGCCGGGATGGTAAAGGGGACACTTCTAATTGAGGAATTACGCTTTGGAGAGTCAATGTGCATCCTTTGCTCATGTTCTCGTAGGGTATCCGTTTGGCAGCCATATTTGAAATTTTGTTACCCATTTTAATAATTGACTCATTATTTTTTTATCCAATAGACTAGTGCCGTTTCGTGGAACCCACCTGTCGCTTAGTGGCAACATTTTCTAGACGAGCATTTATTGCATAAAACTATCGGCACTCAGGCGGTCACCCTTTTAAGTATTGAAAAAGAGTGTTTATTTCCATTACAACTTTTCACATATTGTGTAGAAACGACCACGTTTATTAAATTAATATTAAATTTGTGACTCAATTTAACAAAATAATATATAATCCTAAATTACAATACTATACTATATATACTCCAATTACTCCAAAATTATTCCAATTAACAAAATAGACTATAATATAACAATTGACTTTAGAAAATAATACATTAAATTACATTGGTAGGTACGATGTTGTTTTTAAAGTATTTTAAAATGACGCTGTGCGCATTGCGCATACATGTTGATTTTAAGCAGATACACTCGGACGGATCCCTGAAAAATATCAGTTTTTAATCGCCCTCAATTTATAACGCAATTTAATAAAAACTTTAAGTCTTATGAAGAGACTTGTCGCCCGGAACTTAGCCGCACTGACCGCGCCCAATGCTGCTTAACATCGGCATAGTATACCGAGACAACAGTAGAGTCTCTATCGAGCGACAGGGCATTGCGGGAAGAGGGTGCGAGGGATGTGGGCAGACGGGTACGTCTCGACGAACGCATTTGGTGGGCCGAGTAGCGGACATCGGGCTGCCATATCCGAGCCCTTACGACTCGTTACGTATTAGCTTCGGTTTCAATTTTGTTCTAAGAGAAGCTACTGTCTGGTATACTGTGACATCGGTAACAATCGAGAACCAGTAAGTCAACGAGGCTACGGGCGCTACAGAATAAATGATGAATTTGCAATTGAATAACATTGAATGGTATTAAAACTAAGTATGAACAGGTGATATAGTCTGTGACCCGCCAGTTTTTCCTGGGTTATTTCAAGGCCGAGATTGACCCTTTTCAGTCTCTATTCATAAATGAAGGGACTATATTACATTTTTATGGGTTTTTATAGATTATGACAGCAATCATTGAAAATTATCATTAAAACAAACCAAGAATCTCTATATTTACTTTGGAAAATATAAGAAGTATATTTGACTCCCTTTTTATTATTTTGTATAAGTATAAAATGCAGTTATAATTATAACCATATTAGAAGTAGACTATATAATTACTTAATTAAATTAATTTAATTAAGTACATAGAAATGCGATCTATATGGCACGATATATACATTACTGTAGCATTACAAAATATTCGTGTTTGAATCAGTAGCGTAAAAGGAAGCACACTGTAGCTAGCATCTTGATCACTACGGCAACGTCGCCTAACTATGCCTAGGCCTATACTGAGGCAGGCGTACCGGTAAATTAATTTACCGTGCAACCTGTGCAACTGTTATGATTTAATGGAAAAACAAGAGGAGGGCAGGACATGTACTGTTACGTAATCGCTGGAGGGTAAACAAGGCCGTTAGTGCTCGCGGCGATGTCTTTAAATTCAATTTAGAAACCGTTGCTATAAAGCCGTTAATGAATCGATTTTTATCATTTCTATGACAAAATTTAGAATTAACATCGAAATAAAGATGAGGGATATCAGTTAAATATCGATATTCGATATAGGTATTGATAAATTTCGACTCTAGATATAGACATACCGAACATATCGAATTATTAAATTAGATTTTCAATATTGAATAATATCGCACTTTTTTATTCGGTTGAATGTTTTTACTAATATTAAAACTGTTTTTATTACATAAAATATTTATGAAAATTTAACAAATAAACAGTCTTATTGTAAATTAAACATAAAAGCGGTCAAACAAAAAATCGCGGCGTGAGGTAGTTGCAATGAAAATTATTCTCCGAATTGAGTATCTGTGTTTATCACTTATATTTATGAGTATTTATCAATTTGGCATTGTATCATATAAAACAAATCAATATTGCTGATGGTCAATATCGTTAATAGGGACTATTGTTTTTTTTTAAATAATATATAATAACATAAATCATACCTTTAGGGCTGCAGGCCCGATAGGAAGAGGAGGTGCCTACGGAAGATCCGGATCTTAAGATCCGCAGGTTCAAGCGCTAGTAAGAGAACGCACCTCTGAGATCTGCCTATAGCTAGTATTATAATGCATTCTTATTATTTTTCCTTTTGCTTTCAAGAGCTATTCAATATCCATCGAATGATTAAAGTGCCTCAATTATACCGCCACTTCGAGAACCATAAATGGCAATGAATATCGTCTTAACGTACGACAAAATATTCAAGGTAGGACGCGCAAGGTGCCTCATTCGTGCGAGACAAAACCACAAAGTAGATAGATATACGCTGATAGCCTTGAGATAATAGCATACTTAGTGATGGATCAAGGCGCTAATAGAGCTATTTGTTACTTGCGACTGCCCGTCAGTGCACGAGTAGGTTGACGTTACTCAAATTATGATCGGTTTGATCTCGAAACGTGTACATCATAATATCAAATATTAATTAATATACTAGTACTAATGCATTTTGCACGTTTATTTCTATTTCCTAAGTCGATCGTTCCACTTCATCTCGCAACACACAACTAGTTCCTTACCCTAGTAAAAGCCGATTCCTCCCACTTCATCTTTCTTCACAGCCAAAATTGTGTGAAAATTTCACAAGTTGTGTCAAAATTTCAAGTCAATCGATCGACTACTTTTCGAGTTTTGCTATCACAAACATATGCAGGCTAAATTTTTACATATAAAGATTGCGATTTATATTTTGAAAGCCACATTTTAGGGCAATTTGTCTATCCATACAAAGCTATTACTTAGGGTAAATAGTGCAGTGGTTTCCCGTTGCCTTCTGCGCCATAATTTTCGGAGGGTATTTGGCTCTCCAGGCCACTGAATCCTCTTCCAGATAGTTGCCCTACTGGGTGTTAGTTTTTACCGCCTAAGCTCTGTTGTTATTGCCTTGTTTGTTATTTATATTCAATTATTTCTTTATTTATATTTATTATTATTTGTAGCATTTTACTACAAAGTTTAAATAATTTATTTTATTAATAAAAAAGCCCTGTCCACTCTAGAACGGGTTAGTCCAAGTTACGTGACAGAATCTAATAAGCAAGAGGTTAATGTGTTGCCATTTGGATCCTGTTATTATTGTAGCCATAATCAATGTTTGAAAGATATGAATGCTTAAATAAATTTTAAAGGTATTGAGCTAATACGATCGTATAGGGAATCTCAATTTTTGATTTGGGTCGTGCCAACTTCGCATACGTAGTGCTAAGTTAGACCATTGCGCAAAGCAGCAGAACAGGCAGCGCGGCGATCGGCGCAACTCGTCGTCCCACTCGCTGGAGTTGTGTCATGCGACAAAACGACGATTGAAAGTGGTCCTTTCATGTAAAACGAAATAACAAAAACGATTCGCTTTTACCGCCGGCCAAATCCTACGCACACCCAAATGCCTCAATTGATACCTTATTGGGCCATTCAATAACGTCATACCGCTGATATTAAATGCTACAACAATCCGATAATAACATACATTATGCTGATTTACTTACATAGTATTTCTGCAGTGATTTGAATAACTTCGAGGAGAATGATTCTTGAGATAAAATAAATAGAAACCATATTATTTTAAATCTTTTTTCTGAATTTCTATAAAATGTTTTAAACCAAGATATTTCATCAGATCGTATAATATCTATTGCATGAGCCGCCTGATCTTAAAGGCGTTCTTAGATGGTCAAAACTGCTTTTCAAGCACGTAAATTTTTCGTACGTGACAAGCAATTTTTGACCGTTTAGAATTAAGCTTGGTGTGCTTGTACGTGCTGGACAATAATTGATTAAAAAAAAGTATATTTGCAATGTTCGTCATGCACTCTTGGCCGTCTAGAGATATGCTTGTTAAGCAACTCACATCAGTGCGCTATGAAACGTCATGGCGAATAGACGCGACGCGAGCGGAGACATCGGAGACGATGAGGAGCCTGTTTTTTTAATATTCGGCCGAACCAATTCCAAAAAAGTTTCATATACTTCATGATCCATCCTTTTTAAATCATTGTTCTCTGTTACTCTAAGTATCTTTAAAAAATGCGCATGGATAAATCTGTCTTATTAACCATTACCATCGCTTAGACCTGCGTCCTTTCGTTTTTTTCTTGCATAGAACATTATTGTAAGAGATAGGAACGCCATATCTGTATTCAAATACATTCTGGTCTTTTTAACTCTACCACACTCCGAAAACAGCATCGTTTTTGTTTTTGCGCAAGCTCTGAAGTGATTGGGTAACTTCGTGGTGACTAAAATGCAAATGAGTGTGACTGCTTGATCGTGGCATCAAGCTTTATCTAGCATGCTTGTCAAGCACGTAAATGCGTTTTAAGCAATTTTGTCTAGGGAGGCCTTATCACCATTTTTCGTTGGGATAAAATTAACGGAATCGCATTCGAATTCCGTCGATCGAATGCAATGACAAGACATGCGATATGTATAATGTAGTATCAGACTTATGGATATTTAGCATATCAATTATTCTTTTAACAAAATGAATAACTTATCACTAAATTTAAATATTTTATGAAAAATCGGGTGTTTTTATTTGGTGAAAGGGGTCCTTGTTTCCGTTTCTATTTTTTTCTGGCAACACTGCCAGAGGCTTCACTGAAGATGACGAGAAATATCGATCAATAATATAAGAAAGATTATAAAGATCGGTTATAGAAACATCTGAGCGAGCCGCCTTTTAAAAATGGGTCGACATCCTGGAGACTAGGAGAGATTGACGTTGGGCGCCACTGTAACGTTTTCTGAATATCTTTAGGATTAATCGTAGAAGAAAGGTAAAATGCCAGGTACATGATGGAAAGGTTTTTGTTGTGTTCTCATGCAATAAGTGGGCGCCAACCTAGATTTTGGGAGTAGGTTATTCAGAAAACGTTACAGTGGCAGATAACAAAGATTATAAAGATTATGAGATGAAACGGATCGTGCTCTCGGATAAGGCGATGTTTTGGCGGAGAGAAAATGTAAAATATAAATGAATCCATCCCATCATGCGCTAATATTTATCCACCGCACCAAGCAGCGTTCCGAGTAAACAACTTTTTAGTGGAGCTCGAATATAAGACCCTAAAAGACGCAGCTTGCACGGGGAGAAGCAGCAGAACTTCTGTTTCTGAAATGCAACATGAAATTATTAAAATTCAATCTCGACTAATCCACTATTTTCATTTTATAGGTATCGGTGATTAGTTATTTAATCATTTAGTTAGTTATTCGTGTAGTTATGTACATATTGAATGTACCTATTTAATAGGTAGTAATAAAAAATAATATTATTTTGAACAGTTCGATACTTGAAACATGTTACGAGTTCATATATACAGTTTCTTGCCATATTGTTAGATCCACCGTACATTTAAGTTTAAATTTACACTTGCAATAGCCTTTAAAATTTGAACATTGCTCACCTTCAGGTGTCTGTGCAGTATACTTTAATAAATACCTACTCGTATGTCGAAAAACATAATTTTCATTTATTTACCTTTCAACATCAGTCCTAGAATTAGCATCCGTATTGAAATAAAATTTTACTCTTAAGAACATTTTGTTTTTTTTTATTGTAAAAGGAAATTAAGCAATTTTTCTAGGGCCAAAACCGGGAGAAGACTTGTTGATAACGTTTAATTTTTAAATAATCACGCAAAACTACGCGAAACTACGAAGAAAAAGAATCAATATTTCCGCTGTTTCTGCAAAAATATTTTTGTATGTCGAAATTCAGATTTAGCAATTCGTTAGAGAGAAAAGTGTATAAATATAGAAAATTAATATAAACTACCTTTATGTTGCTTAATTAATTTAATAATTATAATGAGAAACGATCTTACCTCCACCAATTACCCCGTGACGACGACGATAATACTGATGAAAAGTATAGGATTTTGTTATTACATGCGGTAAGATCCGTTTCTTATATTGTAAAAAGAAAAGCATTTTTTTACGGCCAAAACCGGGAGAAGCTTGTTGATAACGTTTATTTTTTTTAATAATCTCGCAAAACTACGCGTTAATATTTACAATAAGAAATAATATTCCTCTGTTTCTGCCAAAATATTTCTGTATGTCAGACTTAGGATTCGGCAGAGAGAAAGTGTATAAATATATAAAATAAATATGAACTATATAATTTTTATGTTGTTTGATTTATTTAATAATAATAATGAGAAACGATCTTACCTCCACCAATTACCCGGTGAAGACGATAAATGTTATTCAGACGGAATGTAAGGGATTTTAGTAATACATGTAGTAAGATCCGTTTCTTATAAGCTTTTATTGTTGCGACCATCGTGCGACTCGCTTGCTTGTGCCTTTAATTTTAAGCACGTTGTACGTTTCACGTTTTTATTGCATCTGTCTCCTTACTCCTTGCGGAAGTGCGTTCAGCGCTGAGCCAGCATCAACTCGACCGGTTGCACCGGAAATAGACCTAATTAAATTACATCGCGAATTGCAGCATCGCTTCGACCGGGAAAAAACGATCCGCAGCCCGACCGTGTCATAACGAAAAATATGCGAGTTACATATCACGTACACATCACTGAACCACTTCGGATTGCCGTTGACGAACCCGAGCAGCTGAAATGATGCCCCCACGAGTTTGTCCACGTGGCTATAGCACAATTATAAGAGTTTGCAGTGGATCTTCTTAGCCACCCTACCTTCTTCGGGTATTATTCAAAAAGTAGTAAAAAGTCCTTGGGTTTTTATTACATTTTTTTATTTTCAGATATATTTTGTATTGAATGTAATATAACAATCAACCTAATCTCGATACAGTCTGCAAATGAACTGTTAAATATGAAGAGGCTCTTTAATTATGATTGTCTACCAGTTCCTTCCTCATACAAACGAATCTCAAAAAAGTTCTCTCAAAAAGTAAAAAAAATAATAACTTACGGGATACGGCTAGTTGTGTTCAGGACATAATATAGCGGCCGTATTACGTACGTTCGTAAGAGTAGGGCAGTGAACACCAAAATCGATCACTTTTATCACTCGTCGAAGCAGACTCCTTGCTAGTAAGTAGTCGCTTGTCGGGCGCCTGTCTGCCGTGCTTTATTTTGTCGGACAACTTATTTACAACAATGTTATTGGCGCGCGACAGCCCATTTACATATATGACTCAAGCATTTGAAAAGCCTTACAAATATACACACCTAAGCTTTTTCTACTAACCTATATGCACTGTTGGGCAATATTTAGTCGAGTAACGATTGACGATTGAATACGTTAATCGCGATTGACGACTAACGTTTGATTTGGTTAATCGTCAATCGGCGACTAACGATTGATAGTCGTCAATCGTCAGTCACGATTGACGATTAAGCGTTTGCGATTGATATTCTCGACAGCGGTCAACAGTTTTGCGTTTTATTTCGGTCGGTCGGTCGGTCGGTCCGGTCGGTCCGGTCGTCCGGTCGGTCCGGTCTGTCTTATTTATTTACTAATTAAATTTGTTCGAAAACATTAAACTGGTCGAAGGTGCAAACAGTATTTATTCGCCTAAGTTCCTTCCATGACGTCATGTACCGTCGCGTCATACCTATACATACACGAATACATCCTTCCAATAATACCACACCGTCAAATGTCGCAAGCCTGGCGCTCCCTATTTCTAAAATATCTTATCGCCTTAAAATGTATTTTTTCCTCTGATATGAGTAAACTTTTGAATGTCTCTCTCTCTCTCTCTTATCTCATACCTGCCTGCGCTGCGCATGTGACGATCGGTGCAATGTTTTGATCCAGTGCCGAGAGTCGCTCGTCCATCAGAACTGGTTTTCCGACAGGCGGACAGCGATTATTCTGAAATACTCGTGGCGGCCACGAAGTCAATGCTCGTTAGAGGCCTTTTTTCACACAGATCGAGCTGTTTGCGTTGTCACCGGGGAAAGGGGGGGGGGGGGGGGATACTCGAAGCCAATCCCTTGCATGCACCACTAACCTTCCCAGTCCCTTTTACACATCCATTCGTCCTATATAGTAACGAGAAAAATGTTTATATTCCGGTCCGCAAAACTCAATTTTTCTTTACAAGAATCTGGACAATGAAATACACTAGAATATATGGTGTTTCACAATGTAGCTGATCATATATAATTTATTAGTTAGTTCATTCATATTAAGCACGTATTTCTTTTTTAATAGTAATCTGTCCTTTCTTTCCCACATCGAGAAAGAAGATTGTTTTCTATATCATTGTGTGTCAATATGATTCTCCTTCGCACCTTGCTACTCTTTTTGCGGCTTAAAATAGTTCGTTTCATATAAGCTAGACGGTAATAAAGCATCATCGAATTTTGGAACTATGACGACATGAAGCTATTTTGCATAGCTAAATCCGTATATGGTTTATAAATACTTGTAATTAGTGATTAAGTTAGCAAATAAACACACCTGTCACTTAGACTCTCCGGTGGCAGATCCAATGTGTCCGATGCACTTTCACTGTCAACATATTTTCAATGCAGTTTGGCTATTAAGATAAATTTACCAATCTAATAACACCTTTTAAGATATGTCTACCGCTCCAGGATCACGGTCGTGTTTAGGTCATCTTCATTGCTCATTTGTAACCTTGAAAAAAATGAAGGAAGAGGAAGGTTTGCTCTATTACTACAACTTCAAATTCACAATAAATTATTTTAATTGCCAATTTCAATATATATTACTTATATTATACTAAAAAGATTTAATTTAAACTTGAAATTGCTAAATTTCTTTAGAGTTTATTTTTGAGAGTATAGTTTTGTAGCTAGATAATTCAACATGCTAGACAAATCAATCATGCTAGATGCGTTTTGTAGCTGGATAATACAATCTGCTACCCGCCATGCAGAAGACAGGTCGATGTGGAGGAGCCTCGTAGGCAAACTGTTGTGTAGCCACGATGCTCATCGGTCGCTCGCTAATGGGAGCGACGGACAAGAAGAATTCATGTGTAATATTAAGAAACTAATTCTTAACTCATCCCAGTGCTGGTTGTTTCCCGCACTATACTGCTTTTTTTTTATTTTGCACTCTTTCTGTACCTACAAAACTACATACAAGGTTAGAGTTTTTTATTTTTTTTACAAATAGTATAAGTATAAATTTAAATTAAATCAATGAAATCGAATAGGTAAGCATATATAATAAAACTATTTACCGCATACTAAATAGATGATATCGTCCATAGCCCGTGAATGTATATAATAATTATCTTTTTTGGATAATAGATTGTATTATATTTGAATGTTCCAGTTCAGAAAATCATTTTTCATACTATTGAGGCTAATAGGCTTTAATGTTAATTAATTCTCTCTATGATTTTGTTAGTTTAAAGACTACATGAAAATACATAATTATAGTAGTAGGTACAAAACGTTTTATTTTAGTGGGTTTACATTTAAAAGAATTTTTTTAAATAAAGGAGATTAAAAAACAGTGGATTTTATACCATGTTTTAAAATAAATATTATTTTTTTTTCCTTTAGGAAAGAGGGACTTACACCTATATAGGAAATTACGTCACTACCTATATAGGAAATTAAAGATTTAAAAAGTAAGTGCAATCGATAGAGAATTACTTTTCGTCCTAAATAAATATTGTTGCCAACTCAAGACCGTCAAAATAGACTTCGTTTTTTGAAGTGGACCGTCCATTTGCGAAATGTGTTGTTGATTTTTCCCCGCCCCGCTTCCATAATTTGTAACCAATAGTCTAGGCATTCGCCTATAATTTATTTTGATGTGCATTTTCTACGCCCTGCAATTAAGTATAGTGCAGAAAAGCGAGAAGACCGCGGCTGTGTTTGTTACGCAATCGCAAACGCCTCCAAATTCTACTGAATATTTTTCACGCTTCGGGTAATTTCTTTCACTTCGGGCATGTTTATTTAAAAATGAATCGATTCGATCTCGTTTTTTTCCTACACCACATATTTCACTGGCTGTATCTCATAATCTGCTAGTTAAAATAACGTGGCTCTTGTTACTTTTATTTTTGGCCTTATTCTCATCGGCTGCGAGTGTGTGACTGCGATACTATCGCCGCGCACCACACGCACGAGCCCTTAACCGCTCGTTTACAAAAAATAGACGAAAAACATTGATTAGACCGCGTGTTATCACCGCTCGAGAGAAAGATCTGACTGTGAAATTTGAAATCTCTTTCTGTTCTCAGCATGTATATTTATATTATCTTATACTTCGTATATTTGTGTATGTATATGTATTTGTATATGTATATAAAAAAAATATTTTCCGGTTTTACGTACAGACTTATCTATTGAAGGGATCGCCCTGCTGTCGATGCTTTTTGTGTCGTCTCCGTCATGTTTGTAAGCACGCAATATCACTAACGTCGCTACATTGGTCGTCTCCGCGAGCCAGCGAAAAGTGCAAAGAGCGAAGCGATAAATGTTCTTTCTTTATCATGGCCTAACCGACTTGGTTAGCCTTATTATAATGCTCTGTAATTCATCTTTCTTGCGCCTACCGTAAGTTAAACTACAACGCGTAACGCAAATTATCCCAACAATAACAATAATATTCTGTTTTAAATTGTATTATTCAAATCGCAGCGCTCTGGTTAGACAGCGCATTTTTATACAACAGCATGCAATTTAAATGAATTTTCATTTAACATTACACAATAATCTCGTTCGCCACTCAGTGATATTAATCAAATTAATATCACTGAGTGATTTTAATTAATCAAATTAATTAACATCGTAACATATTAATAACCCTAAAAGCTACACGTTAAATATTGCAGAATTTACGTTATTAATTAATCCATTTACATTCGAAATCCGTCATCAAAATGGACGAACGTAATTTATTTCTATACGATGATTAGTTACAACCTACACGGATGTATAATTAACATAATAGTTTTACAATGCGTAAAGGTTAGGTTCTAATATTTTTAACTCTTCATTTGATCGCACGTACGCTTTGCAAATTTCGCGATGCGATTTTTAACAGCTTTGAATCCGGGACCGTATTCTTGTCGCTTATTTGTAATATATTATCTACAAATAAGGTGGTATAACAAGGGACTCATGAGATATAGTGTGTATATTCTATAGTTTTTTTTGTAGTTGTCTTTATTCATAAAAAAGATACAAATTACATGTCACAGTTTCCCACTAAAGTTTGTGCCCTTTCAGTGGGTAACTAACAATAATGTATATCTGACTTATATTAAAGTTTATTCAGCGCGTTCAACAAAGAAAGCGTTTTATTATTATTATTAGGAGTGTAATACAATTAAACTGCCATTTTCCGCTCCACCATTGCGACTGCTGAAAGTTTTCCTCAGTGTCTCTGCAAAGTTAAGGTCGATTTCATGGTCGCCCGCAGTCGTAATGGTAACTCTCGTCCACCCTAGAACAAGCTAGTCCCAGTTGGGTGACATAATCATATAAGCAAACGGTTAAGGTTTTGCCATTCGGTTCCTGTTAGTTTTGTAAGCAAAATCAATGTTTTATTTTAAATAATTCTTAAATAAATAAACTAAGAAAAAGAAGAATGTTTTATATTTTTTTACATATTATTCTAATGAGAGTCATTATCCGATAAATACCGGGAATGCGAAGGTTGCCGATATAATTAGGGGCCGTGAATATCGACCGTTGGTTTACATAATATGTATTACCAAGATGCCTGTCTGTGATGGAATGTTGACTCCCATGCCAACCGGTTTCCACGCCTATGCAGCCCTCTCACAAAGCACCTATATCGAGTATTATGTCTGGCTGGCCGATACCTTACACAGCTCTATTCGCGGCTGCATTGAAGCGAACCTATCAAAGCTTCCTTTAATCTTACAATTTAGCTACTGTTTGTATGATGTGTTATTCTATTACGCAGGCGTAGGATGAATATTTTTTATTACGCCATTAACAATATGTAAGTCACCTTTAGGCGTATACGAGTACATACGTTTCTTATTCAGGGACCTACATTCCTTTTCCAATGGGAGATCTTGTGCATTAAACTTAATAAGCAAAACAAACAACTTAAAAGTTTGGAAATACATTTTTTTTATCGATTCAGAATATTAGTCTACATGAAAACTAGGCTAAAAATAATATATAACTTTTTGTGTTATAGGGTTCGTTAAGAAGAAGCTTTTCCTTTGTAAGAAAAAGCTTTTTATTTCAACTTAAGGATATTTCATGATTTTTTTTCTCAGTATCGACGGCCTACCTTAGTTCTGGGGCTTTGATCAGACTAAAATACAATCGAGGTCAGTAGGAATCGCATTTAGTAGGAAACTTTACGTCCAATGATCTAGTATAGTTGGGGAGCTAGTGTTTTTTTCGATACGGAACTTCCCAGTCACCAAACGGCGGTAGGATTATTCAGTGACGAATTCTTAATAGCGGACATGTATTTTGCAGGGGGGTTTTCCGGTGGGTTGAGCTGGAAAATACTTTTCAAAATACAAATGTACTGCACTTTTTTAGCACTAATGAAAGTCGTTTTACTGTCAATACTGTCAAATCTATAGGTATGGCAAAGGTGTCACCTGAAAAACCTAACAAAATGGTGACACTTTTTTTTCCAAATCTGGAAATTGGTCAGATGATACTTAACATTATAACGATAGCTTAGAATATCATCCGGTTTTGATGTACGATCGCCAAAGCCTCGCCAGTGTCTTTTAATAGTCGTCAGAGTGACATTAGAAATACGCGCATAAAACTTCATTAGAGTCTGGCAAGGCTTTACTTATTATAAACATTGCTAGATGTGTTTTTTTCGTCAAAATATAGGAGCAATTATCCTGTACAAAAAATCAAAACTGAAAATGAGAGCAATGAGTTTGTATTTTTGTTTAATTTCTAAATCCCACCGACGCATTCCGCGAATTTTAAAATAGCCAGAATTCTTTCAAACGATAATCTGTGAGAATATCAATTTGTATTATACGTTTTAAACCTGTAAAAATAAGGGCGACTCCTCCGTAAATCATATCCATTTCTTCTGTTTTCGTAATTGTAGAAATCTTCCCGCCAGACTAGCTTCGTTCAATTGTAAATAAGCCAAAATGCCTTTTCTGTGCATTTAATGATCGACTCTAGTGAATGGAAAAGATTTATAACTGGAAAAATAAGTAAAATTCGATCATCGCATAGAAACATCGAACATAAACATCGCATAATCCTTGCCAGACTCGAAATTTCTTGATTAGCATCAATAATAGACCAGATTTTATTACTTTTACAAATTGGAAAATGTTAAAGTCCTAAAAATATTCACTACCTCCCCGAATAATATAATTTCTAAGCTCCAACAAAAGAAAGTTTTCTACTAAATGCGCTATATAAAAACGCTTCCATGATTTTATTTTATTGTAATCAAAGCTCCGTAATGGTTAGCCATAATTATTTTCAAGCTTATAGTATCTACATCATATTTTTTGAAAACTTTATTTTGTAGTTAAATGAATTTTACTCATCCTCCATTGAAAAACAAAGACCATCAACATGTTATTAAAGTATACTATACTCTGAAAGTACTGGGCTAAAAACATCTTTTCAATTAATTATACATTATTTCTACTGGGGGTGGGCCCAAATTGGTTTTTATCTTTGCAGTTTTCCATTGATTGACACACATCAGTATGACGCACTGGCCTATAGACGCATATAGTCACTCGCAGCAAAAGTCAAGATTGTCTAAAGAACACCGCGCGACCTTGCGCCAATTCGTCGTTTTTTGCTATAAATATTTTAGTATCTGGCTGACTGCGATTCGTTTGATGTTGCAATTATTGCCTCGTTACCGCCGAAGATGGCGTGTTTAGCGACATAAATCTCCTAATGACTTTAATTGATTTGCCTTTTTTAATAAATGATTTATTTTAATTACGATTATTGAAGCTTTCCGATCCGCCACTGATCCGGTCTAAAGAGAGGGAAGTATTTAGAATTCCGAATTCGAGTAAATTTTAATTCGAACCCATGTTATTCTTTTTGCAAAATCAGTTATTCTTCGTCATTCTGTTAGAATTACGAATTAAAGAAAATTTTAATCCGAAGCCATTTTTTTAGAGTGTGTAATCATGGAAATATTGAAATTTCGCTTTATTTTCGATAATGTGGTCCCGTGACGGTGTCTCCATTACAGCTTCTTCCGGTCAGATACAACAGTTAACTTAAATATGTACGGTCAAAAACTGCAAACAATGATGGAATAGATTGGGAATTAAACAACTGAGCCTGGTCAATCGCTCTTCGCTACTGCTTCTGCACGACCAGGCACTACTACAAAGCATGACAAACAGTCGCAAAGTACCAGGAGCCGTTTGATTTCATCCATCGTACCACCAGAACTTGACTTTCACTTATGTCGGAATTAGCATAACTTTTTACAAGGGAAAAATCAACTTCAAAGAGGCAGTAGAAACGCCTTTAAAGGATTCTGTGATTGTGAGGGATCCACCGCAAGAACAGTTTTTCTCACAGCCAAATATTTGAGTAGTATTGATTGTACCTCTCATGCCTTTGGTTAAGGATGCCCGAATATCATGGTAAGTCACATGTCTATCTGTTTCTCACATACGGCGCACAGCATCGATGCTTTTGTTGTCAGCCGTGGACGGGTGACCTTCACGAAATTCGTCAGTGAGTCTAAAACTTAATGAGTAAAATCTTCTATGTCAGTATACCTACATTTTACATGTTACATATCATAGTAATACGAGGTCTGTCTAAAAAGTACACGACCTTGAATTTTCACGCGCACAGTAGTTCGCTAAGGCAGTACCCACTATGCACCCTGGAAGGAGACAGCTTAATGCGCATACTTGAATTTTTTGTACACGGTTCAGTGCGCCAGTCGTTTCTGCTGACCGCCTAGTGGGGTGCTGTTATAAGTGTTCGTCGGATTTATATTTCTCTGAGAAGCAAAATCAAGGTAAATCTAACTGTATTCTTTCATATCCGTGGAATTTTGCATCACGAATATACCCCGGAAAAACACACAGTGAAAAAAGAGTACTGTCTAGAAGTTCTCCATCGACTCCTTGATGCAGTTCGGGGTAAAAGATAAGACCTCTGGACGGCGAAAAACTGCCAGTTCTATCATGACAATGCTCCATGTCATTCCTCGCACCTAATTCAGATTTTTTTTGGCTAAATATGGAATTCCAGTCGTTCGCCAAACTCCCTATTCTCCAGACATGACAGTAAAAAATTAAAATACCATTCGAAGGATCCCGTTTTTAAAGTAAATAAGAATGCGTCGTCGGAGTTGAACACCATTCCAAAACAAGCCTCCCAGAAGTGTTTCTGGTAGTAAAATGAACGGTGGGCTAAGCACGTGGAGGCAAAAGGGGACTTGAAAGGGGGTTAGGTTAAAATCCCGTTATGTAAATGTTATGTTTTTCTCGGCCAAAGGTTGGATACTTTTTAGGCAAACCTCCCTCGTATAATATGATACTAGAACTATTAATATAATCCCCCTTATTCACCCCCATTCCAATCCCCCTTATAATATCCTGTCGTCTCTTTAGATATGAATTAATTACTATATTTAATCCTAATCTTTTTTACCATATTTTTCGATACGAATAAGATCCAAAATATATTTCTTTATTCTCCCCCACCTCCTCCATATTCCGTATATATTTTACTTAAAAAATCATCAAATACACATTTGTCGTTGTTAATCACAACTTTAATGCCAAATTTGAAGTAAATCGAACGATGCGTTTCGTTGTAACTGCGTCACAAACAAATTTATAGACAAACAGATAAAATACTAAACGGTCGTTATGAATCAGGACCTCGCTCTACTCGGTCAATTACCTACCCACATAAGGATGCTACTTTCCAGACTTCAATATTTTTTCGCTATGTAAAAATGAGTGTAAGAGAAATGACAGCTCAAATATATATTCGTATCTATCTTTTATCTATTTACATTTTTTGTTTTCGGTTTCGTCTCGAAATGGTGGCCGTTTCAATGAATCTAATACACTCGAGGTCTCTACACTGTTTACAAAACTACTAGTATAAAATTAGACAATATACGTCAATGCTGGAGACTCAACTGCTCGATTTTCTCCAGACTATACATTTATAGGTAGTATGTTCTGTGAAGGTGCAATCGCATCGTATCAAGTATCCATTGATCGAAAATAGGGCCTTACCTATCCCAAAAATACGAGTCATATCCAGGTGATAAAAACATCTGGTGGATAACAAGCGTTGCAATATGGTCCCTTTGTCAAGCGTTGCAATATGCTCCCTTTGTCTGAGCGCCGCGTGCCGTCCGCCCGCACCGCCCGACTTCTTAGTTTGTACTTGTGGTCTTTTGGGATATTTGATTTCCATGGAACAGTTAATTTTACGATAAGTGCAATTTCCGAGATAGACAGTATTTCCGTCTTCATCATGAAAAAAATGCGCGTTTACAATACTTTCCCTTCTCGTTGCTTGGTGTGCCAGGAACGTAAAAAAAAATCGCTTGCAACAAAAGAACGGCGAATAATATGTCTGCAGAGCATCCCAGGCGGATTGAGCTGCTACGAAACAGCTTTTGTTTATTCTGGGTTTACTGGGTTGGAGCTTTATCCTGTTGTGGACGTGTTTTGCGGTTTACGGCGCGGATGAGTTTGTGCATTGCGACGTTTTGCGGTCCTGTATTTTTTGCTAGACGTGCCGTGCTGTGTTTGCGCTCGCCAGTGTTGGACGACCTTTAATTGCATCTTTTAAGAGATAATTACGTCCACATCTAATCTCACTGAGCCACGCACACACAGAGCTACGAGATGAGGCTTCATTCAAGTCTCTGGCTGGCAACTCTCTAAAAGCATCAGCGAAAATCGTAAAAAGTCATAGCGCAAACATCTTTTCGATTTTTTTGTCGTGCGCTTCGAACATCTGTTTTGTCCTTTTTTCGACCTTCCCCAAATGCGCACCAAAAATTATGACACCCATTGCAGTTTGAAGGAATGCAGGCGGCACTGCGAAAGTGTGAAATAATAATTATAAAATTATACGTTACCCACATACATAGGATATGTCGCAACAATATTCCAGATGTTTTTCTGCCTCATAATTAGCCGAACAAAAGATGCAAAATATATCAAAACCTATCACGATTGGTTGTAATCTATCTCCGCTAACTTGCTTTTTATTATTTATAGGCAGGTCGCATAGTTAATTTTGGACCACGAGCTATATTTTAATATTTGCGAATAACAAAAGCGTCATATCGTTAACTCTGTCAGTTTTTTTTTTGCTATGGCAACCTTTTACTGGTACTATACTATGTTAACTGTACTTTCGGAAATATTATTTTAGATCTATCGCCGTGTATTTCGCAATCGTGTATTAGCCTGTACTCAGCCATGGCAATATGTATTCTAAGGCTTCAGTTAATATTACTCCTTTTATAATTATTGGAGCGCAGTACGTTTTCCTGCATAATCCATAAATGGCCCTGATGGGCCATTTATGGATTATGCAGGTTTACGGATTATACATTGATATAGTGGTAATAAAAAACTGATGTTATATAACAAAAATATAAGAAGACCGTCAGGGGTATTTCTTCACAGTAATATTCCGTAAGTTGTGCGTCGAAACAGAGTGATTTCCAGTAATTGCTGCTTCTCCAGCCGCCAAAAACCTCACATTCCTAATAGTAAAAACGCTTATCCTAATGTGATGCAAATATGTTGTATGCGTAATCATGATCTCCTAAAATAATATTACTGTTACTATTGAGGGTGAGAACTAAACCCACAATTTTTGTAGTAAGTACAGCGACTTGTCTGGCAGTTATTGAAATCCTTATTGTAAACAGTATAGTATACTGAAATCCTTACTGTAATCAATAAAGCCGCGCTTAGCCTATTGCTGCGCCGCACCGTGCCATGCCTTTCCGTACCGCGCTCTACGCCGCAGGGTGCCGCGATCGCTCGTCGCTCGGGGCTGACTTTCACTGACGAAACCGCACTATCAATATTGAGCCATTGGGTCATCCTACTATAGGTCAAATGGCACGAGGCTGCTCTTGTGATAAATAGATGCAATTATAATTGGTATTAGACTGCGAAATCAAGCGATCGCTTTGTATTTAGTAGGTAGGGTTTATTTAAATCTTAGGTTTTCAATTTCAAGGTATATATACATATATAACATAATACAGATCACCTCCTTCAATTCCTACTCCTCTCGATCCTCTCCATTTTTTAATAACTTAAATTAATTAAATTCAAATAAAAGTGTTAAATATTTATACGACCATCATATATGTAAACTTATTTGAAGCAATAATTACCTGTATATTTTCTTAAGAATAGTTATTTCTTAAGTAAAAATAATGCAGCCGCATCCCGCTCAAGATCCAAGCGGAAATACAGATTTATCAATTCATTGGATTTGGCCCCCATTTTGGTTCCCCAATCTGCGGGGGTTTCGGAAGCGTCGCAAAGTTGAGGCGGCGAGCGCGGTGAACGGTTGCGCTACCGCCGCTGTTGTCGCGTCGAGCAGATGGACATTGCGAGCAGGCAACACCGACACATCTGCCGATACGAGACGTTTCCAAGCAGATGGACATAGTATTGGCACAGTATAATGTGGTATTGGGATGAAACGCAGGACCATTGCCGTGCAGCAGACAAACGTTTCGAAGCGGCGTTCTGCTGTATTTCAATTGTAATAGTGGTTCTAGATATTGGTTTACGGCTGTGGGTGTTAAAATTGATTTTAGCGATTCTGCCGTATACGCTTGATATTAAACCAAGGTCTCTGCGCTCCGACACAGCTCACCCTATTTTTTATTGTGACCTTAACATAAAAGAACCAAATAAATTGGTAATGTTTTTCATAATTTCATACATTATCTGTGATTGTTTTGCTAGTGGATAGGGATTTTGTAAATCCCTTGATCGTTTAAAGAACGAAGACACGTCTTTAAGCAGTTGCATACGAAATGTTTCATCTGTTGATTGTTGTTGAAATGCTCCGCCTCCGACAGACTCAGCAATTAAGATGTCAAACAGTTTAAGCAAGAATATAAAGATAAAGACAGTAAAGAACCGCAAACTTGATTACTCAGCTCATGTCATGCGTCATCCTGATATATACAACAGTCCCCCTATAATAATTCAAGGTCAAATAAACGAAAGAATAGGTGCGAGACAAAGAAGAATGCCTTAGCTCCATAATCTACGGGAGTGGTTTTAGAAGTCTCTCACATACTCGTTTCGAGCTGCTGTCAATAAAATGCAATTCTGGTTTCGAGTCTAGAAGACTCGAAACAAGAAGGAGAAGTTGCGGCTGAAAATGTGATTTCACAGTCGTCCGTTTGTGAGACAGCTCCCAGATTGGTTGTGAGTACGGAACCCTAAATCTAATCAGCTCCTCCAATTTTCAATCATTCTTGCTAAATAATGAAATCGGATCACACTTTATTGGGATATGTGAGAGATGAGCTGACAGACCGACTGACAGTCATACAGACATAACTATTTTTGATTATATTTTTGGGAGTCTGTATGATTCAAAACTCAAAAGAAAAAAGTTTTTTGGCGAAATCAGTATGCTTGCGCTCGTCCTGGCTTTGCCGTAATATTAGCCTACGTAATATTTGAATTTGGAGTATTGCCACTCTAAAGAAATAAAAAAATATATAAATACAAATATATAATTATAAGAATATTAACATAAAAAGTGTCATGCGAATAAAATGTTATTCAATAACCTTCTATGTTTATTTTATAAGAAATATATAGATATAAATGATATAGATCGATATATAAAACTATATAGATAGTAACATATCGATAAAGACGAGCGAAAATTACTTTGATTTTCCGATTTCGATTTTTAAAATAACGTATCTCAGTGTTAATTAATAGGTCATTGAGTCGACGAGTACTCTTGTATGAATGCTGATACCACGCTCATAGGAAAAGCATTTTGCCTGTCACTGGGCCTTAACGCTTGCAGCATGCATTTAATGCAGTTTGAGTTTGAACTGAAACGTGCACTACAGGTGACATAGCGATTTAATTGACTCTTGAGACGTAAGTGCGGCGAGTCTTATTTGTTATTTGGTTGCTCTTCGATGCTTGTTATTTATAACGGACGCTGAGCTACCGCCGAGTGCCGACAATCATGGCTCGGCGCATAACAGTACCCTATGGTCGCTTCACTTGAAATGCTGCCGCGTTCGCATCGCACCAACGTTTTTTTTTGTTCGTTTCGTTTTATATAATATGTACTTGCATTGATCAGTATAGGTGGGTAACCGGTACCTTCATCGTTGTAATTACGCGACCCATTTCTCTGCCATTCGTCAGTCATGACCGTTGATTAAAATGCGGGGTTTCAGTCGCACGAAATATTTGCACTAATACCATATGTCTAATAGATACCTATGCAATTTTCGTCCTATAACCAGCTTGTCTGCCCAGTTTTCACATAGGGAACGGAAACTGAGGGTGCTGAAATTTTAAAACCTAATTTAAAAAATAACTCCATGACAAACCTGGCATCATTTAACCTTAGAAATGACCCGTCGACCACCCGGTCTCGAGCGAGTTGCAGGCAAAATGCGCCACGGCTTCACGATGATTTTACCAGGGGCAATCGGTCGGAATCTGGTAGGCAGAGGGCAACGACGCCGTGGTCCGCGATAGATTCGGTTAATTCCGAACCACCGCTAACATAAGGGAGAGAATCGCGCAAGCGACCTTGATCCCGTAACCAGTCGGGATGCCGGAGAAATCTGGCCGAAACTCCGTAGTAAGGGCGTGAGATCTGTCCGCTGGTTGTTCATTCCCGCTGTCTCGCGGTAAGGCGTTGACTTCTTACGGACGAGTGGCGAAACTAATAGACAGTGGACTGTTTCGTCCCAAAGTCTTCTAGGCTCACCTCACGGGAGACAGAACGATCATTATCGTTAAAACTTCCTGGGGTGACGGGTTTGCCCGTTGTAGTTGACAGCTCTAGTTGTATGTCAGATGTGAGTAAATATTTTGTTTACTTCTTTTCGCATTTAACGTTTTAAGTTTCGTTACAAATAAAGTACCACCCCGACACAGACAAGTTATTTCTAGTGAAGTGGAAAAATGTCTAAAATCAACATAATTTACTAATCTTAATTTATAATTCATAAATAATGAAATGAAATGACATGGTGATCAGAGAGTGTTTTACCCTGACGCTGACAATTCTCTGCTCTGTCCCTATTTATTTTTCCGACTTGTCAAGCACAGCCGAATAAGGAATGTTTCTGCATTGGACGTACGTTTTGAAGGTCGTTCATACGGCTAAGAGAAAGTAGGATGATGTCATAATAATATTATTCAGTATTACGATTCTCATATTCCGTCAGCCGGTCGCCAGATGGTCATAGCACGTTCGATCTCCTTTAAGAAAATTTCGAAACATTAAGATTTTATTGTCTTAATTGAAAGCAACTCATTATAAACTGTATACTAGTAGACCAGAAGATTTATAATCCGTGATTGCAGCCATGGATTATATGTTTACGACGTGGATTACATGTTTGGTGTGGATTAAGTTTGGAGTTAAGGCGACCACTATAATGACCACCGTTTTTATCGCTTTTAGGGTTAATTGCTTTCAGTGACTTATTGATATAGTGGTAATAAAAAATCTGATTTTGGATCTTCAAATCCTTCCCGAGTTACATACCGGGCCAGTTTATCGATATTTGTTTACTTTTTAAAATTTAATTTAACTAATTTTCCCTCAGTAGATGTGGAGACAGCATAGAGGGAAGTGCTAGTATACAATAATGACATCGAATTCAGCGGATAAAAAAAAACTTTCTCAGAAGAAAGAGTGGAGGGCAAGTGGAAAGGCTTCAACTTGGTACGAGTCTTGTGCCTAAATAAAAAGAATGGCTTGGATAGTATCAGAGATAGGTACTACCGTGGCTTTCGTGCGTGGAGACGTCTTTTGTATTTGCCACTTTGCCCTTACCTCGCGCATGAGGTAAGTACCCAGGTGCGCGGAAATCAGCCCACTATTAATTTTAAAATATACACAGTTTCTTTTAGTACCCTGTCGCGCGCTCCCGCAGCGTAACGTAGTCACTTGAGCTAGATTTTAAAGTACCCTATCGCGCGCTCCCACATCTACCTAGTCACCAATACCACAGTATACCAAGTTAGAAAAGTAAGCGTACTCTCGAGCGACAGGGCGATGCGAGGAAGTCGGCAGATTGATACGTCTCGTCAAACGCCTTAGATTGGCGCTACGCGCGGGCGGGGGTTGTCATATTTCTCGAACGTTTGAGTATCTGCGTCGGCGTAGTAGCGACCACATGGCTGCCATATGCGAGCCCTTAGTACCTACTCGTGACGTATGTCGCTTTGATTTCAGTTTGGTTTAAAGAGACGATACTGACTTTATACGGCGTCTTAGCGCACTAGACACGTAGTACGATTAGACGCACTCGCAAGGTGCCCCGCGGCCAGTGTTGGGTCAATCGATTGAATATTTTGATCGACTAATCAATCACGATTGATTTAGTCGCGACTAACGTTAATCACGATTGAAGTAATGGCGACTAACTCAAATGATCGTTAATCGTCAATCGTCAATCGCGACTAACTTGCTCTTCAGATGCCACCCGACAATTCCCGGACCGACTATCGTGACTAATTATTGACGACTAATCAATCGTTAGTCGCCGATTGACCATTAAACAAATCAATCGTTAGTCGTCAATCGCGATTAACGTATTCAATCGTCAATTGGCAATCGTTAGTCGACTAAATTTAGCCCAACAGTCCCACAGCACAGTATACTAAGAGAATATACTTTGTACTGAGAAATTACTGAGAATACGGCACAGTAAACTGAGAGAATAACTGGTATACTGTGCGCACGGTCTCGGCTTGAGTATATCAGGAGTCGTCGCCGAGCGCCCGACCGAAGTGCACGTTTGCGTGCGTGTCCAAAATAACCGAACGAAACTAAGTGAAGTGTCAAGTGCCACTTGAGTGTCGAGCGGGTGCTGCGCCGCGAGCGCGCCGCTAACCCGCCAACCTTACGTCGCCTGAGAGGTGATGACGGAGACGGGACACACTCAAGTACCGAACGATACTCTGATCCTAACGGTGTATGGTGTATTAATTTAGTAGAAAAGTTTACAATGAAATAAATCAAATAGACTCGTCATGGACATAAACGACCCCGGGGGCGACATAGGTCCCCCAATCGCGGGTGATCCAATACTAACTCAAGAATATAATACTCCCTTCGAATCCCAAATGAACGTCGATCTTGAAGAATTGAACAGTGACATTACTGTGAAATGCGTGAATCCCGGGGACAATCCGAATATGCAAACGAGTGAAGTGTATAAACAGTTAAACTTGACTACATCAGATAAACCCGAATTTCCGTTTATAAAATGCTCCGGAATCATCCATCTAAAAAATAAAAACGCGGAAAATGGTCAATCTAAAACGGAGAGACTCCAATGCAAACAGTGCTCCGAATATTACGCTGTAAAAATATTTATAAATACGAAAGTGTTAC